>VZQC01014244.1:391559-414227 GCA_009823505.1 Rhizomys pruinosus | reverse complement strand
GGCCTCTTGAGTTTTTGTCCAAAGCAGTTGGGAGTGATGCATATTGGAAATAACAACAACAACAACAGAAAGCACTGCATCGAAGAACTGGCTGAAACGGTGAACTTCTGCTCAAAACAGTCAACTTCCTCATGGAGAATATTGAGAAAGACTGAGAAAGAGATGAAAAGCATGTTTGGCAGAATGCATGAGCTCTAGTGGGGTGGGGGAATGGGGGGTACACTGGTCTAGACTTGATAAAAAAATAATAAAAATAAATTTATGTGAAAAAAAGTTTAAAAATCTTGCAGACTGGGCACGGTGGTATATGCCTATAATCCCAGTGTAGTGAGAAGGATCGGGCACAGCACTGGGAGAAACAGGAAGCAGGTGTTTGATCTAGGCTGCAGCCTGGTCCAGAGGGCTCAACCTTTAAAATCTGGACCCCCCAAAAGATGAAGTCTCTATATATTATGCCTTAGGTAATGGATTACAACATAGGCAATTACATATCGGTACAACAAAACGTTATAAGAAGCAAGTAGTTTGACTAGTTCTTGAGGGAACTGTCCCTGTCAGAGACAAATAGAATTGGGGATGTGAGGTCAGGACACAAGGTCAGTGGCTCCAGCAAGCTGTGTCAACATTCTAACCACAAGCTGTGTCAACATTCTAACCACAAGCTGTGTCAACATTCTAACCACAAGCTTGTCAGCTGAACTTTGCTGACAGAGACAGAGGTCCTTTGTCATGGCCACAGAGGGAGTTCAAAGCCAACCTCAGATTGCACGAGGCCTTGTCTCAGGGTTAATAGCACTGCTTGCTCTTGGAGAAGGTCCTGGTTCAATCTCAAGCTCTCCTGTGGTAGCTAACAACCATCTGTAACTCCAATTCCAGGGGACCTGATGCCCTTTTTTAACCTCTGAGGGCACATACACACAGGCACACTTACATTCATTCAGGCAGAATACTATTACATATAAATATAGGTTAACTTAAAATAAGTAATTTTTTAAATTAAGTCTAACATTTTTTGCTTTTTCACAATTATTTCAAGATTTAATTTTAAAAAATCATGTGTCTGTGTGTGCCTGTCTGTCCTGAAGTGCATGCCATGGTCTGTGTTCTGTGATTTGGGTGTCCTATGAACACCTCAGCAGAATGATAAAGGGTCTCTGACCTCACCTCATTTTAGTGCAAATCTGTCAAACCATCCAGGAATAGGTGATCTGCTGTGCATTTATCTGCAGTTGCAGAGTCTTTTTTTTTTTTTACTTTTTTCATTTTTAATTGAATTTTCATATATTTCATACATCTCAATCAATATTAATCACCTTTCTACCCCCTTCCTCACCGGCGCCCTTCCACAGATCCCCACTGGAATTTACACTCTCTCATTTGTGCAAAGGCCCATCGTGTCAAGTTAGCATCCCTAGACATTCCTCAATGCAAGTTCGCCCACTGAGGTCCAGTCAGCCCATCCAGAGCCCCTCACTTAAAGATCAGCTCTTCCTCACCCAGCAGTAATCAGCTGCCAATACTTTTGCTAAGATTGGGACCTGCTACCCATTTCCATGATTCTATGGTTTTGTCTTCTTGGGTTTGCATGGGTCTTGTGCACAGTGACTCCAGCATTGTCGGATCATATGAACAGGGTCCTTGGAGCTTGTGTGGTTCTATTTCCATGTGGCCATGCACCTTCTCCGTGGCTCTTACAATCTTCCCACCCTCTATTCCCCAATGCTCCCTGAGCTGCAGGTGCATGAAACTTAATAGAGGAGTTCTATCCAAGGACTCACACGTTGCAGGCTCCTAATCTCCACACTTTGGCCATTTGTGACCTTTTGTATTCCTGGCTCTGTTGATGAAGCATCGTTACTGACAAACGAGAGGTTCACTAGTGTCCTCTTTTTCTCTTGTTCTATGTTATATGACCTTTAGGTGCAGAGGTTAAGCTTGGGCAATTCACAGATCATATCTGTGTGTGACCAGCTGTGGTACACTGTAATGGTACCCATCTGGTGTAAAAGAAGCTTCTTTGAAGGAAACTGAAGAAGACATCAGAAGATGGAAAGACCTCCCATGAGGAAAATAAACATAGTAAAAATGTCTATTCTACCTAAACTCTTTTTTTTAATTTTTTTTATTTATTTCTGTATTTGCATCAATGTACTGTCTGAGTGCAGGTCTGTGCACCCGTGTCGTGCAATGCCGCGGAGGTCAGAAGAGGGTGTCGGATTCCCCTGGAACTGGAGTTCTCCTTGAATTGGAGTTTCAGATGGTTCTCGGCCGCCATGTGGGCGCTGGGGATTGAACCCGGGTCCTCTGCAAGAGCAGTCGGCGCTCTCAACCGCTAGGCATCTCTCCAGCGCCTCTAACCCAAACTCTTAAGTACAGATTTTTTTTTTATTGATTGTTTGTGTATTCATACATCATTTTCACAACTCAGTTAGGCATAAGTTCCCTTTCCCTTCCCCCACCGCACAACCCCACCTCCTTCCCAGATCATGTCATTCCTGCCATAAACTGTTCCTGCATCTTTCAGGTTTTTTTTTTTTTTCATTTTTTAGAATAAGTGGATAATTTTATGAGTACAAGCAATCCTTCATGAAAACCACTTAGACAGATTTAATGCAATCCCAATTAAATCCCCCAAGATTGGGGGCTGGAGAGATACTAGCGGTTAAGAGCACTGACTGCTTTGCAGCGGACCTGATTCAATTCCCAGAGGTCACAGTGGCGGCTAGATACTGTCTGTATTCTCCAATTCAGGAGAACTCCAGTTCCACGGGAAACCTGAGACCCTCTACACCTCGGAGGCATTGCAACACCACAGGTGACAAAACCTACATGGCTGACAGTATATTCATCACAATACAAAAATAATAAAATTTTAAAAAAAATCCCCAAGTATGTTCGCTTCTCACAGGTTGGGGAAAAAAAATTCTTAATTTCATTTGGAAAAACAATAGCCAAAACAACCCTGAGTGAAAAGAGCTACACAAGGGGGATCTCTATACAAGACTTTTAAACTGGGTACTACAGGGAAGCTGGAAGAGATAGCCTAGCGGTTAAGAGCAACCGACGCTACTTGCAGAGGACCCCCCGGGTTCGATCCCCAGCACCCACATGTGCAGGCTAAGAACATGCTGTAACTCCAAACATTCAAGGAGAAAAAAAACACCAGTTCCAGGGGAATCTGAGACCCTCTTCTGACACCGCGGCATTGTGTCACGACCGGTGCAAAACAGACCGCATCGATGAGACAATACATTCATAACATACAAAAAAAAAAATTTAAAATAAACTGTACTACAGGGTTGATTGTCATAAAAACATGACTGGTTACTGGGGGTACAAAACAGACCGTTTGACCCAATGGAACAAAACCGAAGATCCAAACCTGAGTCACAATACATTTCAGCAACCTCATATGACAAGGGGGCCAAAAGACACAATGGAAGGAAAGACACAGCATCTTCAGCAAGTGGTGTTGCAAAAACTGGATCACCACCTAACAAAATGAAATTATAAACCTCCTACTGTCTCTCGCCCTGTAAAAGTCAATTCCAGATGATCAAAGACGCTCACATGTGAAACCAAAACTTCGGCAGGTGTGTAGAAGAAAAACTTGCAGCTAGCCGGGTGTGTTGGCGTCACCCCTTTATCCTAGCACTTGGGAGAGGCAGAGGCAAGGCCGGATCCTTTGTGAGTTCAAGGCCAGCCTGGTCTACAGAGTGAGTTCCAGGACAGCGGGGCTACAGGGAGACCCCTGTTTTGAAGAACAAGACCAAAAAAAAAAAAAAAAAAAAAAAAACCTTGGCAGCAACTACAAGACATAGGCATAGGAAAAGACTTCCTAAATCAGGAAGCAGCTGCACAAGAAATGAAGATTGACAATTGACAAAAGAAGACCTCATCAAACTCAAAAGCCTTCGGTGATAACCAAATCAAAGCAAAGAGGCGTGGGGCGCCGCCTTAATCCTAGCACTTTGGGAGGACAGAGGCAGGCGGAGCTTTGTGTGAGTTCAAGGCCCAGCCTGGTCGAACAGAGGAGTTTCCCAGGAGCAGCTGGGGCACAGGAGACCCTGTCTCGAAAAGACCAAAAAAAAAAAAAAAAAAAAAAAAAAAAAGAAACAATAAAGGAAGTGAAGAGAAACACCACAGGAGTGAGGACAAAGTTCACGTGCAGACACATCGACAAGCATTAATTCTCCAGAAGGAAAAGCTACTCAAAAAAAAACGGCGGCCCCACCTGCGGTGTCCTGCCACACCACTCCAGTGTTGTTTGTGTAAAGTAATATGAGAAATCATATTCAAAACAGGCGGGGAGATGTGCCCTGCGGGACTGGACCACCCTGGAGGTCCCCCTGGCAGAAACTCCGGCTAAGATCACCCCGAGATTGAGATGCTTTCTTAGGATCATTACGTCTTTCTGGTGGTTGGACTTAGCATACACTGAGCACATAAAGATCTTTTCTTAAAGCCAGCTGTATAGATACAAAATAAACCTTTTGAATATGCCAAGAACTGACAGTTAAAATGCCTTTCTTGGGCACAGGGCTTTTTCTCTGGCATGCAAGAATTTTCTGCAGATCCAAAGTAAAAAAGCAGACCTGTTCTCCTTAACAAACAATGTAAAGTAAGCTGTTAATGTATATGGCAAGATTAAAAAAACTGCTTAGGATCAAAGAAAACAAAATAATGGCANGGGGCCTGAGCAGATAGCTCACCTGGAAGAATGCTTGCCTTGCTGCCATGGAGACCTGACTTGATCCTCAGAATCTATGTACAAAAGCCAGGGTGTGAAACAAACAAGCATGCACAGTGGAGTGCAAGTGTAATCCCAGCAGGGGTGTGGAGACAGGTGGATCCCCAGGCTCACCGGCAACCCAGTCCCACTTGCTGATGAGTTCAGGATAAGTGAGAGACCCCAGTCTCAGGAAACAAAGTGGACAGTGCTTGGGAATGACACTCTGGGTTGACCTCTGGTCTCCACACACACATCCCACATGCACACACACATCACACATGCACGTACACACACATACATGCACACAGTTAAAATGTGTGGCATTACTACACCAACATTATAATCATTTGAACAGAAAGCCTGACTCTTGGATTGCATTAAAGAGTCGGCCCTCGTCTGTGGATGCTAGCATCAAGTACCTAGTTGTAAGGCAAACCGAGCAATGTTAATGTTATATTCCTTGTGATCCGAAAACAACTGTGCTCTTATATTGTGAATCCCTTAACAGGTTCTAGAATTAACCTACCATTTATTTTCAGACTTTGGAATTTTGGATATATGGGTGGAGGGTATGTGTGCATATTTTAGAGTAATATAAAATCAAAAGAATGAGAGAAAAAAAGAGTTGGCCTGACTTTGTCTCACTGAATTGGCTCTAAGTTTTATACTGTTTTAAAAATTTCCCATTTATCTCTTTATGTGTGCATAGATACTCAAGCCACAGTGCATGTGGAGCAGTCAGAGGATAACCTCTGGAGTTGCTTCCCTCTCCTTCCACCATGGGGAGCAGGCCCTCAGGCTTGGCAGTGAGCCCCTCTACCTGCTGAGCCATCTCACCTTCCTCATAATGACTTCCATACACATGTATCATGCACTTTGCTCTTATCTACCCCCCATTACCACTGTCTGCCCCCCCCACTGGTCCCCTAACTTTCTCCAAGTAGTTTAGATTCCACATACAAGAGAAATGTATTTGTCTGTCTGGATTTCTTAAATTCTATTTCAGTTAGCATGCAAAACAATGAGTTTCAGTACAACTCTTTGTTTTAAGATTTTAAAAATAATTACGTGTGAGTGTATCTATGTGTAGGTGGTGGCACATCAGCACGAGGTGCCCATAGGGACCAGAGGGGGTCGTCAGACCCCTGGAGCAGGATTTACAGGTGGTTGTGAGCTGCCTGGTGTGGGTGCTGGGAACTGAACTAGAAGAGCAGTGCATGTCTTAACCGCTGAGCCCCAGGACAACACACAAGTGCGTCACTGTGCTGGCCCCTCCCCTACCCCATAGCTGACTTATTTTGCTTAAGATTATGGTCCCCAGTTACAACCACTTCCCTGCAATAACATAATTTTGTTCTTGGCTGGAGAAGGCTCCCTTTCATATATAAACCATGTTCCCTTTACCTGTTCATGTGTGTGGGACACATGGAGTGTGGGTCTTCATCTCAGCCGTTGCAGATAGTGCACAGTAAACACGGGCACCTAAGAGTCTCTGTGAGGTTGCAGTTAGATTATTTTGGATCTACACTCCAGAGTGGTACCATGGAGCCTATGCTAGCTCTAGTTCTAGTCTTCAACCATGCACTGATTCCACAGTGGGTACTGAGAGCTGATTCCACAGTGGGTACTGAGCGCTGATTCCACAGTGGGTACTGAGCTCTGATTCCACAGCGGGTACCGCACGCTGATTCCACAGTCCGTACTGAGCGCTGATTCCGCAGTGGATACCCTAACTCTCTCTCCACCACAGGGCACGTGGCATCTCTTCCCTCCCACCAGGCCAGTCCTGCTCTGTGCTCTGGAGGGCTTTCTGGCTGGGATGAGATGGAATCTCAGTGCAGTTTTGATTTGTTTGCCAATCCTTTATTGCTAAGGATGTTGAACATTTTCATACATTTTTTGAGTATTTGTGTTTTCTCTTTTAGAACTGTCTCTTCAGTTTCTTTGCTCACTCATTCATTGGCTGTTTGGTTTGTTTGTGGATTTAGTTTTTGGTTGTGTGTGTGTCTGACTTTTTTTTCTGACTTTTTTTTTTTTTTTTCGAGACAGGGTCTTCCTGTAGCCCCAGCTGACCTGGAACTCACTCTGTAGACCAGGTTGGCCTTGAACTCACAAAGATCTGCCTGCCTCTGCCTCCTGAGTGCTAGGACTAAAGGCGTGCACCACCACCACCACACCCGGCTTTTCTGACTTCTTTATATTTTCTAAATATCCCCCTGCTGTCAGTGATGCTGGACAGTTTTAATGTCAACTTGACACACCTGGGAAAGGAAGACTAGGTTGAGGAACTTCCTCCATTGGACAGGCCTGTGGCCATTGTCTGTGAGGCATTTTCTTCATTGTGGAGTGGGGGGGGGGCACAGCCCTCTGTAGGTGGTGCCACCTTTGGGCAGGTTGTCCTGAGTTATATAAGAAAGCAAGCTGAGGGCTGATGAGATAGCTCAGTGGTAAAGAGCACCGGCTGTTCCTATAGAGAATCCAGGTTCTTGATTCCCAGCACCCAGGTGGGGCTAACAACCATCCATAACTCCAGTTCCAGGGGATCTGACACCCTCTTCTGACCTCCACAGGTATTGCACAACACAGGTACACTTACACACATGAGGCCAATACACTTATACACATAAAATTTAAATAATTTTAAAAAAAGAAAGCAGGTTTAACACAGGCCAAAGAACAAGCCAGTAAGCAGTGTTCCTCCAGTAAGCAGTGTAAGCAGCGTTCCTCCAGTAAGCAGTGTAAGCAGCGTTCCTCCAGTAAGCAGCATTCCTCAGCTCCTGCCTCCAGGTTCCTGCCCTGGGTTCCTATCTTGGATTCCCTAACATGATGAACTGTGACCTGGAGGATGTGACCTAAATAAAGCCTTTCCTCCCCACGTTGGTATTGGTCAGAGCATTTTGTCACGCCAGTGGAGAAGCACACTACTACACCATTCTTTATGTGTCTCTTCAGTCTTTGGATTGTTTCATTTTCTGGGAAGCTTTTAAATTTCATTCCGGGGCTGGAGAGATGGCTCTGCGGTTAAGAGCACCGACTACTCTTGCAGAGGACCCGGGTTCAATTCCTAGCACCCACATGGCAGCTAAGAACTGTCTTTAGTTCCAGTTCCAGGGGAATCTGATGCCCTCTTCTGATTTCATCATTGCACAACACAGGTGCATCAACCTACATGCAGACAGTACACTCATACACATAAAAAAAAAAATTTCATTCCAGCCCGGTTTTCAATTCTGTGTCATTTCAGGGCTAGTGGGGTCCTTTTCAGAGTCTTTGCCTGGATTCTTAAGTGCTTCCCTGTGCTTTGCCTTTACCATTTTCAAATTCTCAGGTCTCCTATCGTAAGCAATGTGTGCGTCTTTTCTGTCAAACTTAGCTCTGCTTTAGAATGATAAAACTTTCAATGCCACACCTAAGACTAGGTGTTAAAACCACCCCTGCCTCGTGACAATAGGGTGAGGGTGTCCCCCGAGTTAGGGACACAAGCCCCAGGACTGCCCACTTGGTGTGCTTGATCCTGCCTGTTAAGCTGTTGTGCACCCTTCTACCAAATTAAAAATTGCCTTGTGGAGACATCTCAAACTGTTAGTGTTCCTTTTTATTTATTTTCGAGGGTGAGCTTGGGCATTCCTTACTCCCAGGAATTAAGTAGTCTTTGATTCATTTTTTTTTTATAAATTTTTTTTTAATTTTATTTATTTCCGTATGTGTATGAATGTATTGTTTGCATGCAAGTCTGTGCACCCGTGACGTGCAATGCCGCGGAGGTCAGAAGAGGGCGTCGGACTCCCCTGGAACTGGAGTTCTCCTGGAATTGGAGTTTCAGACGGCTCTCGGCCGCCATGTGGGTGCTGGGGATCGAACCCGGGTCCTCTGCAAGAGCGGTCGGCGCTCTTAACCGCTAGGCCATCGCTCCAGCCCGGTTCATTTTTGTACAGAGCAAGATGGATTCAGTTTCATTCTTCCACATAAGGCTGTAATGGTTTCCTAGCACCATTCAGTGGGAAGCCAGGTGCGGTGGCACACACCCTTTAAGCCTATAATTTGGAGGCAGAAGCGGGCGGATCTCTGTAAGATTGAGGCCAGCCTGGTCTACATAGTGAGATCCAGGCCATCTGGGGCCACAGGGAGACCCTGTCTCAATAAAATGCTCCTCTTCTGGGATTTTTATCATGGAAGGATGTTGAACCCTGTCGAATGCTTCTCCAGATCCATTGAGATGAACATGTGATTTCTGTCCATAAGTCTTTCTATGTGCTCTGTTACACTGATTGATTTGCATGTGTTGCATCCAGGGAATGAAAGAAACTTGATCATCATGTGCGCGCACACACGTGTGTGTGTGTGTGTGTGTGTGTGTGTGTGTGTCTGTGTGTCTGTGTGTGTGTTTGTTTTGTTTTTTGATATTTTTGAGACAGGGTCTCCCATTAATCCCAGCTGGCCTGGAGCTCACTACGTAGACCAGGCTGGCCTTGAACTCACAGAGATCTGTCTGCCTCTGCCTCCTGAGTGCTAGGATTAAAGGTGTGTGTATGTTTTATTTTTTTTTATTTTATTTATTTTTGTATGTGTATAAATGTACTGTCTGCATGCAAGTTTGTGCACCCGTTTCGTGCAATGCTGCTTGAATGAGTAAGCGACCAGACTCAGAGGGACGTGAGCTTGAGGTGGACTAGCAAGGACCAGTCCCTGAGAGGAAGATATGGACGTGGAAGCAGGAACGGATTCTACTGTCTGTGGAGAAGGAAGGACGGGAGAGCATGGTCTGGAACACATCAGAGGCTGAACTGAAAGCACTCTGACATCCATGGAGCGTGGGGATGGGAGAAGAGAGCAGCCACAGAGCACACGGCAGCTTCTCTTAGATGCGTGGACTGAGACAGAGAAAGCTCTGAGCAAAAGGCAGAAGAGTCTATTTGTGTCTGAGGAAGCAAGTGCATGGGGGGGTGGCTGCAGAGTCGGTGGTTGCAGAAGACCAAGTGTAGTGTGAGTGGGTGGATGTGAACTATGTGAGGGGTCATGACCAGACACAGCACCATGGGGTACTTAGCACTCATCTCTCCAGTACTTTGTGAATCTCATTACTGGTGGTACTAAGTTAACCCCTATCTTCTTCACACATGAGGAGAGATTAGAGAACAGGGCTCAGCTGGCTGTGCTCTGCAGCCCATGGCCAGCAGATGCTCCTCTCCTTCCTGAAGGGATGCTCCACCTTCCAGGGAAGGAGAAGAGAGGAGGAGCAGGAGGAGACTCCCAGGAGGAACATCATCAACTTTAAGTGCTAGGGTGAATGTATGTCAAACATGGGAAATTCTGTGCAATTAGAAAAAGGGATTTTCTCCCATGTTTGAATTCCGGATAGTTCAATTAATAAAATTAAACAACTGAGAAGCAAGAGGATCCATTAGAAATGGTGTTTCCTGGGGGCGGGGTATCCGCGGAGAAGTCTGCTCATCAACCACAGGGAACTTGGAGCCATGGGGGAGGGGGTTGCGCTCCACCGGAAGTGAAAACCGCCAAGAATGAGCCTGGCAGCATCAAACCCTCAGACGACGCTGTCGTTCAGGATTTTCCTCAGGACCCTCTTGGTCTTGTCAGCAACTTTGTCAAGTAAGTCTTTCTGTTGCATGCATCTAAGGTGGTAGACACCAGCCTCACCAAGGTACGGCACATGGCTGAGACTTTTAAAGAGAAAATACCTGGTGGTACAGTACATCCTAGACCATGACCAGCCATCTTGGTAGGTCTGGGTAGCCCGGGACTGCATGGCGTCCTTGTATTCTGCAACTGACTTGTTCATGGTCTGAGCCACCTGGTGAATGGCTTCATCGTCCACACCGAAGAGTGTTAAGTATTCCTTCTGCCTCTCTAGCAAGTGCTCAGGTGTCTGGAAATTCTCGATGTCTATGTTCCTCTTAATGGAGTCCACTTTATTATTAATGCTCCTCTCACAGATGTAGAAAAGGGTCTCTGAGAGACCATGGTGTCTAATGTTGGAAAAGCTTTTCTGCAACATCTTCCTAAGCTTTGAGAAGTCGTCTGATGAAGGTTCAAAGCTGGATACAAGGAATATGGGGGGTCTCTTCACCCCAGCCATCTGCAGATTTTCTAAGATATTATTTTGGATATTCTGCCTCAGCCAGGATTCTGACAGGGCACTTGTGCTAAGGTCTCTGTCCACCTTCGTCCACACCACATGGAACGTCTTTCCCATCCCCTGGATGGCTCTGGCCAGCTGCACGTGATTGGAGCTGAACTGCTCAGAAGCAACGAGGACAAAGAGGTCATACTTGCGGCCCTGCACCTCCTCGAGGTAGCTCTCCACGCTCTGGGCTGTGGTCCCCAGCCCAGGCAGGTCCCAGAGCTGCACATTGGGGAAGTTGGGGGAGGAGTAGCAGGTCGGCTTCTGGGTGGTCCTCACCACCCCAGTGGGAGCCGAGTCCTCCTGCTCATGCCCAATGTTTCTAAGCGCATTGATGAAGGATGACATGCCATTGCCCGAGANTTCTCTCTCTCTCTCTCTCTCTCTCTCTCTCTCTCTCTCTCTCTCTCTCTCTCTCTCTCCGTTTCCCCTCGCCCTCTTCCACTTTCACTCTGCACGCCCTTTAACTTCCTTCACTCTTTATTCCTTTAAAAAAAAAAGAATTCTTTCCTAATAACACATATCATGTGGAATCTATTTTTATAAATAGCTTTAAGTTGCCAGGTATGGCTGAGCACATCTTTAATCCCAGCACTTGGAGGCAGAGGCAGGTGGATCTCTCTGAGATTGGGTTCAGCCTGGTCTACATAGGAAGTTCCAGGCTAACTGCAGGTACAGAGAGACCCTTTTCAAATTGATAGATAGATAGATAGATAGATAGATAGATAGATAGATAGATAGATAGATAGATAGATGACAGACAGACAGGTAGATGTAACTATTCATGCCCCCAGGGTGGTCACTGTAATTTGTAAAACAAAACAAAACTATGTAATTCTCCATTGATTTAAATTCCCCCTTTATGGGGACTGGAGAAATGGCTCAGTGGTTAAGAGCATTGCTGTTCTTGCAGAGGACCCAGGTTTGATTTCCTGTACCACATGGCCACTAACAACCACCCTAATTGCATTTCCAGGGGAATCCAAACCCCTCTTCTGATCTCCACTGGTATTGCATGGCATGGGTGCACTTACACACATCCAGGCAATACATCATACACATAACATAAAAAAATTTAAATTCCACCTTTATAAATGCCTGAACTGAGCATAGCACATAGAAATAAGAAAGCACTTTACATAGAAAAATCTGGTGGAATGTATTACAGAAGAAGGAAATAAATCTGTCAGAAAGAAAGACAGAAAGAACGAAAGAGAAAGAAAGAGAAAGAAGAAGTGAGAGTATCTGTAATCTAAGAGGGGAAATTGAATCTCCCTCTCTTTTGGGGGGGGTCTGGGAAGGACAAAACAAGTAGAAAAAAATGTATTGGGGCTGAGCAGACAGCTCAGCAGGTAGAGCACTGGCTGCTCTTGCAAAGGACTTGGGTTTGATGCCCAGCACCCACACGGTGGCTAACAACTGTTCGTAATTCGAGTTCTAGGAAAATCCAACACTCTTCTGCCTCTGTGGGCACTACACAACACAGGTGCATGTCCACACCTGCAGGCCATACACTCATCCATAAAATAAAAATAATAAATAGACAAATGCATCAGTAGATTTAACTGCATAAAGTTCATGTGCATCCAGATTTAAATTTGGGGGCCTGAGCAGATAGCTCACCTGGAAGAATGCTTGCCTTGCTGCCATGGAGACCTGACTTGATCCTCAGAATCTATGTACAAAAGCCAGGGTGTGAAACAAACAAGCATGCACAGTGGAGTGCAAGTGTAATCCCAGCAGGGGTGTGGAGACAGGTGGATCCCCAGGCTCACCGGCAACCCAGTCCCACTTGCTGATGAGTTCAGGATAAGTGAGAGACCCCAGTCTCAGGAAACAAAGTGGACAGTGCTTGGGAATGACACTCTGGGTTGACCTCTGGTCTCCACACACACATCCCACATGCACACACACATCACACATGCACGTACACACACATACATGCACACAGTTAAAATGTGTGGCATTACTACACCAACATTATAATCATTTGAACAGAAAGCCTGACTCTTGGATTGCATTAAAGAGTCGGCCCTCGTCTGTGGATGCTAGCATCAAGTACCTAGTTGTAAGGCAAACCGAGCAATGTTAATGTTATATTCCTTGTGATCCGAAAACAACTGTGCTCTTATATTGTGAATCCCTTAACAGGTTCTAGAATTAACCTACCATTTATTTTCAGACTTTGGAATTTTGGATATATGGGTGGAGGGTATGTGTGCATATTTTAGAGTAATATAAAATCAAAAGAATGAGAGAAAAAAAGAGTTGGCCTGACTTTGTCTCATTGAATTGGCTCTAAGTTTTATACTGTTTTAAAAATTTCCCATTTATCTCTTTATGTGTGCATAGATACTCAAGCCACAGTGCATGTGGAGCAGTCAGAGGATAACCTCTGGAGTTGCTTCCCTCTCCTTCCACCATGGGGAGCAGGCCCTCAGGCTTGGCAGCGAGCCCCTCTACCTGCTGAGCCATCTCACCTTCCTCATAATGACTTCCATACACATGTATCATGCACTTTGCTCTTATCTACCCCCCATTACCACTGTCTGCCCCCCCCCCACTGGTCCCCTAACTTTCTCCAAGTAGTTTAGATTCCACATACAAGAGAAATGTATTTGTCTGTCTGGATTTCTTAAATTCTATTTCAGTTAGCATGCAAAACAATGAGTTTCAGTACAACTCTTTGTTTTAAGATTTTAAAAATAATTACGTGTGAGTGTATCTATGTGTAGGTGGTGGCACATCAGCACGAGGTGCCCATAGGGACCAGAGGGGGTCGTCAGACCCCTGGAGCAGGATTTACAGGTGGTTGTGAGCTGCCTGGTGTGGGTGCTGGGAACTGAACTAGAAGAGCAGTGCATGTCTTAACCGCTGAGCCCCAGGACAACACACAAGTGCGTCACTGTGCTGGCCCCTCCCCCACCCCATAGCTGACTTATTTTGCTTAAGATTATGGTCCCCAGTTACAACCACTTCCCTGCAATAACATAATTTTGTTCTTGGCTGGAGAAGGCTCCCTTTCATATATAAACCATGTTCCCTTTACCTGTTCATGTGTGTGGGACACATGGAGTGTGGGTCTTCATCTCAGCCGTTGCAGATAGTGCACAGTAAACACGGGCACCTAAGAGTCTCTGTGAGGTTGCAGTTAGATTATTTTGGATCTACACTCCAGAGTGGTACCATGGAGCCTATGCTAGCTCTAGTTCTAGTCTTCAACCATGCACTGATTCCACAGTGGGTACTGAGAGCTGATTCCACAGTGGGTACTGAGCGCTGATTCCACAGTGGGTACTGAGCTCTGATTCCACAGCGGGTACCGCACGCTGATTCCACAGTCCGTACTGAGCGCTGATTCCGCAGTGGATACCCTAACTCTCTCTCCACCACAGGGCACGTGGCATCTCTTCCCTCCCACCAGGCCAGTCCTGCTCTGTGCTCTGGAGGGCTTTCTGGCTGGGATGAGATGGAATCTCAGTGCAGTTTTGATTTGTTTGCCAACCCTTTATTGCTAAGGATGTTGAACATTTTCATACATTTTTTGAGTATTTGTGTTTTCTCTTTTAGAACTGTCTCTTCAGTTTCTTTGCTCACTCATTCATTGGCTGTTTGGTTTGTTTGTGGATTTAGTTTTTGGTTGTGTGTGTGTCTGACTTTTTTTTTTTTTTCGAGACAGGGTCTTCCTGTAGCCCCAGCTGACCTGGAACTCACTCTGTAGACCAGGTTGGCCTTGAACTCACAAAGATCTGCCTGCCTCTGCCTCCTGAGTGCTAGGACTAAAGGCGTGCACCACCACCACCACACCCGGCTTTTCTGACTTCTTTATATTTTCTAAATATCCCCCTGCTGTCAGTGATGCTGGACAGTTTTAATGTCAACTTGACACACCTGGGAAAGGAAGACTAGGTTGAGGAACTTCCTCCATTGGACAGGCCTGTGGCCATTGTCTGTGAGGCATTTTCTTCATTGTGGAGTGGGGGGGGGGGCACAGCCCTCTGTAGGTGGTGCCACCTTTGGGCAGGTTGTCCTGAGTTATATAAGAAAGCAAGCTGAGGGCTGATGAGATAGCTCAGTGGTAAAGAGCACCGGCTGTTCCTATAGAGAATCCAGGTTCTTGATTCCCAGCACCCAGGTGGGGCTAACAACCATCCATAACTCCAGTTCCAGGGGATCTGACACCCTCTTCTGACCTCCACAGGTATTGCACAACACAGGTACACTTACACACATGAGGCCAATACACTTATACACATAAAATTTAAATAATTTTAAAAAAAGAAAGCAGGTTTAACATAGGCCAAAGAACAAGCCAGTAAGCAGTGTTCCTCCAGTAAGCAGTGTAAGCAGCGTTCCTCCAGTAAGCAGTGTAAGCAGCGTTCCTCCAGTAAGCAGCATTCCTCAGCTCCTGCCTCCAGGTTCCTGCCCTGGGTTCCTATCTTGGATTCCCTAACATGATGAACTGTGACCTGGAGGATGTGACCTAAATAAAGCCTTTCCTCCCCACGTTGGTATTGGTCAGAGCATTTTGTCACGCCAGTGGAGAAGCACACTACTACACCATTCTTTATGTGTCTCTTCAGTCTTTGGATTGTTTCATTTTCTGGGAAGCTTTTAAATTTCATTCCGGGGCTGGAGAGATGGCTCTGCTGTTAAGAGCACCGACTACTCTTGCAGAGGACCCGGGTTCAATTCCTAGCACCCACATGGCAGCTAAGAACTGTCTTTAGTTCCAGTTCCAGGGGAATCTGATGCCCTCTTCTGATTTCATCATTGCACAACACAGGTGCATCAACCTACATGCAGACAGTACACTCATACACATAAAAAAAAAAATTTCATTCCAGCCCGGTTTTCAATTCTGTGTCATTTCAGGGCTAGTGGGGTCCTTTTCAGAGTCTTTGCCTGGATTCTTAAGTGCTTCCCTGTGCTTTGCCTTTACCATTTTCAAATTCTCAGGTCTCCTATCGTAAGCAATGTGTGCGTCTTTTCTGTCAAACTTAGCTCTGCTTTAGAATGATAAAACTTTCAATGCCACACCTAAGACTAGGTGTTAAAACCACCCCTGCCTCGTGACAATAGGGTGAGGGTGTCCCCCGAGTTAGGGACACAAGCCCCAGGACTGCCCACTTGGTGTGCTTGATCCTGCCTGTTAAGCTGTTGTGCACCCTTCTACCAAATTAAAAATTGCCTTGTGGAGACATCTCAAACTGTTAGTGTTCCTTTTTATTTATTTTCGAGGGTGAGCTTGGGCATTCCTTACTCCCAGGAATTAAGTAGTCTTTGATTCATTTTTTTTTTATAAATTTTTTTTTAATTTTATTTATTTCCGTATGTGTATGAATGTATTGTTTGCATGCAAGTCTGTGCACCCGTGACGTGCAATGCCGCGGAGGTCAGAAGAGGGCGTCGGACTCCCCTGGAACTGGAGTTCTCCTGGAATTGGAGTTTCAGACGGCTCTCGGCCGCCATGTGGGTGCTGGGGATCGAACCCGGGTCCTCTGCAAGAGCGGTCGGCGCTCTTAACCGCTAGGCCATCGCTCCAGCCCGGTTCATTTTTGTACAGAGCAAGATGGATTCAGTTTCATTCTTCCACATAAGGCTGTAATGGTTTCCTAGCACCATTCAGTGGGAAGCCAGGTGCGGTGGCACACACCCTTTAAGCCTATAATTTGGAGGCAGAAGCGGGCGGATCTCTGTAAGATTGAGGCCAGCCTGGTCTACATAGTGAGATCCAGGCCATCTGGGGCCACAGGGAGACCCTGTCTCAATAAAATGCTCCTCTTCTGGGATTTTTATCATGGAAGGATGTTGAACCCTGTCGAATGCTTCTCCAGATCCATTGAGATGAACATGTGATTTCTGTCCATAAGTCTTTCTATGTGCTCTGTTACACTGATTGATTTGCATGTGTTGCATCCAGGGAATGAAAGAAACTTGATCATCATGTGCGCGCACACACGTGTGTGTGTGTGTGTGTGTGTGTCTGTGTGTCTGTGTGTGTGTTTGTTTTGTTTTTTGATATTTTTGAGACAGGGTCTCCCATTAATCCCAGCTGGCCTGGAGCTCACTACGTAGACCAGGCTGGCCTTGAACTCACAGAGATCTGTCTGCCTCTGCCTCCTGAGTGCTAGGATTAAAGGTGTGTGTATGTTTTATTTTTTTTTATTTTATTTATTTTTGTATGTGTATAAATGTACTGTCTGCATGCAAGTTTGTGCACCCGTGTCGTGCAATGCTGCTTGAATGAGTAAGCGACCAGACTCAGAGGGACGTGAGCTTGAGGTGGACTAGCAAGGACCAGTCCCTGAGAGGAAGATATGGACGTGGAAGCAGGAACGGATTCTACTGTCTGTGGAGAAGGAAGGACGGGAGAGCATGGTCTGGAACACATCAGAGGCTGAACTGAAAGCACTCTGACATCCATGGAGCGTGGGGATGGGAGAAGAGAGCAGCCACAGAGCACACGGCAGCTTCTCTTAGATGCGTGGACTGAGACAGAGAAAGCTCTGAGCAAAAGGCAGAAGAGTCTATTTGTGTCTGAGGAAGCAAGTGCATGGGGGGGTGGCTGCAGAGTCGGTGGTTGCAGAAGACCAAGTGCAGAGTGAGTGGGTGGATGTGAACTATGTGAGGGGTCATGACCAGACACAGCACCATGGGGTACTTAGCACTCATCTCTCCAGTACTTTGTGAATCTCATTACTGGTGGTACTAAGTTAACCCCTATCTTCTTCACACATGAGGAGAGATTAGAGAACAGGGCTCAGCTGGCTGTGCTCTGCAGCCCATGGCCAGCAGATGCTCCTCTCCTTCCTGAAGGGATGCTCCACCTTCCAGGGAAGGAGAAGAGAGGAGGAGCAGGAGGAGACTCCCAGGAGGAACATCATCAACTTTAAGTGCTAGGGTGAATGTATGTCAAACATGGGAAATTCTGTGCAATTAGAAAAAGGGATTTTCTCCCATGTTTGAATTCCGGATAGTTCAATTAATAAAATTAAACAACTGAGAAGCAAGAGGATCCATTAGAAATGGTGTTTCCTGGGGGCGGGGTATCCGCGGAGAAGTCTGCTCATCAACCACAGGGAACTTGGAGCCATGGGGGAGGGGGTTGCGCTCCACCGGAAGTGAAAACCGCCAAGAATGAGCCTGGCAGCATCAAACCCTCAGACGACGCTGTCGTTCAGGATTTTCCTCAGGACCCTCTTGGTCTTGTCAGCAACTTTGTCAAGTAAGTCTTTCTGTTGCATGCATCTAAGGTGGTAGACACCAGCCTCACCAAGGTACGGCACATGGCTGAGACTTTTAAAGAGAAAATACCTGGTGGTACAGTACATCCTAGACCATGACCAGCCATCTTGGTAGGTCTGGGTAGCCCGGGACTGCATGGCGTCCTTGTATTCTGCAACTGACTTGTTCATGGTCTGAGCCACCTGGTGAATGGCTTCATCGTCCACACCGAAGAGTGTTAAGTATTCCTTCTGCCTCTCTAGCAAGTGCTCAGGTGTCTGGAAATTCTCGATGTCTATGTTCCTCTTAATGGAGTCCACTTTATTATTAATGCTCCTCTCACAGATGTAGAAAAGGGTCTCTGAGAGACCATGGTGTCTAATGTTGGAAAAGCTTTTCTGCAACATCTTCCTAAGCTTTGAGAAGTCGTCTGATGAAGGTTCAAAGCTGGATACAAGGAATATGGGGGGTCTCTTCACCCCAGCCATCTGCAGATTTTCTAAGATATTATTTTGGATATTCTGCCTCAGCCAGGATTCTGACAGGGCACTTGTGCTAAGGTCTCTGTCCACCTTCGTCCACACCACATGGAACGTCTTTCCCATCCCCTGGATGGCACTGGCCAGCTGCACGTGATTGGAGCTGAACTGCTCAGAAGCAACGAGGACAAAGAGGTCATACTTGCGGCCCTGCACCTCCTCGAGGTAGCTCTCCACGCTCTGGGCTGTGGTCCCCAGCCCAGGCAGGTCCCAGAGCTGCACATTGGGGAAGTTGGGGGAGGAGTAGCAGGTCGGCTTCTGGGTGGTCCTCACCACCCCAGTGGGAGCCGAGTCCTCCTGCTCATGCCCAATGTTTCTAAGCGCATTGATGAAGGATGACATGCCATTGCCCGAGACCCCGATCACGGCAATGTTCACTGGGATACTGGACACTTTCTGCATCACCTCCTTGACCACAGAGGCCACGTTCAGCAGCTTCCCTGCTTCCATGGCGACCTCTATACTCTTGGTGACTTCTTTACTTAAAATACTGCCGTCTTCAGGAATGGCTACGGCATCAGCGAAGCATGCGAATGGCCCAGCCTGAGTAGACACAACGGCTCCTTCCATGTTGGTGAGCAACAGAGCAACCTGTCCGTAGGGAATAGAAAAGGGTCAAGATGACTGTGCACACGGGACCCACAACAAACCGCCCTTGTCCAGGCTTGTGGATCAACGTAGGCCACGATGTGCTGATTACGCACAGCTCTCCCAGTCTTGCTGCGCATGCGCCCATTCCTGGAGGGCCAGGATGGTTCTGCAGCAGTTATGCCAACAATTAATCCCAAAGCTGCACAGTGGACTCCCAGGCAGGTCATTCAGCCCTGCCTGGTTGTTGGGATTGCCCAGTGGGATGGGTCTACAGAGTGGGCCCAGCCTGCCGCAGCTCTCCAACCCCAGTGCTTTGCTCCTGGGGACAGATAGATGCGTCTTTGCTGCATTGTCATTCCAAGTCAGCAATTACTTGTTCCAGTTGCACTCTGAGAAGTGCTTTTCCTTTCTGCAATTACTTTCAATTTTAAGGACATAAGCCATGCACGGCTGCTTCTTATCAACCCTAAGCCACTTAAGCTCTCCAAAGATTGTACTAGGGGCGGAGCGATGGTTCCCTGATGAGCAGCACTGGCTGCTCCTGCAAAGCACCAAGGTTCTGTTCCCAGCACCCACGTCAAGCAGCTAACAACCACCTGTAACTCCAACTCCAGAGGCTCCAACACCCTCTTCTGGCCTCTGCAGATGCTACATGCATGTGGTGCACATACATATACATACATGAAAAAAAATCTAGCCAGGCGTGGTGGCACACACCTTTAATCCCAGCACTTGGGAGGCAGAGGCAGAGGCTGGCAGATCTCTGTGAGTTCAAGGCCAGCCTGGTCTACATAGTGATTTCTGGGCCAGCTGGAGAGACCTTGCCTCAAAAAGACCAAAAAAAAAAAATCTTTACAAAAAAAGTCAATAATAGTTTCATCCATTTTAAGTCAACACCTATGATACATAGGTGTTGACTTAAATAATAACAATGATATATAGTTGTTTGTTATTACTGCTGCTATTCTTACTAAGTATTCAAATTCCTGGGCTGGAGAGATGGCTTAGCGGTTGAGAATGCCGACTGCTCTTACAGAGGACCTGGGTTCGATCCCCAGCACCCACATGGCAGCCGAGAACCGTCTGAAACTCCAATTCCAGGAGAACTCCAGTTCCAGGGGAATCCGACACCCTCTTCTGACCTCCGTGGCATTGCTCAACACGGGTGCACAAACCTGCATGCAGACAGTACATTCATACACATACAGAAATAAATAAAATTTAAAAAAATTCCTTTGTGGACATATTTCTAATTCTTTTTAATGTTATATTAATTATATCAGCATATATTAATTATATATAATAACAGTGTGCTGGAGAGCTTCCGTTGTCAACTTGACACACCTGAGTGAGAGCCCTGGGTGAGGAATTATTTCCTCCATTGGATTGGCCTGATGTTGAGTGATGTGGAAGGGCCCAGCCTACTGTGAGCAGTGCTGCCCCTGGGCAGGTGGTCCTGTGCTGTATAAGAAAGCAGGCTGAACCCAGGCCAGGGGAGCAAGCCAGTAAGCAGCTATTCTAGTTTGCTTTCAATCACTGTGACAAAACACTCTGAACAACACCAGCATGAGGAAGAAAGTGTTTATTTAGCTTACATCTCCCAGGATATCCCTTAGGGAGCCCAATGTAGGAACTCAGAACAGGAACCTGGAGGCAGGAACTGAAGCTCAGGCCATGGAGGAATGCTGCTTACTGGCTTCCTTACCTGGCCCATGCTCAGCCTGCTTTCTTATACAATACAGAACAACTCGCCCAGGGGTGGCTCCCCCCACAGTGGACTGGACCCTTCCATATCATTCGACAATCAAGAAGATGAACCACAGACATGACCACAGGCCAGTCCAGTGGAACCAATTCCCCATTTGAGGTTCCCTCACCCTGCACAGCTATCCATCAGAGCATCGGTCCCTGGTCTGTGCTCCAGGTTCCTGCCCTGAGTTCCTGCCTTGGCTTCCCTTGCTAATGGGCTGTGCTAAAAGCCAAATAAACCCTTTCCTCCCCAAGGCAGTTTTCGTGTGTTAATCACGGTAGTAGAAAGTCACTAGAGCAGCTGGGTTTCATTATGATGTTTTCAGAACTACATAATGTCCCTCAATTATATCAGTCCCCTCGCTCCGATGACCCTCTTCCTCTTCCCAGTCCGCCCCCGTCTCCTGTCAGGGTGTTTCCCATGATAACCCATTGAGTTTCATGAGGGTTGTTTACAGAAACATGAGTGTGAGTTTGCTAACAGTGGCGTCTTCTCTGTAGCTCCCCACAGGAGAACCTTCAACCACGCACAGATCCTTGGGGGGAGCTCGGCCAGCCCTTCCTGTTGACATGCTGGTGGGCTCAATCTTATGGAGATTTTATACAGGAATTGCAGTTGCTGTGAGTTCAAGGGTCCACCAGCCATGTCATGTCCAGAAGTCAGCATTACACACCTGTACACACATACACACGTGCATACACATATACACACGTACATGCACATTCACAAGTTTATACATGCATACACATGCATATATATACACACATTGTCACACACAACATGTCAAACATTTATACAAATATACACATATACACATTTACACACATGCACACATACACAGCATATACATGCATGCACACATGCACACATACATTCACAAGCATAAACACATATATACACATAACATTCACATGCATACATATATTAATATATACACATACATTCACACACATAAACACATAATCACATACATGCACACATGCATGCACAAGTACACACATGCGCCACTTCTTCCATGTTCTATGAAAACATACATAAACACATTCACACACATGCATGCACACACATACATGCACACTTTGCTTCCTCCAGTTCCTACTTTCATTTCACCCCTTACATCATGTTTAGTGAGCCCCACACATATACACACATTCACCCACATACACATACCTGCACACATGCACACATTCACATGCACACCCTGCATCCTTCAGCTCTATACATCCCCTCTACCACATTCCCTGAGCCTTCATGCATGCACACACACACATATACACACACATACATGCACACATACACATGTTCCCTAAGCCTCCATGCACACATACATATACACACGTACATATACACACACACACATTCACACACGCACATGTTCCCTGCGCCTGGGAGGCAGGGACAAAGATGCCCCACTTATGGCTGAGCAGTCAACCATGTTTCTGCTATTGACTAATTTCTTGTAATGAGATCAACTTGAAGGGGGGTGGAGGTCAGTTTCACCAGCCCTCAGCTGTTCTCAGTCACGCAGGGACACAGGGTTGTGTAACTTATTTGGGAATCTGCAGTCTCTGCCTGAAGTGGCTAAGAATAAACTGCTGGGTCACCCGGGTAGAAACATCCATTCTCCTGCCTCCTCTCTCTCCTGGCTGCAAAGCCCCTGGGTAGATTAGATATAGATCATTAGCGTGTG
>VZQC01014244.1:373841-384377 GCA_009823505.1 Rhizomys pruinosus | reverse complement strand
TGGAGAATTTCTTTTCTGATCTTGTCTGTTTGGAGTTCTATGTGCTTCTTGTATTGGTATTGGTTTGTCCTTTTTTAGTTTGGGGAAGTTTTCATCTATTATTCTGTTGAAGATCTGATCAATACCTTTCTCTTGGGATTCTTCTCCTTCCTCTATTCCTATGATGCGGAGGTTTGATCTTTTCATAGTGTCCCACAGCTCCTGGTTGTTCCATTTTTGTGTATTTTTAAATTTTTCATAATCTTTCCTTGAGGTTTTTAGTTGTTCTGTGTTGTCCTCCAGGTCTGATATTCTTTGTTCTGCTTCCTCCATTCTGCTTCTGAGGCTTTTTTCATTCCTTTCCTCTTGAATGGATGAGTGTTTGATTTCCTTTTTCATTTCCTCTTCTGATTTCTTTAGTGTTTCTATTTCTTTTTGGAGCTTCTCGATCTCTTTTTGTAGCTCTTTTGTTTGCTGGTTGGTTTCTTTTTCTTTTTCAGCATGGGATCTTTTCAGTGTTTCTACTTCCTTCCGGAGTTTGTCATTCTCTCTCTCTCGGTCCTCATTCTCTTTTCTTAGTTCTTTAATTTGTTCTTTATGATTTTGTAGTTCTTTAAGTATGTTCCCAATTGTGTTTCTGATGTCTGTGTCCTGGGGCATCCCCGGGGGGATCCCACTGCAGGAGTCATCCATAGGGTTAGTAAAGCTTGGCGTGGGATTATCCTGCACCTTTCCAGTGTAGTTTCTTCTTCGTGATCCTGGCATATGGGCTTCTCCTTGCCTGTATTCCAATGTGAGTCCTGAATGCCTCTTCACTGTGTTGAAGGCGTGCTTTGCTTGCCTCCTTCAGATCCTTCTTCGTAATCTCAGTTGGCGGGGGGGCGGGGGGGGGGCTCTTCAGCCCGCCCCCGGCACCTGCCGCTGGGCTCAAGAGATCTCAAATCTCAAGAGTCACACAAGCGTGCCTTTAATACCGGCTGGGAGGATAACTCCGCCCCCACAGCCACTAGATCTGTCTTCCCCTCTTCCTGCCGCTGGGCTCAAGAGATCTCAAATCAAACATATCATCTTAAAAGTTACTGAAGCATGCGCACTGTGTTCTTCAGTCAGTGCCTTTTGGCTACAGACCAAACACCATGGCTACAGACCAAGCACCATTTCTCTTCAGCCTGTCACTTCAGGCACTCTTTGACTCCCACAGTTCCCCCTTTTTGTTTTACATAGGAGAGTGAGCCGTGGGGCTACCACGCACTCAAGATAGACCATGCCTGTCTTAGGTGTCTGTAAATCTCAGAACTGTCTTACCCATCATCAGAGTCCTGACTCTAAGTGTTAGGGTCCTGTCTTAGGTTGATCAGTCTAGGATGTGGACTTACCCGTCTTTGACTACTGGCCATCAAGTTGGGTGAGTCATATTTTAGTGCTTTCTTCATTCTTTAGAACAGTAAAGCTGAACTGTAAGAGCAAGCAGTGCAGTTTTTTGTTGCAAAATCATTAAAGATTCATTACTATTTAAACTAACAGAAGTATTAATACAGGAGAAGAGTCTACATTCAATACAGGAAATATTAGATGAAAAACTGAAAGTCCCTATAAGAATTACATAAGGCAAAGTTACACAAGCAATATTAGTGCTACTAAATTTTCTAAATGTATATATAAACATGTGTATTGGCCTGATAGCTGCAGTCAATTTCCACAGATAAGTCTGCACCACAGCAGGAGATGTCAAAATGGCCAATAAATTTTCTGCAATACCGCCGTCACCCCAAGCCATTAATCACTGCCTATCATAGATGGTGTATTCCTGTTTCAGGTCCTCAGTCATTCTGACTGTTTTAAGCAAATCACAAGTAATAGCATTCCATTCTGAACAAGTTTTAACAAAGAGCCCATATTGTCCCTAATTAACCCATCGATTTTTAATAATTTTTCCAAATTTACCTAAGCATTCAGACCATATAAATGGCTTATATTTTAATCCAATATAAGTAAAATCAGGGCAATTCAGCAATGTCAATTTCATTTCTTTAATAACATTATCCCATGTCTGATTTATAGACCACACAGAAAGTCGCTGTAAGCATGTCCAGCTTCCAGTTATATTTATTCCTGGCAATAACCAATGTTGGTACACCAAAGGCAAACAAAATTCACCAGAGCCTAAACAAATGGGAATCTTTTCCATGGAATGAGTAAAATTATATTTTGTGCCATCATTAATATTTAAAGAAGTAAAATCATTCCATGGTGGGGAGAGAATCTTTGGAGTAGTGTAAACTTGCAAATCCATATCTCCCCAATACATGGTTTCTAACTTAGGAGGATTAGGAATATAAACCCAATAATTTACATTTACTGCTTGGCCAAAGGAAATAGCAGAAAGTAAAACACACATGGCTAAAAACAAATTTTTAGTAGCAAAGGGTTTTACAACTTTTTTAGATGGGTTAGCAGCTAGGATCCGAGTTGCTATCATCTCTGGCATCATCCTGATTGTCTGTTGGAGGGCTTATCTGTCTAATCAGCCATTCTGGAATCCACCGTGGCACCTCTTCATCCTGAGGAAAAACACAAACACTGCCTCGGCCCCAGAGAACCACTCTACATAATCTTTTCCAATCATCAGGGCATAAATTCATACTAGCTAGGGTTTCCAGCATGCTAACAGTGAAAGGTGCCTGAGGACCATAAGTGGCCACAGCTTCTTTTAATTGTTTACTTGATTTAAAATCTAGTGGCTTGTGAAATCTTTGATGATTCTGATCCTCCATGACAGGCCATGCCCATTCCCTTTCAGAGTCACTGCTAACTTTAAATAGTCTTTTTATACAGGTGGTAATCTCATCAATGTCCCAGAGGGAGGCTGATGGCCTCCCCTTGTCTTGTTTTATCTCTCTCCTTGGCTTCCCTCTGTCTCATTTTATCTCTTCCCATGGGGGGGGGTGGAGGCTTCACTGGAAACAGATCCTTTTCCAAATCCTGTTCTAACTCATCCCCACTTAACTCTTCCCCCTCTGATTCCTCTCCATTTCTTTGGGATTCCCCATGGGAGATTTGAGCCTTAACCATAGGCTTGGAGGAGCCAAGGCATTCTCTAATTAACTGCCACATTGGAATTGTTCCCTTAGGAAGTGGCTCTAAATCTTCTTGCCTTTCTAAGTCTTTTTTATGTTGTTCCCAATGAGGAACATTTAAAAAACCTTCTTCCAGAAACCATGAACTCACCTTTAACATGGTTTATACATACGTTTTTGCTGTACTATTTTTTATAGAAGTCCCACTGGACTTTAACAAATCTTTTATGACTCTAGTCATCTGATTGCTTGATATTTCTGAGTCCATTTTATTTAGTTTCTGGCTCCCTGTTTCTATTTTTTATTTTTCTACTTTTTTAGTTTTTATCTTTTATATCTTATATCCCTGCTCTCTTAACACTCTGGCCAGAGATTTTTACCTGCAGGGTCCCTCAGTTGCTCCACCAGGTCGATCAAACTAAAGTGCTGCAGCAAGGTCCCTGTACCATCCGTACAGGCCACCAGTTGTGCCATCCAGCGGTGCGAATTATCGGAGGCGGACTGGGAATTAATCACACATTTAACTTGTTCTTTGCAGTTTCTTTTAAAGGTACCAGTTCCGGGCTGGAGAGATGGCCTAGCGGTTAAGAGCACCGACCTCTCTTACAGAGACCCAGTTCGATCCCCAGCACCCACATGGCGGCTGAGAACCGTCTGAAACTCCAATTGCAGGAGAACTCCAGTTCCAGGGGAATCTGACGACCTCTTCTGACCTCTGCGGCATTGCACGACACAGGCCCACAGACCTGCATGCAGACAGTACATTCATACACATACAGAAATAAATAAAATTAAAAAAATAAAAAAATAAAAAAATAAAGGTACCAGTTCCTTTTAACTTCTACTACTACTAACGCTACTAACAACTAATGCTACTCACTATTACTAACGCTACTAACAACAACAGCCTAGAAACCAAGAATATTTATATCAGTAATGAGCCAATCGGTAGACAGATTATATAACAGTAGTGGACCAATCAATAGATAAGTTTTGCATCTATAGATACAATTTCTTATGTAAGATATTATGTTCATGAAGTTGACAAGGTAACATATCATCTTAAAAGTTACTGAAGCATGCGCACCGTGTTCTTCAGCCAGTGCCTTTTGACTACAGACCAAACGCCATGGCTACAGACCAAGCACCATATCTCTTCAGCCTGTCACTTCAGGCACTATTTGACTCCTACAGTTCATCACTACACACATGTCTTGATGCAAACTGAGCCCCAGTACACATGAAAAGCAGAGGCTTGTGGAAGTCACCACTGGCTGTGAGGTCCTGGATGGCCCTTTGACTCTCCACAGATCTCATGGCTTCATGCTATCTGGAAGCAGCAGATGGATGAGAGCAAGCATGACAGTTGCATGTAGAAAGCATCACAGTGGGATGCAATGAACCTGCATTAATATAATTGCAGCCGAGGGTGTCACTCAGCTTGTAGAGCTTGCCCAGTGTGCACAGGCCACGGGTTCCATCCCTGATGTAAGACCCGAATTGAGTCTTACCCTTAAGAGACCCCCGAGTGAGAGACATGGAGACAAGTCTCACTGCAAAAACAAGAGGTTTATTACTCCAGTGCACTGGGGTTTGCCTGTACAACAGGGAGAGGCAAACCCCAAGCAATCTCTGCATACAGGTTTTATACACTTAGAGCAGGTCAGGAATCAAACCCTGGTCTCCTGTGTGACAGGTGGGGATACACAGCATGCCTGAGTCTGCAGGTGGCTTGGGGCCAGGGCCCTCAGGGTGGTTCTTCCTGGAATTATAACTGAGTGTGGTTTTCTGTTATTTGCTAACCTAGGGAGGGGTTGCTATTCACTAAACTATTTGCTAACCTGGGGAGGGGTTGCTATTTGGTAAACTATTTCACAAAGTGGAAAATTCCACTGGCCTCTTTCTGTTCCTTCATTCCCCCCTTTTCTAGTAACTGCTCCAATCCTGGAGCAGTGGATCAAGTTGGGTATAATGTGTCCTTAAGGTCATTAGCTGAATTGCCCCCAATCTTTCTCTCATAAAGGCGACTAACCTATTCAGTACACATAGTCCCAGGGTTAGTAATAGAGCAACCAGAAGGACAAGTTCACTGGCAGGTCCAGGATGTCTTCGGCTCTCAGCTGAAAAAGAAACTGGCTCCTTTCAGGGGTCTTAAGCTGCCTAGCCAATTTTTAGCTCCTACTCTTATCACATTACCCTCCAAGGAAGTTACCCCAATTGCCAAGAGGGAATTGGGGTGTGGACTGCTCTGACTTCTTCCATGCTGAAAAGGGGCATAGAAGGTGGTGACTGAGGTACACCTGCTCAGTGGATCTATCTGAAAGACCCCCAAAAGTATAGTTAGAGACAAAATCCTTGGCCAGTGCCTGTGAATTTGTGAGTAGCTAGGTACATTTTCTAGACAGGGAACCAGGAAAGGAACAGGGTGAATTAAATGTCCAACTTAAAAGTCCTTTAGAATTTCTCAACAAGGGGTTCTGAAGCATCCATTGAGCATTTGGCTATGGTGTCTAGACTCAGGATCTGCTTTCCAGGAAGTTTCAATAGTCATGATGTGAGTTTCCCTTAGGTGGTTGCTTAAAGAGAAAGAGGAAACTTTATTATTTGGTAACAAGAGATCTCATATGACTTTAAATGACTTAAAATCTAGTGTTTGGAGGTAAAGGAAATATAATGATTACTTATCTTTTGGTTATACTCTTCCTCTTGGGTGTCTAAGTCCATGCAGTTAGCCTAGATTAACCAACTTTTGTTTTCTCAAGGTCAGTTGAGGATCTTGTCCTCAGGGGCCACTCAGACTTTTGGGGGGAGAGGCCTCTGGCTCCTCTCGGCTTTTCAATCACCAATTCCATCCACACGAGGACAAAGTCAGGTCTTCCTAGACCAGGCTTCCCTTTTTGAAGACTTTCCTCTTTACAGACTGGACACTGGCTAGAGTCCCGTTAGTGGGTCTCCAAGACCTCCCTGCCTAGGAGGACTGGTGACTCACAATTGCAGGACATTTCAAGAGATGCGCCCAGACATAGTTCCCCAGATTGGTTGACCTCAGAGGGCAAGGAACAAAATCGTACCTTAGGCCCCTCAGCCGAATTGGTATGGGCACTTAAGTATGGTGGTTATCCACCCAGCAAGGCTAAGTTACACCAGGCTAACAACTTTAATTACTGTATAATATTCTAGATAAGGCTTGGACAAAAGTTCAAGCAGCCTTGTATAATACTGACTGAAAAAGGGACTTAACACCATACATTAAGCAGGCATAACACACAAGATCGAATTAAACAATTTCAGGCTTATTTTAAATGTGAAACTGTTCACTACAGTTACTACAAATGGGGAACAATCCTTTTCTTTTTCAGACCCTTTATCCTGGTTTATAGTTTTCCCAAAAATACAGGAGTTGTAACACATACCAGAAGACAGGAAATAACCTGATAAGGATTACCAAGTCCATCCAAACTGTTTTCTTTTGGACTGCATGCGGTTGGTTCAGGAAGATAGAATCTAGCTTTTTGAGCCAAATTATCTGGTTAGGTTAAAGGAAATATTAAAAAGCACTCTTGAAAGAAACATAAAGTACATTTTCAGAAGCCATAGGTAACCCACCATTTGCCTGTGCTCATTTAATCCAAACCTATAACAGGGAGTCAGGTTCAAGCTAGGAGAGGACTGAAAATTAACAACTCTGTATATTCACAATCCTATTCAGGCCACTAGTAAACCAGCTTGAGTATTTATACCAATTTAACTTAATACAGGTATTTTATCATTTTTACTAAGCCTTGAGGTGCCATGTGATATGCATATAAAGGTTGGACAAAAACTGAACACTCTTAAACAAACCTTGACTAGATAATACATTTAGATTTTTTTTTTATTTTTTTATTAATTTTATTTATTTCTGTATGTGTATGAATGTACTNGGCCATCCGGGTTGAGGCCGTCCAATCAGAAGACCCTTTTTCTCCCATTTGTTCCTTAGTCCGGTCAAGTTGACACCCAGGATTAACCATCACAGGTGCCTATTCACTCTGGTACCAGGCACTGACTGGTCCCTCTCGGACTTGGTCCACAGACACTGACCGGTCCCTATTGGACTCCGTCTCCAGGTGGCTTGGCTGAGAAAATCTCCACTCAAGCCTAGACCACAGGAGAGTCATCTCCACCCTCCTGCCAGAACTGGAGCATCCTCCAGATTCCTCACAGATGGAGGCAAAACCTCCCAGATCGCTCGGAGCAGACCGAAAGTCAGAACAGACAAAAACAACTTAAACGCCAAACAGGACAGACACAACTGCGGTACCTGCTAGGGCCCAATCTTATTCCTCTGAAGTCTGTCTAGGCATCCCCACAGAGGGTCTCAATTCCCAGCCCATGCACTAGATGTAAGACCCGAATCGAGCCTTACCCTTGAGAGGCCCCCAAGTGAGAGACATGGAGACAAGTCCCGCTACAAAAGCAAGAGGTTTATTACTCCGGTGCACCAGGGTTCCCCTGTACAATGGAGAGAGGCGAACCCCGAGCAATCTCTGCATACAGGTTTTATACACTTAGAGCAGGGCAGGAATCGAACCCTGGTCTCCTGCATGACAGGCGGGGCATATGCAGCGTGCCTGGGTCTGCATGTGGCTTGGGGCCAGGGCCCTCCGGGTGGTTCTTCCTGGAATTATAACTTGAGTGTAGTTTTCTGTTTTTCGCTAACCTAGGGAGGGGTTGCTATTTGCTAAATTATTTCGCAAAGTGGAGAATTCCACTGGCCTCTTTCTGTCCCTTCACCAGCACCACAGAAAACTGGGTGCTGCTGCCTGCCTGCTATCCCAGCCCTCAGGAGAGGCAGGGAAATCAGTGTTCAAAGTTCAGAAGGAGTTCCAGGCCTGCTTAGGCTACATGAGGCCCTGACTCAAAAGTAATAATACCCAGCACTTGGGAGGCAGTGGCAAGCGGATCTCTGTGAATTTGGTTCCTAGCACCCATGCCTGGCAGTTGACAACTGCCTGTAACTCCAGCTGCCAGGGATCCAATGCCCTCTTTGAGCCTCAGTGGACACTGCATTCATATATATATATATATAATTTAAAAATAAAGTAAGATCTGTAAGAATATATCATTAAAATAAAAATAGCAATATGTATTTAATACACTCAGAGCTTTTGCAGCCAGGGAAATAGATGTTTATACCCGGATGACCCAGAAGTTTATTCTCAGCCACTTCACAGAGACTGCAGATTCCAAAACAAGTTATGTAACCCTGTGTGCCCATGTGACTGAGAACAGCTGAGGGCTGGTGAAGCTGACCTCGGATCCCCTCCAAGCTGACAAAGGACAAACAGCCCAGACTGCAGGATGTGCTTTCTCTAGGCAGCACTGAGGGCTGCACAGGATCTTCCTGGAAAAGCCCAACAGAGGCCAAAGCTGGTTTGCTCCCTTCCATCTTTACCCCGATTCTAGGGAAGCACCTTCGGCTGCTGAGCCTTCTCGCCAGGTCCTGTCTTCAGGAAGTTTTGAGAGAATCAAAAAGTTGACTGTCTCAAAGAGCATGGCATTACCTCAGAGTAAGCACAATTTCAGAATTAAGCATGCAGTGGGAAACTTCCAGAAAGTTAGTGACAGGAAAAAAATTAATGAATGTGTTCTCAGAAAGCATTTGATTGAATCAAGACCCAGAAAAATGGTTGGGGGTGGGAGGGAGTTGTGGTGTTCACCTTTAATCCCAGCATTCGGGAGACACAGGCAGGTGGATCTCTCTGAGTACAAGGCCAGCCTGGTCTCAAGAATAAAATAAGCCTATGGGGCTGGAGAGATGGCTCAGGTGTTAAGAGCCCTGGCTGCTCTTGCAGAGGACCTGGGTTCAGTGCCCTGGTTCCTATGCAACCACATAGCAGCTAACAACCAACCTTAACTCCACTTCTTCCAGGGCATCTGATGCCCCTCTGCTGGCTTCTTTGCGCACTGCAATCACATGGCACACTCATAGTACACTTACCTATATGCAGGAAACACATTCATACACAGAAAGTAAAAATAACTTTTAAAATATTTTATTTATTATTTTTAGATGTGCATGAGTGTGTTGCCTGCATGTATATAAGGGTGTCTGTGTCATGCAATGCCTGAGGAGGTCAGAAGCGGGTGTCAAATCCCCTGGAACTGGAGCTATGGAGGGTCATTAGCCACCATGTGGGTGCTGGGAATCAAACCCAGGTCCTCTGTAAGGGCAGTCAGTGCTCTTAACCACTGATCCTTCTCTCTAGCTCCATAAATAAGTTTTGTTTTTTTTTAAGAATAAAACAAAACTAAAACAGTCAAAAAACCAAACATCAGTCCCGTGTCTCCACCAGCAACAGGAGAACATGAAAGATTACAACTGACGTTTGACACAAGGGATTACAGTTGATGGGTTGGAAACTGGATCCTGGGCTCTGGGGCAGGAGAGGTGTTTCCTGTCCCTGCTGAAGTCCAAGTGGACTCTCCTCCGAGAACCATGTGTCCTTGTTTTATAACCAAGCTTGTGGTTGTCCTGCCTGGACTCTCCACAGTGAGGAAGTTGGGGGCAGGGAACTGGGCCTTTCTGGGTATTTGCAGAGGCCTAGTGTGGGGCAGGAGAGCAGGCAATGCTCTCCTCCCAGACAGTAGGAACATAATCACCCCCCCACACACACAAAAAAAGAACATGATTACCCAAGCACGCAATGTGCACTTTTGTAAAGAGCCTCCAGGGTGGCAGGGTGGCTTAGCTGGTAGAGTGTTTGTTTGCCTGATATGCATGAAGTGCAGGGTTTGATCTCCGGGCTGCTTAAAGCTGAGTGTGGGGATACCAGCCTGCGGTCAGGACTCAGGAGGTAGAAGCAAGAGGTGCAGAAATCCCTTCTAATTGAATGCAGACCAGGGAAGGCTGAGGACACATGGATGCTCAGATAAAACCCAACGCCATCTCCATCCTCCACAGTCAGTTCATCAATTAATGGCGGCTGATTTTCACGGTTGAGTTTCTGGGCCAGGTTCTGCTTTGTGCACAGCAATCTCTTCCTGGAGTCAGATCTTAAGTACATGCAGGTTTGTCATAACAAACACCTCTTTCTGTTTGTCACATCGAGACTCCAGTTCTCCCCTTCCTTAATGGCTCCCAGAATGCTTGTCAGGAATACTTGACAGAGGGATCTCATGGCATCAAAACAGTAGAAAGCAGACAGAGCAACGTATGACAGACAAGACAGGTAGCAGTGGACAGAGTCAAAGAGGTGACACTGACTGAAGAGGGGACCAGCCTGTCCCATCAGAAGTGGGGAAAGCTTTTTTTTTTTTTTTGTCTTTTTGAGACAGGGTCTCCCGTTCCCGTTTAGTCCTATCTGGTCTGGAGCTCACTCTGTAAACCAGGCTGGCCTTGAACTCACATAGATCCACCTGCCTCTACCTCCCAAGTGCTGGGATTAAAGGCATGTGCCTAAACATCCAGCTTGATGTGGGGAACTTTTTTTTTTTT
>VZQC01014244.1:281038-371347 GCA_009823505.1 Rhizomys pruinosus | reverse complement strand
GGATTTCCTAGAACTGCAAAGGACTTAGAGAGACCATGTCCCAGGACTGCGATACCAGAGCACATGATAATAATCAGCAAAGTACAACCAGGACCTAAAAAGGGCTAGGAGCACACTCCACCCCAGGAGGCTAACTTCCTTGAAGCCTGCACCGGCTGGTAAGCGAGTCACGCAGACTCCACTGGGGACAGAGAGGCACCTTTAGTCATGGGTATGAATTCAAAATACATCCTTATGCCCAAGCATGCTAACCTCACTTGTATGGCTTACCAGCGTAGATTTAACTCAGGAACGGGGTTCCTCCTGTTTCTTGAAGACCCCAGACTCGCAGGTTATTCTGGGTCCTTTGAAGATGCTGAGAGACTGTCAGTGATTGAGTTAGTGAGAAAGCAAAAGGACGGGAAGGAGAAACACACACCATTTCACCCAGCCCTAGGCTGAGCGTATCCTAGTCTGAAATGGTCAACAGAGCTCCATGCAGAGCTGGGAGAGTCTGACCTGAAGGGGACAAATAAGGACAGAGGTGCTTGCTTGTGCTTCCTGCTGTGATAAAATACTCCAACCAGAGCAGCCTGAGGGTGAAAGGAATTGCTTCACTCACCATTCCAGGTTAGAGTGGGGAAATCAAGGCAGGAACTTGACACAGCTGGTCACGTAACATCCGAAGTCAACAGCAATGAATGAACGCAGCCTGCTATTGCTCACCTCATTTTCTCTTCTCCGACACAGTTCAGAATACCCTGCCCAGGGAATTGGGCCCCCATAGGGGGCTGGTCTTCCACTTCAGTGAATATAAGTGAGATAAACCCCCATAGATGGGTTCACAGGCCAAACTAATCTATAAAAGTCCTCCTTTCATCCTCTCCCCTAAGATCCTACATTGTGTCATGCTGACCATTAAAACTAGCCGCAGCCAGGCATGGTGGCGCATGCCTTTAATCCTAGCACTTGGGAGGCAGAGGCTGGTGGATCTTTGTGAGTTCAAGGCCAGCCTGGTCTACAGAGTGAATTCCAGACAGCTATGGCTACAGGGAAACCCTGTCTCGAAAAGACCAAAAAAAAAAAACAAAAAACTAGCCGCAACAGGTGCCAAGCCTTTGAATCCATTTTAGCCACATACCAGGTATGTGTAGCCTTAAGAGTGCATTTTGGGGAGCTGGGGAGTTGGCCTAGCAGTTAAGAGCATCGACTGCTCTTGCAGAGGACCCAGGTTCAATCCCCAGCACCCACATGGCATGGCGCTGAGAACCATTTTTAACTCCAGTTCCACCGGAAACTGACACCCTCTTCTGACCTCCTCTGCATTGCATGACACGAGTGCACAGACCTACATGGAGACAGTATACTCATACACATATGTTGGGTCCTGGCCCCCAGGGGATCTGCTGACCAGCTTGTTGACCTAACGCTTATCTTGCTGGAACATCTTTTACCCTCCTTTCTGAGAAGGCCTGACCCACCCATGCCAGAGAACCACCTGTGCCTGGGGGCATGAACCTCTGACCTTGGTTTTTTCACTTGTGCTGTAAGCCTATATATAAGGCCCCCCGTCTCTTCAATAAACTGGCATCTGGCATCCCCTTAGCACAGATGACCTGCTGTCTTTCTTTCAATCCTCAGCCCCTTGCCCGACCCTTTGGAAAATGCAATAGCGCAGGCGCTACACACATACAAAAATAAAATTAAAAAAAGAGTGCATTTTGGCAAAGCGGCCTTTGCATTTTTGCAAAATAACATGGGAAACCATCCTGACCCACGGGGTGGAATTATCTGTAGTAAAGCTAGTGGAAATTAATAATATTGGGGCTGGCCAGATGGCTCAGTGGTTAAGAGCTCTGACTGCTCTTGCAGAGGATCTGGGTTTGATTCCCAGCACCCACATGGCAGTGAAGACCATCCCTAGCTCTAGTTCCAAAGGATCTGATGCCCTCTTCTGGCCTCTGCAGGCACTGCACAACATGGGTGCACTTACTTGCAGGCAATACACCCATACATGCGTAAAATCTAAAATAAATAAATAAATAATTAAAAGTCATTAAAAATGTATCATCATCACTGGGCATGGTGGCGCACGCCTTTAATCCTAGCACTTGGGAGGCAGAGGCAGGTGGATCTTTGTGAGTTCAAGGCCAGCCTGGTCTACATAGTGAGTTCCAGGACAGCTGGAGCTACAGAAAGACCCTGTTTCAAAAAGACCAAAAAAAAAAAAGTATAATCATCTATGTGGCCTTCAAAATTAGTGATCCTTTAAGTGAATTAACAGCAAACGAGGCAGGTAGGCTTATTCAGGGCTTTTGTTGGTAACAATTGCCCTTGTCTTTGTAGGCATCTATCTGGACCCCACTTGTAGCTCAGTGAGAAAGAGGCTCCCAGCCTGTGACACTCTGGCCTTGTGGCCTGACCTGGTGTTTTACAACAAAGCCTTTGAGGGCATGAAGATGGAGGCAGAATAAAACACACAGGGTTTGCGTGATGGTGGGGTCAGTGCTCAGAGCATGGCTGTCCCCTTGCAATCAGCCTTAGCTGTTTCATCCACACAGAAATGGCCCCAGGCTGGTGTCAGTTTCATGAATGGGTTTGACACGGCTCCATCATCAGCCACCAGATGCCATGTTTTGAGTCACAGGGCTCTGTGTCAGTGCATGAGGGGTGACATCACAGAGTGCCCAGAGGGGGGGACTTAAACAACAGAAATACAATCTCACCTTCCCAGAGGAGTCTGGAAGCCCTCAGACAAGGCGTCAAAGGGTCGAGTTCTGGGGCTACTCTCCTTAGCTGGAGATGGCTGTCTTCTTCAAGAGCCTTCACAGGCTAGGATTGCCAGGAACTAGGAGTTCAAGAATGGGCTGGGAAGGGAACAATTGTGCCATAAAGTGGTGCTAGACTCTATCACTCTGGGGCTCCAAGGTGCCAATGAAACTATCTCCTTGTCAGGGTCAGGTCCTGCCCTGGTGGGTGAGGTCACCACTTCAGAACCACTCAGCTATCCTGGATCCTTCCCAGGTGTGTGTGTGTGTATGTGTGTGTGTGTGTGTGTGTGTGTGTGTGTGTACGTGTGTGTACGTGTGTGTGTATGCATGCGCATCTCTGTGTATCTCTGTGTGTATGTGTTAGAAATAAAATCCGAGGTTTAAGGACCCCACCAACACTCACAAGGAACATGTAGACAAAGCAAAAGTAACTGGGCAAGGCAGGTTTTATTTCAGCAAAAGGGTGTATTTCGCCAGGCGTGGTGGCAAGCCGCGCACGCCAATTAACTACCCTAATTTGCCTGAGAAACTTGAGGATAGACAGAGGGATGGTCGGTGAGTCCTTTCGTGCGCTTCAAAGGCCTAGAACTGTCTACAGAGTGAATTCAGGACGCCTGGGGCTACAGGGAGACCCCGTCTCGAACAGACAAAAAAAAAACAAAAAAGCGGGTGTTATTTCCTGGTCGCCAGACCGCAAGCACATCCACCCCAGAAGCTTAGTAGGTTTTCATCCCAAACGCAAGAGGGATTGGCTGGGCTGGGACCTCACAGTGTTTCTGGCTGGCTAGTTTAGAATGATTGAAAAGGAAGGGAAAAGGGGTTGGCCAAAGCCAGGGATGACTCCGCTACCCGAGCCATCAGGTTCTGGGAATGCATCAGGGACATCTGTAAACAAAATTCTTGCAAGGTGTATGTGTGAGAGGAATAAAAGTTTAGCATTCCTTGGGGGCTGGAGAGACTGGCTCAGTGATTAAGGGCACTGGTGCTCTTGCAGAAGCCCAGGTTTGATTTCCCGGCACCCCACATGGCGGTTGACACCCCATCCTAACTCCAGCTCCAGGAGAATCAGGCATTGCATGACACAGTGCACGAAAAGGATGATCATAAAATAAAAAAAACAAAAAAACAGTAAATACAAATTTTTCTTTTTTTTTTCTTACCATGTCTCCTCATTCCACAATACAGACAGGCCAGTGGCCTAGGCTTGAGGTGTACATGGGGGGTTTGCTTCGCCTCCTTCTTCTATACAGTCGATGTATAGGAACACAAGCCTGTTGGGAAGCACCAGGGGCCACTAAATACCAATTTTCTAAATGATTAGATTTCCTTGTCATAAACCCAAATTTTACGGTTTTAAAGAAAAATATTAATATTTACTGTGTGTCATGTTGTATGTGTGGGTCTTAGTTTGTCACCCTTTATTAGAATAGTTTAATTGTTAATACTTTTTCTTTTTTTTGACCGAAGGTCTCTCTGTAGTGCCCAGCTGTGATGGGAATTCACTATGTAGACCAGGCTGGTCTTGAATCACAGAGATCTGCCTTGCCTCTGGGATTAAAAGCTTGTGCCACTGTGAGGAGCCCTCAGCCCCACCTGACATCACTCTCCTGCCCAGGTGCCCTCTGCCCCAGTGTTCCCTCCCCCTCAGAACCAAGGAATAGCACCAAAAGAAACAGGTCTTCAGTTCACAAGTAGCTCAGGCCTTAATCCTAGCACTCAGGAGGCAGAGACAGGAGGATCTTTGGAGTTCAAGGCCAGCCTGGTTCTACAGAGTTGAGTTCCAGGAAGCTGGGGTACAGGGAGACCCCTGTCCAAAAAGACCAAAAAAAAAAAAAAAAAAAAAAAAAAAAACAACAAACAAAACCAAATAGCTCACATAGCTCACTCTCCATGCACCTCCAGCCCCCCCAGCCACCTGCCCAGATGTACTGACTGTGTCCATACTTGGACATAGTCCAGCTCCCAGCTGAAGTGTCATCTCCCCTCAACCCCTGGACCTACATAACCCTCACACCCTATCCTAAGGGTGGGACTTCTCCATCCCTGGTCCTTGGGGCTGGCGGGACCTCCAGAGTGCAACCCAATGAACCTGCCTCTGTTGGACTTTAATTTGGTTTGATCTGGCCTTTCATTTTTTATTTGGTGCCTATGCCTGGGAGTGACCAGTCCCCATTGTCCTATTAAACTTGCTTGTATACTTTTGATTTGGTCCAATCTGGTTTATGGCATCAGTGGAGAAGCCTCACAGCAACCACACCTGGCAAAATTTTATTACATTTTTAAAGCTTTATTTTTACTATTTTATTAGTTTCTAAATAATATGTGTGTGTGTGTCTGCCTGTATGAATGCTTGTCTGTATGTCTATGTCTCTGGTGTTCCAGAAGGTGCCCAAAGAGTCCAGGAGAGAGGGTTGGATCCGCTGGAGCTGGAGCTACAGGCAGCTGTGAGCACCTACTTTGAATGCTGGGATTCATCTCTGGTCCTCTGAAAAAGCAGCAATTGTTCTTAACCAGCAGACCATCTCTCCACCCCCAACTTTATATATTTATTGTGTATGTGTGCCTAAGGATGCCAGAGGGCAATGTCGGAGTTCTTGCTGTTAGGTCTAAATTTCCCAGAATTCCAAGGGACACACAGATGTCCACTTCCTCCAGAGGCTACCAATCTTATGACCTCTTCCCTTTCACCTGAGGTCCCACCCAGGGGCTTTAAAAGATTTTCATTGCAACCCCCTGAGAGTTGCCAGAAGAATATTTCTCTGGAGATCCAGCTTCCACATATTACAATAAGGTACCATGTCCATATCTTCTCTCCCATGCTCTCTTCTCTCTCTCTCTCTCTCTCTCTCTCTCTCTCTCTCTCTCTCCTCCTCTCCCACTCTTTTTCCTTCCCTCTCTCTATGCCCCTCTTCTGGCTTCCATGCTTTCTTCCTCCTCTCTCTGCTTTTCTTCTTCTCAACCATACTCATACTCTGCCATTTTGAACCCAGTGCAACTTGCAGTCTATCTCACTGGGTTCCCAAGTCTGCCCCACTCCAACCCCTCTCTGCATTTTCAGGACACCAAGACTGCAGACCCTAGGGTGCCATTCCAAAATTGACCCCCCACACACCCCCGTGCTCCCAGGACGTGAGTTCGCAGGCATGTGGGTCCCGTTTATTACTTCTGAGTTTAAGGAAAGATGCTTTCTTAACTCTCAAAAGGATTTTAAGGCTGAGTTTTCCTAAACTGTTCTCGCTGCTTCACAATTCTTTGCTTCCCTCCCCCACTCCACCCACCTCGACTGGCTCTGACATGTCTGTCTGGCCTTCTCTCCACACCTCCCTGTGACCTTAACAGAGTTCTGCAGTAAAAGACCACAACCTTAAATCCAGGCTTTTATTCCTCTTTTTTTTTTTTTTTTTTTTTTTTGTCTTTTCGAGACAGGGTCTCCCTTAGCCCCAGCGTCTTGGAACTCACTCCTGTGGACCGGCTGTCCTTGAACTCACAAAAGATCTTGCCTGCCTCTGCCTCCCAGTGCTAGGATTAAAGGCGTGTGCCACTCTTCCTGCCGCTTATTCAAACAGGAAAGGGTGGAAAGAGGCTGTGCCTGCTCAGTTCCTGGTTTCCATGGTAGCTGCACTAGAACCACACCCACTCCTTCCCAGCCGCCATCTTGATCCACCACGTGGCATGGATCCTTATCTAGGAACTGTTAAATTTACATCTGAGCTTATAACAACATGCCATGTTCAATCTTTTACAATTTATTTATGGCATGTTTCTGATCCTTTCACAATTTTGGTTTTTGTGTTTATATATTGGATTATTATAAAAAGGCAATTGAGCTTAAATTAAAATATTTATGTATAATTAAACAGAGTTTTATTTTTACGCAGTTTTTCATCTGTTTTCAAAATAAAATTCTTTTTTTTTTTTTTTTTGGTATTTGAACAGGTCTCCCTTTAGTTCAGCTGCGGAGTCACTCTGTTAGACCAGGTTGGCTTGAACTCCACAGAGAGATCTACCTGCCTTCTGCGTCCCAAGTGCTGGGGATAAGGTGTGCGCCACACACCTGGCTTAAATCATTTTCTTTTTTTGTAATGGAGTTAAATAATTTTTACGATTATTGTCTTAAGATTTTTACATCATTTACTGGCTTTTTAACAAACACTGGTTTTGTTTTTTTTTTAATATTTTTGCTTACAATTAAGGGATTATTTCAGATTTTGGCATTTGGACCAAGCTCTCCCCTTCATCAGTTTTCTTCCTAAATCCTATTTTATTCAGAAATCCAATTTTTATTTCTGCCTTAATGATACAACCTCCATCTTGCTGAGATTTAAGAGTGTGCGACCACACTGCCACAACGCTAAAAAGGATCCAGTTTGTCAAAGCAGAAAATATAAAACCAAAGAAAATTTTGATTTCCATAAAAAATTATTCATAAATTAGCAGGTAAACCAGCACCTATTGGAGACAGGAAAAGCCTGCACCACCAGATCCCAAATCCTGTCGCAGCCCCCTCCCCCATCCTGTGCAGGCATGTGCCGCATACACACCCAATGCTGCAAGCACTGGATGGGTGTGGAGGCTATTCCCACCTGAGTAAAAGTCTTAAACTCTAAATGATTTGTGTGAATGTGACAATGAAAATTAATGGTCCCACAGCCCTGTAAAACAATGGAAAACTTTAGGCTAAGGTTTGCAGCAGATCATGGAACTGAGAATTTTCTGTGCCTTGACATCAAGTTATCTGGGCACCAACACTTAGCTGGGAGATTTTAGGGAAAAAAAAAAGGGGGGATCTCCCATTGTCCAGATTTAGAGGATGCAATCCAGTCATGCATTTACGTTAACTGTTTTCCATGTGTCTGAGATTCATGTTAATTGTTTTCTGTGTGTCTGAGATTCATGTTTTCCATGTGTCTGAGATTCATGTAACTGTCATGTGTCCAGTTCTCTTGTGTGTTGATTTCTGTCAAAATAAAGTGGCCACTTCAAAGTTCTTTTATTCTATGTTGTGCACACACAAAAAAATTAAGTTTACTTTTGGCATGGTTCTTAAACTTATCAAAGGCCTAATTTGCACCTGGGTTCCTAAGTTTCTACACTGTTATCTAAGGATTTTATTTGTCATATGATAGACTGAAATTGATCTCCAAATTAAGCTGTTTTAAAAGTGATGTTATTTGTTTACAGGTATTCTAACTTCAGTTTCCTTTCAAGTTGTTTTCCAGACCTCTGAAGACCTGATTTTTGACCTCATAGTTTCACTAACAGATTTTTTTCTTTTTTTTTTTCTTTTTTTTTTTTTTTTGGTCTTTTCGAGACAGGGTCTCCCTGTAGTCCCAGCTGTCCTGGAACTCACTCTGTAGACCAGGCTGTCCCTGAACTCACAAAGATCCGCCTGCCTCTGCCTCCCAAGTGCTAGGATTAAAGGCATGCGCCACCACTCCCGGCCAGATTTCTTTCTTTTTGCTTTTCTTCTACTTAACCAGGCTTCTGACAGCTATGCCACCCTCTCTCTGACCAGAGACCAATTTAAAAATCCCTAGATTCATTCATACTCTGGCACTTGGACAGTGGCACATGGCTTCCCCTAGATGCCTGTGAACTGAAAACTCTTCCCTCTAATAAAACAGCCTAAAATGTTTTTTGGTATTGTCCTTTGCTGAATTGTCTTGATTTTGTGCTGATTTTGTAGGACTGAATGTCTCCTGACACCTCATTCTTTAGCTTCTCCCTTGGTGAAACTGTTTTTAATTATTGTATTGTCATTTCAGTTACGGCTAGCCTTCAGGGCAAATTGGATATATAATTCTGTTTTCCATCATTTGTTAAAATATTTCAGTAAGTTCATAGTTTTAGAACTAAATGTGCAAGATGTCAATAACAGCATGATAAGGAAACTGTATTAGACATCTCAGCCTTGGGAGTGCAATTAGGACTGCATGCTTTACATAACATTTCCAAAGGTGGTTTTTTTTTCTCCAAATGAAAGCATTCATGTCTGACAGAAATGTATGTGACTCTATTCAGTACAAACACTAGGATAGAAATCTCTTGTATGAATGTGTGGATAAATGTGTGTATGCATGTGTATGATACTGTTAACAACTCTGTAATATAGTTAGAGCATATTAAGAATCTATCAGACTATTGATATTGTATGGTGTTTTCTCCAATGTGTGTATGTCTGTGTATGATAACAAGTATGTGCCTCTCCTCAGTACAACCTTTATGAACTACCATCACCAAATTTAGTTATTAGAACCTTATGTAGAAAAAAAGAACCTTATGTATGAGTGTATGTATGAAATACTGTTCACTTATAAGAACTCTGTAATGTAGTTACAGCATATACAAGAAATTGTGTTCCACAGCTGCAGATTCTCAGTACTGTACTGTAGAGCTTCTCTTGCTATAAGCAGGTACAGCACAGTCCTGCTAAGGGAAGGGGAGCACAGTGGCCACCTGCAGTCACAGTGGGAAACTGACCCCTCAGTGCAGAGGTCAGTTAGTTACTTTCATAACCCAACCTGAGAGGTACTTCCAATTCAGGTCCTTAGCCTGGGAACCGAATGATTCCTGTCTGGCCATGCTATCCCACCTGCCCAAAGACTGCTTGTCTCTGGACAGGAATTTTAGGCTGATGGTTGATAGCCTATCTTTGGCCTACACCCACTCACAATCCACTTCACAGGGTGGTGACCTGATAGGTCTCCATCCATCCCCACGATACTGCCCAAACTTACACTAGCCACCGACACTCAAGATCCAGGCCTGCTTCGGCCTGTATGCACACAAAAGTAACAGATCCAGGAATGCTATGTAATGATGAAAAAGGAAAATTTGACTTATTGCCTGCTGCAACTCACTTTTATAAACAAAATCATGTAATCTCCCAGAGCCAATCACAGACCCCCAGTAGTTTTGCACTACTGTATCCTGCTGCTCCACCTAGCATCATGTGCCTGGGCCACTTTGCTTGCTCCCTCTTGGGTTGGGGTCAGAGGAGCCCCATGACTCCCACACTGTGCCCTGATGTATGTTAACTGAGAACTAGCCCCTAATTCAAACTGGATCTTCCCACGTCTACCCCTTTTTTTATTTTATTTTTTCTGAGAGGCAGATGAGCCCATGGGAGAGGTTGGCACCATGAAGGAACCCAGGTCTTGAATAGCCAATTATTTAAACCTATCTTGAGTGCCAGGTGGGGGCAGACCAGACCTAAGATTTTATTTTTTTACACTAAAACAAATTTATGTTCAAAAAAACCAACCATGAGGTAAACTAACTCTCAAACATACGTAATGAATTTAAGCAACCTTCATGCAAAACCAATTTGAAAGTAGCTATGTCCAAATTTGTACAGCCCAAGGTCCCCACTGTACAGTTGGAGAGGCTTGTATGCACAAGCATGTTGATCAAATAAGAGTCCAGTCTATATTGCTGTAGTCTCACAATTTACCCTATCTCCTCAGCCCTTACATTCTACCATGCCCCTCTTCTGCAGGTTGTTCCCAAGGCTTTGGGAAAGGGGAACAAGTGGGTGAGAGGCAAAACAGTCTACTTTATCTTGAGATGTCATTTTGGACTCTGGTCTGTTCAGGCTGTTTCCTTTCATGAGTTAGCAGTTTATCCAGGGATTCCTTTTTAATTCTATTAACAAAACACAAGCAATAAGAGGTACAGGTATTTAAACGGTACTAATGATTATGGCAAGTTACATTGTGGGCATAGACACAAATGTTTGGATGGTATGCTAATCTCTGAACTGTGGCTTTTCTGTAAAAGATGACAAGTTCTTATTGTGGCTTATAACATCTCCTAACCACTTAAAGACACAAGCTTATGACATCATCCATGAGTCATTCCTCCAAAGAGAGAGCTAACAGCCAATTAGATTTGGGATATATGGATATATGGTTGCCACTGGCTGTGAAATATCTCCAGGCAGGTGAGGTGTGAGGATGAGAAGTCCTGCTTGAGTCAAGGAGACCAATATTTCCTTCTTTGCTTTAGTGGCCTCTTGTAAAGCCTTCTGGCATTCCAGAGCCCAACTTTATACTTGCAAGTGCCATCTCTATACGTCCTTCCCATGTTTATACCAGGTCTTCAGCAGCAGGGTTTAACTGCCACTCTTCTCTGTGTGTACCTCAGCTCTTAGGCAAATAGCCTTTACCTTTTAGAGACTTGGATCCCCTAGCCAACATCTCCTCGAAAGAATTATCCATTGCTGATGCCAAAGCTTTCCTCTATTAATATATTTTGTTTAATTACACAGCTTTTTTCCCTGCAGGTCAAACCACTTTATTCATAGGCTTTGGGGTGGGGTGGGGAGAATGGGGGAAGGGAGGGCCAGGTCCTCGTGATCTGACGTTCTCCCCAGGGCAGATCTCTGAACCACCTCGTAGCTAAAAGTCACACAGCTTTTTTAAAGACTTTGCTCTTATATTTGGCTTTGAATAAAGAATTTTCTTTTCTGCAGGGTGTGGTGGGACATGCCTTTAATACTAGCACTCAGGAGGAAGAGGCAGGCAGATCTTTGTGAGTTCAAGTCCAGCCTGGTCTGCAGAGGGAGTTCCAGTACAGCTGGGGCTACAGGGAGACCCTGGCTTGAAAACACCCCCCCAAAAAAAGAATTTTCTTTTTCATGGTTCTTATGTCTATTAGTCAATTAAAGAAAGTAGCTATAGGGCTGGAGAGATGGCCTAGCGGTTGGGAGCACTGATTGCTCTTGCAGAGGACCCGGGTTCGATCCCCAGCACCCACATGGCGGCTAAAAACCGTCTTTAACTCCAGTTCCAGGGGAATTCGATGCCCTCTTCTGAGCTCTGCGGCATTGCACGACACGGGTGCACAAACCTGCATGCAGACAGTACATTCATACACATACGCAAATAAATAAAATTTAAAAAAAAAGAAAGCAGCTATACCTTTTCTATAATAAATTAGTACTATAACATTTGGCTCTCATTTACAGCTAGGGAATGACTTTGTTACCATCATGTTTTTATTTTTTCTATAAAAAGGAGAGGTAGGAAGGTTTCTCATATTAAAATTTAGCAGCACCTGGAAAACAGGTTTAATTGGGACATATTATAAATGGTTATTTTATTTTTATTTTTTTAATTAATTAATTAACGTGTATGAATGTACTGTCTGCATGCAGGTTTCTGCACCCATGTCATGCAATGCCACAGAGGTCAGAAGAAGGTGTCGGATTCCCCTGGAGCTGAAGTTCTCCTGGAATTGGAGTTACAGATGGCACTCTGTATGTACAGATGTAGGTGCTGGGGATCAAACCCGGGTCCTCTGCAAGAGCAGTCGGTGCTCTTAACCACTAGGCCATCTCTCCAGCCCCATAAATGGTTATTTTAAATAGAATTCAGAGAGATGCTTGGTGTCCGTGACTCAGGCAATCTGAGGTTTTTCTTCCTTTTAATGTTTAGATGAGCCAGATTCTCTGCTGGTATTTTTTGGTCCATCCTGCATAGCTCAAATTATGCCTTTTTCAGGCATTTAGGTTGGTGGTGTTTTTGTCTGTGGGAACATACAAGACTTCTCTCAGAGTTAGTTTTAAGATTTAAACTGAAAAATTTGACAAAAGGTTTAGAGAGTTTTCTATTTAACTGTATCCCTGATAGAGCCCCATTACTCTACCCTTTTGTACTTAAAGTTGTTTTTTTTTTTATTTTTTGGTCTTTTCGAGACAGGATCTCCCTGTAGCCCCAGCTGTCCTGGAACTCACTCTGTAGACCAGGCTGGCCTTGAACTCACAAAGATCCACCTGCCTCTGCCTCCCAAGTGCTAGGATTAAAGGCGTGTGCCACCACGCCTGGCAAGTTTTTATTTTTTGACCAACACAGATGTCCACGTCCTCTAGAGGTTGCCAATCTTGTGACCTCTTCCCCTTCACCTGAGGGGGGGAAGAGGGGGCTTATCCCAGGGGCTTTAAAAGAGTGTACTTCAGTCACTGTCTTGCTGGCTGCCCCACCTGTTCCAACAGGTCCTGGCAATTTCTGAAGTAAATATGTTCCTGGAGTGACTAAGCCTATATGCCTATCTTTTATTGGGGGTTTTCACCTTTTTTATAATCTAACACTTGCCTTCCATCATGTGGGCTGAAGGAGTGGAATGAAGGTCCCCAGGCCTGAAGGTGTGTGTCGGAATAGTTCATACCGGAGTAAGTAACAGAGAACAGTGAAGGATCACAGCCTTGTGACAACCTAGTCTTCACTGCTTTTACAACTCAGAGATCACAGAAGGGGCAAACAAGGGATCAGGGGACACTAACAAACAAAAACTCCCTTATTAGCATCAAAACAGCACTACAGTAGGACCTAGGTCAATGCCTAGCACATAGCACAATAAAATTTGATTGGCTGAAAACTGAATGCAAGAGAATGAAAGAGTAAAAAAAATCTCCTGAAATGTAAAATAAGATCGCAGAAGAAAGCAGCAAGAGTCGGAAAGAGAATTTTCTAGAACATATAGTGGGAAAACACCTTATAGTGTTAGGATAATGGAGAAGACAGCCTGGAGCCTCCTCTCTGCCTCTGTGGTCACCCCAGACAGCAACCTTTGTTTTTCCAGAAAGTCACAATCCTGTGGCCTTTGATGTTATTTGTTATCTATAGACCAGGCCAGGATGCCACATTCTGGTGGCCTTTGTGTTTGCCTGTCACCATTTTACAACTTACGTGTTACATGCTCTGGGTTGCATGTGTCACGGGGTATAAAAGGATCTGGAGACAGTCATGCTGCTGGTTTCTGTATGGAACTATCGCAGGGGTTCAGCCCATTCTAGTGGGTTAGCCACTAGCCTGAAACAAACTCCCTCTCCTCACCTAACTTTGGATTTGATCTCATAATTTCCCACAAAAACATACAGCTGGAGGAAGAGAGCCAGGTGTCCCAAGGCCTGCCAGGTTGCGGTGCTGTGACTCCTCTGGATGTCATGGCAGATTCCTAGAAACCAAACTTGTATAAAATCTTCCCACAATGCATCTTCAGTGCCTAGGCTTCCCCATGTTCCTGAACTGCTGCTCAAGGCATGTTTCCAAGGAAACCATTGACAGGATCTGTGAGTAGCAGAGGAGCCACAGCTGCATTAAGAAAGCCACAGCTGTAGAACACCAGCAACAGTCTGACAAAACTCAGCCCCTCCTGCTTTCTCTTTGTGGTGCTAGAGATCAAACTCAGGGCCTTGCACATGAAAGGTACAACCTTTAATAGAAGGAGCAGCAGTTAGTTTGAGAAGGATGAATTTTTGAAAGCTATTTAGATTTACATTATGAAGTACTATATCTCTCCATGTGAAAACTAAACATGCACATTTGTTTTAATAGTTACTTCTAGCAACAGCATGCTAGGACATGCAATAATTTCCACCAACTCTTGGGGAGTAGTCTTACCACTGAAGAGAATGAGGTGAGTCTCCTTTCTCTCCTAGTCTAGGGACCTCTCTCTCTACCCAGGCTATTGTTACCCAACCCAGAGCTGTTTTTGTGAAATCTCATCTTCCTAATCACTTAATTGTTCTCCTAGTTCCATGGGTAGCTGGTAAATCATTTTAATATTGTTACTTTTTTTATTTATTATTTTTATGTGTATGAATATACTGTCTGCATGTAGGGCAGTGCACCTGTGTCATGCAATGCTGTGGAGGTCAGAAGAGGGCATCAGATTCCCCTGGAACTGGAGTTAAAGACGGTTGTTAACCACCCTGTGGGTGCTGGGAATTAAACCCAGGTCCTCTACAAGAGCTGTCAGTGCTCTTAACTGCTGAGCCATCTCTTCAGCCCTGTCATTACTTATTTTAATCTAGGACATCTTCTGAAGCAGTCTCAAGGCTAGGTATCACATCTTTAGGAAAGCCAATCAATGAGTGTGACCACTATAATCCAGGTAAGACAGGAGTTTATCTGGGGACACACAGTGGATTTGGAACCTGTGATACCTTGCTTCATTAAACAGACCCTGTTCTGTGACACCACAGCCTCTGCTTATTTTATGGATGGTTTCCATATGCTTCCTTGAGGCTAGATAAAACAAGAATTAATATAGTCACTAAATTGCTGTTGAACATAATTAACCTTAATACTACAGTCTTACTCCAAACCTTCCCTTATTTTGCCAGTTTTTATGCCATAAGAAACAAATATTTGATACTTTCCATAAACACTTTTTTTTTAGATGGCTCAGCGGTTAGGAGCACTATCTGTTTTTTTTTTCAATTTTATTTATTTTGTATGTTTATGAATGTACTGTCTGCATGTAGGTTTGTGCACCCGTGTCGTGCAATGCTGCGGAGGTCAGAAGAGGGTGTCAGATTCCCCTGGAACTGGAGTTAAAGACGGCTCTCAGCCACCATGTGGGTGCTGAGAATCGAACCCTGGTCCTCTGCAAGAGCAGTCAGCACTCTTAACTGCTAGGCCATCTCTTCGGCCCCCATAAACACTTTTTTAAATTGAGGTTAAGAAGCAAATGTCTATTTCCAAAGCAATTGGCTTATTGTCACTGACTGTGGTTTTGTCCTTCTACAAGTAATTATTCTCTTTCCTGAGGCACAAATAACACTCACTTGAGATATCCTTGGGTTCTTCCATCCACCCTTGGTGGCCCTTCTATTGTCTTAAGGCTGTGTCTTAACAATTGTAGCATTACATTTTTGTTAAAACTTTTTAAAAACTGTATTCAGTGATTCTTCCAATGGATTTATCTGCTCTGCACAGTTTCATTAATGAAAACCCTGGCTACCATGTAGCTCTTGACCTCCGAGTAGTTTACCTATGCAAGACCTATGACATTCTGGATTCACATTTATGCTGGCAGTCATATATGCAGCTTAATCATAAAAAGTTTGTCTTCGCCGGGCATGGTAGCGCACGCCTTTAATCCTAGCACTTGGGAGGCAGAGACAGGTGGATCTTTGTGAGTTCAAGGCCAGCCTGGTCTACGAGGTGAGTTCCAGGACAGCTGGGGCTACAGGGAGACCCTGTCTTGAAAAGACCAAAAAAAAAAAGTTTGTCTTCAACCAGTTTTTTTCTCATCATTTTCTTTTGAAAATGTCAGCTATTTCCTCCAGAAAACAATTGTAAGTGCTAGAATATATACTATTTTGCAGGAATAAAATAACCAGACATATGCTTGTATTTCTTTGATGGATTTGGGTTGGTTAAAAAAATGTCAGCATTAACTGCAGAGTTGATTCCTTGTCTAGAATCATTTATTCCCTCTAAGGTTCTTAAATTCTATCTTATTTTATAAAACATGCATATAACTTACACATTATAGTCAAGGACCTGAGGTATAAGTTGCTAAGTGAACCCCAAGTTTATTTTATCTTGCAAAACAAACCTAAACCAAACTAAGGACCTCACAGTGTATGGTTAGACTGAACCAAACTGAGGGCCTCACAGTGTATGGTTAGACTGAACCAAATGCTGTGACCTCCATTTTTCCAAAATGGCTTCTGACCGCACAAGCAATTCGTGCAATTGTTAGGTTTAAAATAGCATAGATCAGGGCTGGAGAGATGGCCTAGTGGTTAAGAGCACAGACTGCTCTTGCAGAGGACCCGGGATCGATCCCCAGCACCCACATAGCTGCTAAGAACTGTCTGTAACTCCAATTCCAGGAGAACTCCAGTTCCAGGGGAATCCGAGACCCTCTTCTGACCTCCTCGGCATTGCATGACACGGGCGCGCAGACCTACATGCAGACAGTACACTCATACACATACAAAAATAAATAAAAAATTTAAAAAAAAAGAAATTAAATTTAAAAAAACTCGATTAAAAAAATAAAATAAAATAGCATAGATCAGGAAATGCACGTGCAATCCATATAAAATGGATTTTCACACGTATTGTGAAATGCTAACTTTGCCAGTGTGTCAGCAAGTTTTCTTCTGGGAATGTTGGAGGGTGGTGTGGGGAAGGTTAGTGTTGCTTTCAGGGGTTTTAACCCTGTGAAATCTGAGAACAGGACAGTTGTTGGTATGGTACTTACTAGCTTTGTAGTAACGTTTTGCTACCCTGACTGACTTTCCTTACTGGTTTTTATGCCAGTTGTCCCAGTTGACTGTTACTCTTCTGCTTTGGGGTGTGTGCATAGTAGCTTCTCATCTGTGTGTAGGCAGCCAGTGTGTATGCACATGTGTGTCCTTTGAATAATACATAGAATCACACTGTATGACAATTGAATGGGACGTGGCTGGGAGTGGGATGCGGAAGCTTTAAGAGAGAATTAGCGGGGCTGGAGAGATGGCCTAGTGGTTAAGAGCACCGACCACTCTTACAGAGGACCCGGGTTCAATCCCCAGCACCCACATGGCGGCTGAGAACCGTCTGAAACTCCAATTCCAGGAGAACTCCAGTTCCAGGGGAATCCGACACCCTCTTCTGACCTCCGCGGCATTGCATGACACGGGTGCACAAACTTGCAGGCAGACAGTACATTCATACACAAACAGAAATAAATAAAAATTAAAATTAAAAAAAAGAATTGGCAGAGTGGCAAACCTCAAAGGCCCTCTGCACAGAAGCAAAGAAGACAGATGCTCTCTGTAACCCTCAGATCACAAAAACAAAGAGATTCTGTGTCTTAACTGATTGATTTACATAGAACAAACAGATTTCACCGATTTGCACCACCTGACGTCCCCAGGCTGTTTCTGAGGGCATTCTCGGTTGTGGGGCCATCTGCAGCTGGCTCTTCAGCTCCTTTGGTCATGGGAGCCAGCCACCCCGTGACACTGTCATCCCGCAGCAGCTGCGTGTTTGGCTGCAGGGCCATCAGCCACATGCGCATGAGTACCCTCTTCATCCTGTCCAACCGCTGGGGTAGCAGCCCCACAGTAAATCCAGTGATAGCCTAGGCTAAAGGAAACCCTGTCTCGAAAATAAAAATAAACTATATATCTGTAAAACTGTATGAAAAAAATCAGCGGATTTGTTGTGCTTGGGTCCCAGCTGTCTGGAGCTGCTATCTAACCTGCCACCTGCCTGCTGCCTTCCTCTGTGTTCCCAGGGATCCAGGGCCCATCTGCAGGACTGACTACCTCTCCTAAGCCTCACCCCATAGAAGCTATTGGGATTTGATGAAAGGGCAACAGATCATGAAAGAAAAGGAGGGGCTGGGAAGACAGCCCAGCAGAAAAAGGCCTGGCACCCGTGAGGACCAGAGTTCAGATCCCCAGGGCCCACATACAAGTGTGGCGGCCTTCCTACAGTCCCAGGGAGGCAACAGTGGGCAGGCTGGCTTGTTCAGCTTGCTGAGTCGTGAGCTCCAGGTTCAGTGAGAGGCGGCCTCAGTAGAGTGGAGAACCGTCAAGGACAACATCCAGTGCTGACCTCCAACCTCCACATTCATGAGCGCATGGACCCGTGCCCCTGCAAACATGTGAACATACACATACACACAACTAACACATACACACAAAAAGAGATAGACAGAGCTCAGAGGCTTGATTCTCTTTGCCCATCCAGGCAGCAGGGGCCACTGTGTCAGACAGCTCTGCACACAGCTGGTGATGGCTGTGGCTTCCTTGTGCTGAGTCACCCAAAGGTTCATGTGATAGAAGTTTGGTCTCTGGCCTGTTGAACAGAGATGACTGGACCTTTCAGAGGTGTAGTACAGGGGCTGGGGAGACAGCTTGGTGAGCAGAGTGCTTGCTGCACAAGCAAAAGCTGGGCATGGCAGTGTGCTGTAACTGCACTAAATAAACCTCATTTCCTTTTCTATTACTGTGCTTCAGGTACTATAAAAGCCACTCTTTGGGGCTGGAGAGATAGCCTAGAGGTTAAGAGCATCAACTGCTCTTGCAGAGGACCCAGGTTCGATCCCCAGCACCCACATGGTGGCTAAGAACCGTCTGTAACTCCAATTCCAGGAGAACTCCAGTTCCAGGGGAATCCGAGACCCTCTTCTGACCTCTGCGGCATTGCACGACAGGGGCGCACAAACCTACATGCAGACAGTACATTCATACACATACAAAAAAATAAATTAAATTAAAAAAAAAAAAACTCTAAAAGCCACTCTTCCTGGGTTGGCTCTGGAGTCAATACCTACTCTTGGGGATCTCCTTGAAGAACCCTGATGAGCTGAGTTTGATCCCCAGAACCCAATGGTGGAAGAGGAGAACCAAATACCCCAAGCTGTACTCTGACTTACAGAGAGAGAGAGAGAGAGAGAGAGACTTTAAAAAATAAAAATAAAATTACAGAGGAAGATGTATCCTTAGCAAATTCTCCTCAAATGACCCAGCCTGCACTCTGAAGCGGCCATCTACTTCTTGCCAGTTCCCCGATGCATATAAACATGACATTCCTTTAAGAGACACTCTCTGGCATCTAATGAAGAACATGTAGGCTGCAGAGATGGCTCAGTGGACAAAAGCACTTGTTGCTCTTGTGGAGGACCCAAGTTCCTTCTCCAGCACCCACATCAGGCACTCACAACTGCCTGTAACTCCAGTTCCAGGAGATCTGATGCCCTCCTCTGGCGTCCTGGGTCACCTGCACTCACATACATGTACATACATGAACATGCCCAGACACAAACATATAAATAAAAATAAACTAAGTAAATCTTTTTTAAGCATATGTGAAGGCTCAGCTCCTTGCAGGTAAAATCACTGGCTACAATCCCTGCTCCACCTCAGTAGGATTTAAGGGCCAGCTGCCACGGCCCCCTCCACTTCCTCCACATTTGTAAGCATTCCACACCAGACAAATCAATGCCAAAGGTGTCTAAAAGAAGGAGATTAAGATTGAAACAGGGGCTGGAGAGATGGCTCAATGGTTAAGAGCACTGGATGCTCTTGCAGAGGACCTGGGTTCGATTCCCAGCACCCACATGGCAGCTAACCATCTTTAACTCCAGTTCCAGAGGATCCAACGCCCTCTTCTGAGCTCTGCAAACACTGCATGACAAGGGTGCACTTACACACATGCAGGCAATACACTCACATATACAATAAAAATAATTAAAAAAGCAAACAGTATTAATGAAGACAAATGAACTTTAATAGTTTAGCAAAAAAAAAATAGTTTGATTGAAACATGCATTACAATGAAAACTAAAAGCTCAATTTCTACATGCCAAACTCAGGAAACTTTGCTAATTATCTCTATAGATACTTTTTCCTCAAAGGACATTAAAATTAAGACTAGCAAGATGAGTAATTTTCTTAATGCTTCTAAAAATATTTATAGCCCTTAGAAAGCAATACTGTATTTCTTGATTTCTCACAGAGAGCTAGGGACCCAGCCAGGAAAAGGACCTTGAGGAAGGCCTGACTTCCACATGAGAGCAAGTCTTCCAGACCCTTCCCAAGGCTAGAGTTCATTAACAGATATAGAGTCTTCCACGATCTTCCTCAGGATGATCTTCGTGTCCTGAGCAATGACTTCAATGATGCGCCTAATCCTCAGGTGTCCAAAGCCATGGATGACCCTGTCACACCAACCATACCAGAACCAACATCCAAGAAACTCAAGGAACTTGTTCACACCTGTGCACATCAAAAGTCTGAGTCCCCAGTCCCTTTGGCAGGCAGCATTCAAGTTCTGGGACTTCATTTCAAAGACCCTGTATTCTGTCAAGTCTGTGCCACGATTCATGCTCTTAGCCATCTCCTGAAGTGACAGATTGTCCACACCAAAGAGGTCTCTGTAGCTTTCCAGACACTCACGGAGGTCTTCAGCCCCCATGGTGGTAAGATTTCCCTGGAAGTATCTTTTGAGCTCGGTGTCCTTCATGGAGACCGCCTTACCCTCAATGCTCTTATCACAGATACGGTAAAGGGTCTTCAAAGGATGGTGGTACCTGATGTTGAAGATGTCATCTTGCAGTGTCTTCCTAAGAACAGGGAAGTCAAACGATGAAGGATCGAAGTTGGATATGAGGAATATGGGGGGTAACTTCAGCCCTTCCTTCTGGAGGTTTTCCTGGATATTCTTCTTGATGTTCTGGAACATCTGGAAGTCTGCGGAATAATGTGTGTTGCAGTCTCTGTCCACCTTTGTCCACACCACATGGAACCTCTTTCCCATGCCCTGGATGGCTCTGGCCAGCTGCACGTGATTGGAGCTGAACTGCTCAGAAGCGACAAGGACAAAGAGGTCGTACTGGCTGCCCTGCACCTCCTCGAGGTAGCTCTCCACGCTCTGGGCAGTGGTCCCCAGCCCAGGCAGGTCCCACAGCTGCGCATTGGGGAAGTTGGGGGAGGAGTAGCAGGTCGGCTTCTGGGTGGTCCTCACCACCCCAGTGGGAGCCGAGTCCTCCTGCTCATGCCCAATGTTTCTAAGCGCATTGATGAAGGATGACATGCCATTGCCCGAGTCCCCGGTAACTGCAACGCTCACTGGATTTCTTGACATTTTCTCCTTCATCTTCCTGAACTCAGAGATGACATTCAACAGGTTCCCTTCTGCTACGCCCTTCTCAATATCGTGGAAGGAGCTTTCAGGATCGAAGTTACGGGCAGGAGGAAATGGAAGATGATCGTTGAGGACCTCCATGTTTGAGGGCAGTGGAGCAGTCTGCAGGAGAGAGCCGGAGTGTTGGACAGGGTGACAAGGAATTCACAAACGTCACCCCATGGCCAAGTTTCAGAAGCAGCAAAGGCACCTCAGTGGAAACAGAGCGCAATACCTCAGGGTGGGGTGTCACACAGGACTGCTCTGAGCTGCTAGCCCTTCCGGAGGTTTGCCCAGGCAGGACTGAGATGTTTAGACCTGAGCAGCAGATGTCAGCTGGGTCATTCTGGGAAAATCGGTGGGCAGGTTTGACATGCAGGAAGGAGGGCCAGCTTATGCCGGCTCTCCATACCCGCCCTCGAAGGCCATTTCCTCACTGGAGCCAAAGATAAGGGTTTGAAAAGATGGCTCAGCAGTTAAACACATTGACTGCTCTTGCAGAGGACCTGGGTTCAGTTCCCAGCACCCACATGGCAGCTAACAACCATCCCTAACTCTAGCTCCAGGGCCCTCTTCTGGCCTCCACAGGTGTTGCACTTATAATTGCATTTATATATACGTGCGGGCAAAACAGTTATACACACAAAATAAAAATTAAAAAAAAAATTGAGGAGCTGGAGAGATGGCTCAGAGGTTAAGAGTGCCAACTGCTCTTTCAGGGGACCCAGGTTCAATTCCCAGCACCCACATGGCAGCTGAGAACCGTCTTTAACTCCAGTTCCAAGGGAATCCAACCCCTTCTTCTGACCTCTGCAGCACTGCACAACACGGGTGCACAAACCTACATGCAGACAGTACATTCGTACACATAAAAAATAAAATTAAAAAAAATTCTTTGTTCTTTTTTAAAGCAGGGTCTACCCATAGCCACAGCTGCCCTAGAACTCACTATGTAGACCAGGCTGGCCTTGAACTCACAGAGATCCACCTGTCTGCCTCTTGAGTCCAGGGATTAAAGGTGTGCACCACCACTCATCATTAAAACATTAAAAAATTTTTGGGAGACCCTGTCTCAAAAAGACCAAAAAAATTTTTTTTAATTTAATTTTATTTATTTATTTATGTGTATGAATGTATTATCTGCATGTAGGTTTGTGGACCTGTGTCGTGCAATGCTGCGGAGGTCAGAAGAGAGTCTCGGATTCCCCTGGAACTGGAGTTCTCCTGGAATTGGAGTTAGAGATGGTTCTCAGCCGCCATGTGGGTGCTGGGGATCGAACCTGGGTCCTCTGTAAGAGTGGTCAGCTCTCTTAACCACTAGGCCATCTCTCTAGCCCCTAAAAATTTTTGTTTTTTTGTTTTTTTCACATAAATTTATTTATTTATTTATTTTTAACAAATCTAGACCCATGTTCCCGCCCATTCCCCCACCCCGCCAGAGCTCATGCATTCTGCCAAACATGCTTTTCATCTCTTAGTCTTTCTCAATATTGTCCATGGGGAAGTTGACTGTTTTGAGCAGAAGTTCGCTGTTTCAGTCATGCTGAGTGAAGTAACACAGTCCCAGAAAAACAAATGACGAATCCCTCATCTGTGGATGCTAGTGCCAATTACCCAGTTGTAAGTATTTCTTGTGTAGGGCCCCCTGAGCTTTTGTACAAAGCAGTTGGGCATAATGCATTTTGGAAACAACAACAACAGAAAAGACTGCATCAAAAATTTTTTTATGTGTATGAGTGTACTGTCTGCATGCAGGTCTGTGCACCCTGTCATGCAATGCCATGGAGGTCAGAAGAGGGCATTGGATTCACCTGGAACTGGAGTTAAAGACGGCTCTCAATCGCCATGTGGGTGCTGGGGATCGAACCCGGGTACTCTGCAAGAGTGGTCGGTGCTCTTAACAGCTAGGCCATCTCTCCAGCCCAAAAGTAAATAAATTTTTAAAGAGACAAAAGTAATTGAATTTTGTGTCTGTGTTTGCGTGTGTGCATGCTTGTGTGTGCACGTGTGAGGAAGCCAAGGCTCAATCCAGGGAGATATTCCTCAAGAGCTCTTCTCCATGCTTGTATTTGAGAAAATGGGCTTCTCACTGGAACCTAAGGGTCACCATTGAGGCTAAGCAGATTGTCCATGAAGCCCCAGGGATCTGCCAGTCTTCACCTCCCTGGTGCTGGGGTGACCAGCACGTGCCACCACACCTAGTTTTTTCATGTGTGTTTTGAGGGGATGAACTCAGGTCCTTCTGTACTTTATTGACTGAGCTAGCTCCTCAGCCTGTAAAATTTAATGAAAACTGCTTTTCATTTCTCTCAATGTATTCTTCTTGGCCAACCTGGGATGGTGTTCACCAGTCGCTGGTGCCTGCATGGATAACACCCGTTGCCTAACCTCAGCAGACAAGTCAAAATAACCTTTCCAAATATGCTCTTACCGATCCTTAATAAATGCTAAGTTTTGCCAGTTCTTGTGTGTTGGTCCTGTGCTAACAGGGACTTGGACTGCTCTGTAAACATGGGTTTCCTTGCTGGGAGAATCATTGCCATGAGACTGAATTTTCTGTGGGTCAGGGTTGGGTGAGAACTGGGCAGGATGACTACGTGGATTGTATCCAAGATCCCCAACCTGCACTGTTCCTAGCTGATGACGCCCTCACAATCCCACAGTTGGGAGCCATTGCCACGTTATGTTCCCACAGAAGCTCAATCCCTTCTTTGCACACCATACCACCATTTAAAAATTTAAAACTCACAGGGCTGGAGGTGCATCTCAGTTGGTAGAGTGCTTGCCTAGCACACATGTGGCCCTGAGTTTGATCCCCAGCACCAATTATACTGGGTGTGGTGCGCACACTCCTGTTACCCAGCATTCCAGAGGTGGAGCCAGGAGGATCCGAAATTCAAGGTCACCCTCAACTACACAGGGAGGTTGAAGCCAGCCTGCAGCCTGGTCTACAGAATGAGTTCCAGGCCAGCTGGGGCTACAGGGAGACCCTGTCTCGAAAATAAAAAAAAAAAAAAAAAAAAAAAAAAATCTAAACTTTGTCCATTTAACACCACAGATGTCTAAAACCTCTAACATTCACTTGGGCCTGGTGGCACACACCTCCAATCCCAGCACTTAAGAGGCAGAGGCAGGCAGATCTCTGCCTGGTCTACATAGCAAATTCCAGGGTAGCTGGGACTACAGGAAGAACCTGTCACACAAAAACAAAACTAAACAAATGACAACTCTAGGACTCAAGAGCACGTCTCGGTGGGAAGATGCTCTCTGAGCTCACAGTACTCATCCTCTCCATCAGGAGCATCCGCCCGGCCTCCCACAGAGCCCTGGAGCAGCAGAGACCTGTCTGCCTTCACACTAGAGCACCAGGGTGGGCTCCAAATGGGGAACAATTTCTGGCCACAGCTTCTGAGCCTTGATAAGCTTCCTGGGGAGGCCTCCCCCTCCTCCTCTGCTGGGGTGGCTCCCCCCCCGCTCCTCTCCTTGTTAGGCTGTGGTATACTTACTTCCCAGTGTCTGTATATATGTGTGTCTGTGGGTATGTGCAGGGAGGAGACAGACCGAAACCCCTCCTGTGTTTGAGCATTAGCCCAAATCCTTGCAGCATAGACACAGGTCCAGTGTTCTGTCCTGAGCCTTGGCCAGCCAGGCTACACACCTGCCCAGATGGCCATGTCATGATTGGATCCCCAGAGGACCTCCTGGTGAAGGCTCTCTCCGAGGAAGCTGTCCCTCTGGTTCTTCCCCCCCCCCCGACTTACACAGTAGGAAGGTCCTCCTGAGCCTGCGTCCAACCTCGGTGGGTCTCTCACAAGCCTTAGGATATTTAATCTTCTTTACACCCTAACAGAGAAAAATTGCCACACCTGATTATGGATGGAGAAATATCTCATTAGGAATAAATAAGAAGAATTACACAGATCAGGGTCTGGTCATTCTTCCTGATTGGTCTCACAGTGACCACAACCCTCCATATGGACCCAAATCTTTATGAATAGGGTGGGGACTAGACAGATGACCCAATGGATAAAGTGCTTGTCTCACAAATGGGAAGACCTGAGTTTGAAAGCCAGGCTTGACAGTGCATGATAGTGCATGCCCACAATCCTAGCACTGAGGACGTAGAGACAAGAGCGCCGTTGGGGCTGACCAGCCATCTAGCCAAAGAGATGACCTCCAGGGTCAGCCAGAGACCCTGTCTCAAAAAGCCAGATGGAGAAAGACTGGAAAAGACATCTTCACATCACCTCTGGCTTCCACATAAAACACACACACACACTCTCAAATATCCATGGAAGGTAATTCCACATGATTCACCTGGCTGCACATCAGTCAGCTCTACTTTAACATGTTCTGTCAAATTGACCTCTATTGGAGTAAAGATAAACCCTGCTGCCCTGAGGTGGAGCCAGGTTCTCTAACACAGATAAAATACTCAAACTTTGTTAAGCAAATGCTCACTTAGATTCCCAGGCCTCCAAGCCAGGACTCCTAGTTAGTCCCTGGCTGTTCCAGACCGAGAACTGGTGAGGTTTACATAATCCCCAATACGGCCCGTGGGAGGTCCTGATCCTGGAGTCTGGCCCCAAAGGGAAAACCAAAAGAATGGCTGAGAGACTGCAGAGAAACTCTCCACCTCCCCTACCACCACTTTCCCCAAGCCAGGCCCCATCTCAAGAGCCAGGCCAGGAACCTGCTTGCTGTGCTCCCGAGGCCCCACAGTGCAGGCTCTCCTACCTGGTTTCAGGCCTTTGTGTGGTCTCAGGAGCACGTTGTTGGCCAAACTGCACCCAGGAGCCCCTCACCTACCTGCCCAGAAGCTTCCCAAACTGGACTCCAAGCCGAGGGTGTTCAGGACAGAGAGAAGCAGGTGTGGAGGGCTGGGTCCTCCTAGGAGAGGAGAGGAGGAGGAGGAGGAGGAGGAGGAGGAGGAGGAGGGAGAGAGAGGAAAAGAAGACAGGGAGAGAACAAAGGAACCCTTAGGAAGAAGATCACAGAGGTCATGAGTCGGTGACTTCAGCATGGTAAAAAGTACAGAAACAAAAAATAGTCATATACACACCACTCCTTTTCAATATAGTGCTTGAAACCCTTGCTAGGGCAATAAGGCAAGAAANAGTTTCCATTCCTGGAAATGGCTGGTTTGCAGGACTTGGCTGCACAGGCTGCACACAGGGTGTGGAAGTCCTCCACACATCCTGAGCCCAGCTCCCTGGAGACCGATGTCTGCCCAGGGCCCCTGATGGCCAGCCTGGGGTCAAGGCCCAGGGCCTGCCCCTGCAGCTTCCCCTCCCTCTCAGATGATGGCACGAGCCCTGGGCAATGGCCCCTGCAGACCCAGCGAACCCCAGTCCTCAGGCAGCTGCTGACCATCCACAAGGTCCCCCCGCCTCCCTCGCCGTGGCTGCTGGCCCTGTAGAAATCCCCTCCACTAGGGACCTTCCCTGCCTTCCCCCCAAACCCTTTCATCTAGCCTGGGTCAAGGCATCTGGTCCCCACAGAATGCCACCCTGACTGATCTCCTTCCCGAGGGTTTCTCTGAGTCAGGAAAGATTGGGAGAAGAGAAAGCCCACTCCCTTCCTCTCCACAAGGCTAAGTGTCACTGTCCTGGGTGACATCTTCATTCAAAGAGATGCCCTGGACCACTGACGTCCCCAGGGAGGGGAGTGGGCTGGATTCCCCAGCAACACTATTTTACTCTATGGATAAAACAAGGTCAAGGTTACCAAGAGCATGGCTGGAGGGAGCATGCAGTCCAGCTCAGTCTATGTGGACCCCGTTCAGCCCAGCCGCCTCACCCAGAACTTTCTACTCCCCTCGCCGTTGCTGGGCTTTCCTGTGTTTCTGAATCAAGCCCCCTATTGGGCACAGGCTCTCATTGGAGAAGCATCCTCTGCCTGAGTGGCCCTTTGTTCTTGGTGTGGCAAGGCCTCATTACCCAGCTGCTCTACACTGCCAGGACACTGTCAGCTGCCTGCTAGATGCTCATCTTCTCCAGCTTCCTACATGGAACACAACTACCCCTAATCCTACTTGAGGAGTTTTCTCAGGGACTGTGGTGTGGGCTGGGTCCCCACATGAGGCTGTGTTGTTTTCTTTATCAATTTGTTCTTATTGTATGTGTATCGATATTTTACCTGCATGTATATATGTACCATGTGCATGTAATGCCCAGGAAAGCCAAAGACAGCATTGAATCTGTATTAGTCAGGGTTCCCTAAAGAAACAGAAGCAACAGGACGAATATAGAGCTATATACAATCTATTGATTTGCTCACATGACAGAGCTCAAGTAGTCCAACAGTAGCTGCGCCACATTGGAGAGGCTGAGAATCCAGAGAACGGCTCAGTCCGCAAGGCTGAATATCTCAGTAGTCCCAATCTGGTGCTGAAGGCCCAATGGATTCCAGGAGATCTGCTGGTCTCAGTACACGCTGGGATCTGAAGGGTTGATCACAGCAGCAAGAAAAACTCACCAGAGAGAGAGAGGCAAAAAAGGGACCAGCTCCCTCTGCCATGGCCTTTTATACTGCCTGTAGGTAGAAGGTAATACCCACATTTGGGGTGGGCCATCCAGGTTGAGATAGTCCAATCTGGAGATCCTTTTTCTCTTATTTGTTCCTTAGTCCAGTCGAGTTGATGCCAAGGATTAACCATTACAGGATCCTTTCTCTAGAATTGGAGTTTCAGATGGTTGTTAGCTGCCATTCAGATGCTGGGAACTGAACTCACGCCTTCTGGAAGAACACCCAATGCTCTTAACCACTGAGCCATCTCTCCAGCCCAACTTTTGCTTTTATTTTTTTGAGACAGGGTCTTCCTGTAGCCCCATCTGGCCTAGAACTCACTATTTAGCCAGGCTGGATTCAATCTCACAGAGGGCCACACACTAGTGCTGGGATTAAAGGCATGCACCAGACACCAGGCTGGTGCTGTGTTTGACTCTTAGACCTGTGCTGGGCTAATTGGCTCACCTGAAAGCATGAACGCAGAAGGCCTTCAGTTCCCAAAGTGGGCAGCATGATCAAGAAAGTCCCTGTGTACCTCCCTGCGTACCTCCCTGCATACCTCCCTGCGTACCTCCCTGTGTACCTCCCTGTGTACTGCCCTGTGTACCTCCCTGTGTACTGCCCTGTCTACCTCCCTGTGTACCTCCCTGTGTACCTCCCTGTGTACCGCCCAGGGACATGTGGTCACAGAAGAGGTGGCACAGGGCTCTGTGACTGTGATGGCGAGACAAAATAAACTATTTGACGGACAAGTGAACATGCAAGCACAGGCATCAGCCATGAGGTAAAGACTGCAAATGTTTCTATCCACTGAGGAAACTCATGTGGCTGAGAGATTTCTAAGGTGCTCCGACACCCTGACTTCTTTTATTCAAAAAGGCAGCAGCAGACAGTCCATTGCAAAGACACTTGTCATGGGCACATTGCTGAGTGACATGGATATCAACACATGCTTGATGGACTTGGGGGATGGCATAGTTGGTCAAGTGTTGCACAAGGATCTACGTTCAGTCATCGGGAACCTATGAAAAGAAGCCAAGTGTGATGAAGTGGACGTGAAATCCCAGTACTAGGGAAAGGTAGACAGGTGGAGCAGTGCTGGGAGGGGTAGACAGGTGGAGCAGAGCTGGGGAGGGGTAGACAGGTGGAGCAGTGCTAGGAGGGATGGACAGGTGGAGCAGAGCTGGGGAGGGGTGGACAGGTGGAGCAGGGCTGGGAGGGGTGGACAGGTGCAGCAGTGCTGGGGAGGGGTAGACAGGTGGAGCAGGGCTAGGAGGGGTAGACAGGTGGAGCAGTCCTGGGGAGGGGTAGACAGGTGGAGCAGGGCTAGGAGGGGTAGACAGGTGGAGCAGTGCTGGGGAGGGGTAGACAGGTGGAGCAGGGCTGGGAGGGGTAGACAGGTGGAGCAGGGCTGGGGAGGGGTAGACAGGTGGAGCAGGGCTGGGAGGGGTAGAGAGGTGGATGAGTACTGGGGAGGGGTAAGCAAGTGGAGCAGTACTGGGAAGGGTAGACAGGTGGAGCAGTACTGGGAAGGAGTAGACAGGTGGAGCAGTGCTGGGAGGGGTAGACAGGTGGAGCAGAGCTGGGGAGGGGTGGACAGGTGGAGCAGAGCTGGGAGGGGTAGACAGGTGGAGCAGTGCTGGGAGGGGTAGACAGGTGGAGCAGTGCTGGGAGGGGGGTGACAAGGGAGGGCAGAGCTGGGAGGGGTAGACAGGCGGTGCTGGGAAGAGGGTAGACAGGTGGATCAGTGCTGGGGAGGGGTAGAACAGGTGGAGAAGGGCTGGGTGGGGTGACAGGATGGAAGCAGAGCGGGGTGGAAGGGGGTATGACAAGGTGGGGGCGGTGCTTGGTAGGGGTAGGAGAGCAGGTGTGGAGCAGTTGGCTATGGGTAGTGGGGGGGTAGACAGGCATTGAACTGGGAGTGGGGTGGTAGACAGGTGGAACGAGCTGGGGGGGGGGTGTAGAGGGTAGTAGCAGTTCTGGGATGGGTAGGACAGGTGGAGTGAGGGGAGCGTGCGCTGGGGAGGGGTAGACATGTGAGCAAGGGGGGGCATGGTGGGGGAGAGCAGGTGGAGCATAGACATTGGGGAGTGGGAGGTAGAAAATAAATGTGGGAGCAGGGGCTGGGGAGGGGAAAGACAGTTGAGGGTCAAGGGGGCTGGGGAGGGGTGACAGTGGGAGCAGGGGGAGCTGGGAGTGGGGTGGGGACAGGGTGGATCGCGGGGGGCGGTGGGGAGGGGGAGACAGGGTGGAGCAGAGCGGAGGGGGGTAGAAACAGGGTGAGCAGTGGGGCTGGGAGGGGTGGGTGAGACAGGGGTGGAGGGGGCAGGTGCTGGAGGGGGGTTAGAAAGGGTGTGGGGGTGGGGCTGGGGGAGGGGTGGAACAAGTGGAGGAGTGCTGGGAGGGGTAGACAGGTGGAGCAGTGCTGGGAGGGGTAGGCAGGTGGATGAGTACTGGGGAGGGGTAGACGGGTGGAACAGAGCTGGGGGGGGGTGGACAGGTGGAGCAGTGCTGGGGAAGGGTAGACAGGTGGAGCAGGGCTAGGAGGGGTAGACAGGTGGAGCAGAGGGATCATAGGGGGAGGGGGTAGACGACGTTGTATTTCAGAAAGTTGGTATTTGGTAGGGGGAGGCAGATGGAGTAGTCAGTGGGTGCTATGGGGGGGGAGTGGTGTAAAAAGTGCGCAGGCAGAGGGGGGGGAAGAGAGGGTTGAGCGAGGGTGCTGGGGAGGTGTGGTAGACTGAGTGTATGTAGTGCCGGGGTCTACATGTGGGGGAGGGGTAAACAGTGGAGGGGCAGTAAGGCCTGGGAAAGGACGGGGGGGGTGTTAGGACAAGGAATTGAGAGGCAGTGTGGTTACGGGGGGGGGAGGTGTAGGGACCGGTGGGGGAAAGCAAGGAAGGGCTGGGAGGAGGTAAGAAGGCAAGTGGGCCTGGTCGGTTAAAGTACGAGGGCATGATTGTGAAGGTGGCTGGTTCATAGGAGAGGAGTTGGTACAGTTGATACAGTCTGGGATGGTAGCTCAGTTGCACACAGATTGCTAGGATGATGGTATCAAACAATGTGGGAAGGCTGGTCCTGGTGGCGGTGTTGCGGCAGGTTGTGCCAGGTCTGGTGAGCGGTAATCTCCCAGGGTAATGGAGAAGGCCGTGGGGGCTGTTTCGGGGGGTGATCGGCAGGTGGGTTGCGGCCGTGCAGGTGGGAACGTTAAGGGTTTTGAATCACCATTTCATCGCCGCTAGAGGCTTTGTTCGGTAGTGTCTCCCTTTGTCGCATAACTGGGACGGTTAAATAACAGTGAATCATTTCGGTGATTGGGGAAGGGGAGAAGCGTTGTAGACAGGTTGGTTGGGGGATTACGTGGGGTGGAGGTGGTATACGAGGAGGGGTTGAGGGGATGAGAGTAAAGGAAAGAGGCTGAGCCTGGGGTCTGGATAGACAAAGGATAGGATCGGATGCCATATTGCTTGTTCGTTTTATCCTCTGTTGTAAATTATTAAGCGAATGTGGAGGGGGGTAAAAGACATAGGTTGACAGTACATAGAGGTTAAAGAGTATGAGATATAACAAACTTTTTAAGCAGTATGGCCAGGGGGAGGGGAGATATGAGCGGGGAGTTTGGATCAGAGCTGGGAAAGGTGTAAGACAGGGGGCAGTAAGCTGGGAGGGGGTAGACAAGGGTGGAGGCAGGTGGCTGGTATGGAAACAGGGTTGAGAGTACAGAAAAACAGGTGGTGACAGGGACGAATGGGGGTAGGGTGTAGGGACGGGAGGGGGTGTAGCAAGCGTGGGAGGGTTAATGGAACCAAGGGTGGGGTGAGCAGTTCTAGAAAGGGTTAGACAGGTGGAGCAGTGCTGGGGAGGGTTAGACAGGTGGAGCAGTGCTAGGAGGGGTATACAGGTGGGATGAGTACTGGTAAATACGTGTGTAAGGGGTATACAGGTGTGGTGCAGGGCGTGGTGAGGGTAGGACAGTTGGAGCAGTGCTGGAGAATGGGGTGGAAGACAGGGGTGGATGAGGTACTCTGGGGAGGGTAGACCAGTGGATGAGTGCTAGGGGGGGTTAGGAGGTGGGGCAGTGCTGGGAGGGGTAGACAGGCAGTGCTGGGAGGGGTAGACAGGTGGAGCAGTGCTAGGAGGGATGGACAGGTGGAGCAGTGGCATGGGGGAGGGGGTGGACAGGTGGAGCAGTGCTGGGGAGGGTTAGACAGGTGGAGCAGTGCTAGGAGGGGTATACAGGTGGAGGGACAGTGCTGAGGGAAGGTATACAGGTTGAGCCAAGTGGCTAGGAGTGGAAAAGGTAGACATTTGGCTTCTATAAACATTAACTTTGTCAGGGGGTAGACAGGTGGTGGAGCAGTGCTGGGAGGGTAGACAGGCGATGATACGAATAACTGGGAGGGGTTCAGACAAGGTGGATAAGAGTTAACGATAAACCCTGGGCTGGAGGAGGGGTAAAGTAAAAGGTAGAACGTGTGGGGAGCAGGTCTTTTGTAGTGGGTAGAGGCAGGTGGAGCAGAGCTGGGGAGGGTTAGACAGGTGGAGACCTATACTGGAATGGGGTATAAAGGGGGGAGCCTGCATGTAGTTGGGGGATTAGACCAGTGGAGTTATGTTAAGACTGGGGCTGGGGAAGGTTAGACAGTGGGTGCAAATATGCTGGGTGGTGTGTTCACGGTGTGCTAGAAAACGGGTGGCGGAAAAAGTGTTACCATCTGAGAAAATGAGTTACTGGGGATGGGTAAACATGTGAGGCAGTGCTGGGGAGGTGATATACATGGTGGAGCAAGCTGTGAGGGGGAGACAGGTGTGATTAGGTAACATAAGGGTGAGGGGTAGAACATGTGGAGGCAGGGCTGGGGCTGGGGTAGGAGGAATGGAGCAGGTGGTGTAGGGGTAGAACAGGTGTGATGATTGACTGGGGTACGAGTGGTGAGGGGGTTAGTCGGCCGGATAGTGTACAGCGAGACGCTTGTGAACGGGGGGTTAGACATGTGATCAGTGCTGGAGGGTAACGAGAGTGATGAGAGGTAGGCAGGGGATGGGTTAACAGGGGTGGAGTAGCCAGTGCGGGAGGGGTAGACCAGGTGAGTCAGGGCTGGGAGGGGTAACGGTGGGAGCAGGTGCTGGGAAGGGGGTATATCAGGGGGGAGAACAGTGCGTGGTAGAGTTATACGACATGTTGCTCAGTTCTTTTGGCCTTGGTCCTAACCCGTTGGATGCACAACTGGTGTCTGGGTTCGACATGTGGGAGCAATGATGGGCGGTGTAGTGTCCGCTCGTCCTATCGCTCTGTTTCCCGCCCGGCGAGAAAACGGAAGGACACACTCTTGTTTCTGATAGGTCCAGCGCGCGTTGGAATAAGTAATGCAGAGAAGAGTCCCTCATAAAAAAACATCCGTAATCTCGAACCTCTCGCCTTGCCAGTAGTGTCCCCCGCGTGCAATGATATCTCGTTGCCCTGCGAACGCCCGTCCGATCCTTCTATGTCCTCGCGCATTGTGCCGTCTGCGAGTCAGATTGGTCTAGTCCTCGGGTAGAAAATAGAACCAAGTATACGGAATGTCGCAAATGAGGGAGGGGAGTGAAACTGAATGAGGGCTTACAGGGAGTTGTGGTGGGGTGCGTGATCTCTTATTGCTGGGGTAATGAGCGGTAAGTGGCAAGGGGGAAGAGTCAAAGAAAAAGGGGGGGGAGGGAGGAGGCGCAATCAGGATTCATAATACCTGGCCAGGAGTCCAAGGGGCGCCATAAAGTTTGAATGGCCAAAACGCCCGCTCTCCCAAACAATCTCCCCCTTTCTAGGGTTTATAATAGTTGCAGAGAGAATGACCTGTCGACTAATAAGGGGTTGCCGGGGGGGCCGGCCTGGCAGAGGTATAAGAACCGTGACGCGCCGTGCAAGGAAGGGGGGGGGGGGGGTGGTTGTCATACAAAGCAGGGGCATGGCGTGGGAAAAGTGTTGTTGGTGTCCCGTGGGTCTATAGAGGAAGGGAGGGGGGGGAGAATTGAGTGTTATAGCATAAAGGCAGGGTCGGGAGTCTGTACCCGTCGTGGGTTGAGCGTAACTAGAAAAAAAAGGGAGACTGGAATCATCTGGGAAGCAAAATAAAGCCGAAGGGCCGAAAGCTAATATGAGGGTTGACGGTGGGGCCCAGGTAAAATCAGAGATAGTTGCAAAGAGGAGAGCCTGGGCACGAAGGGAACTCTCTGTGGGGTATGCTGCGCTGAGTTTTCGGGGCGCATGCGCATCAGACACCACAGACACAATGACACACGCAGGATTATACTGCAGGAAGGGAACCCCAAACCCCTAGGTACCCGAGCCCACGGATGTGCTGTAGGTAGAGACACGGGGAAGGGGACCGGTCCTGTCGGACATCCATGAGATAAAACCCTCAGACGTGAACAGGTGTACTCGTGTAGAGTTGATGTGCTCGATGGATGAGCGGAGTTCCTCCAATAGAGAGTCGAGTTCACCATACCAGTTTCCTGTTAAATGATATGAGAGACTGCGTGATAGATTAGTTGCATGGCTCAGATTCTGAAAAGGTACAGAGGTAATACAGAGCCCAGGATGTCTCCATTCACACCCCAAATGTGCTATCTGTATAAGCACATCGAGCTGATCATTATGAGAAGGTACTTATTTTCCTGGCCAAAGCTCCACTGAGCCAGGTGCATTGGACCGGCTTTGGTCCACAGAGGGGGGTGCATCGAACCAGCCTCCTGTCTGGTTAAACATACGTACACAATCACTGTACTGGGATATGTTAGTAATAAGTTGGAAACGAACGTAATGTAATAGGAGACGGTGGTAGGGGCAGGTATTGGGAGAAGTACGACCCTGCTTGTACTGGGGGGGGATGCTAATGGTGTGTCGTCGAAGTGGTAAAAAAAAGGGGGACACGGGGGTAGTCCATGTGGTAGGGTGCGGGATTTGTTGGTGGCAAAAAAGAAGGCAGGGAATACTTGCGCGAAAAAATGGGATGAGGACTAGGGATAGTGTTTAGGGAACAGAGACTGGAAAAAATCCATACAGCCCAGTCCAACGAAGCTCTTGCCGTTCATCGCGGAACGCCATGGCCATGGCACGAGCACCATCAGTCACTAAAGGCCATACCCACGACTGTTCGGAGCAGGGGGTCTGTAAACGCACTTGGGTGAGCCTGTTCGCGTGTGGACCCATAGAGGTTGAAATTGATTAGTTGAACTGAATGAAAAAACACAGACAGAACGTCGGCTCTTCCCCAGGATGGGGTTGAAAGGAAGACAGGTTCCGGGACCAAGCCATTTCCCGTAGAAGTGATGTTCCCTTTCGCAGGTATTCCACATTACAGGAGGAAGCCCTTTTGAGTGGGTGGTCTGGTTGTGTGTGTGTGCCTGTCCTGGCAGCTGCTGAGCCGCGGCCTTGTTGTATATGGGGTATCTAAATATTTGAAAAATGTAAATATAGGGGGGATAAAAAAGAGGCAGAGTCGCAAGTCTGTGGTCGCTTTGGGAGGAAGAGCCGAGGCTGGATTCCCCCCGGGTTTGTTGTTGGAAGACCTGTCCTGGTTTAGTGTACGATGGGCACGCTCAATAATGCCTTGTCCTTGCGGATTGTACGGCAAACTGTGAGTGAGGCGAATGCCCATCATCAAATAGAAGGAGTTAAAGGAGCCTGAAGGGTAAGGGCGTGGGTCAGTTGTCATCTTTAAACAACTAGTTAAGCTGTCCTCTCAAAGTAGCCTATGCCTATGGGCCTTGAAAACAATAGTTGCGTGGAGGGAGGACATGACGGGGTTGCCGGTTTTCCCAAAGGAGTGTAGGGAGGCAAAAATGAGATGTCCTGAGGCGGTATCGGAGCAGAGACAGGGTGTGCACATAATGTTTAATGATGGGCCCAAATTCAGGGAATGGTGAGTTGACATCCATCTGCCCGATACAGGTAATGGTGAGTGGAGACCCCTGGGATTAATCGCAAGGGACTGTTGCGGCAGAAGTGGGGCACATTGATGGCAATTATCATGAGCATCAGCTCGAGAAATGTGAAATCAGGAGGCAGGGCGGTTTTGGGATTACATGAGGTGACTGGGGAGATTGGAGGGCCGGTAGGAGGGGGGCGGTTTAAGAGCGCCGGACGGGCGAGGGAAGAGTCGTGCAGGAGGACCCGGGTTCGTCCCCAGCACCCACAGGCGGCCGAGAACCGTCTGAAACTCCAATTCCCAGAGAACTCCAGTTCCAGGGGAACCGAGACCCTCTTCTGAGCATGCCTCCGCAGGCATTGCAGGCGGACAGGGTGCAACACAAACCTGCCACGCGGGAGAAAAGAGAAAGTTAACATGAAATAAGAAATTTAAAAAAAGAAAAAAAAAGAAGTTAGAATACATGAAAAGCGGGAATGAAAGGTGAGGTGCAAGTGGAAAGGTTATAGAGGGGGAAGGAAGGAAAACGCCAGTGCAGAGGCTCTGGACGGCAGACCCTTATCACTGAATGCGATTGCCGTTCGGCTAGTTGGGGGCACTGGAACCGCAATCAGATGGGTAGTTCCTCATCTGGGCGGCAAATATCAGCATGTGTAAAGGGTGATGCAGCGAGACCCGATTGGGGCTGACCTGGATTGATCCTCCTATACCTTGATTGACAAAAAAACCTTTTTTGGATCTTAGCAACGGGTATTGTCTGTACAGAAATACAGGGTAAAAAATGACACAGAAGCATATCACGAGAGGCATGAAACCAAACTGGGTTATGACTTAGAGGGGACAGTGAAGCAAAGCTGACCGGTCTTAAGGTGAAGGGTATGGAAGAAAAGGCGAAGATTTTTATGTGCTATAATTAATAATGGGCCAGTGTCTTGGGATTGCTGAGGGCAAAGGAAGCCCCCGTTGCACGGGCCCCATAATTACGATTTGTTTAAGCACCCTCGCCGCCCAATTCCCATCTGCCCTTTTGTCATTTGCATGACTGCAGCTGCTAGACCAGAATTGGTAAGAGGGCTGCCTAATTCCCCGACAGACCTTCATCCAAACTGGAGGGGAGGGGGGGGGGGGAGAGAGGGGGGGGAGGGGGGGATAGCAAAAATCCTTTATTTGGTTTTAAGTTATAGGAAGTATATTGCCGTGCCTGGACAACATCCTTTGTGAAATTGTGGGCAAATACGCAATTGTTGTTAAGGTAAGCGCAAATGGCAGTGTCAGGTCCCAAATACTTTTCCTGCTGCCTCCACCATTCTTGCCAAAAATCAGAGAAAATGGCTCCGTTAGGTCGTTGGGTATTAATTTTGGTTTGTGGTACAATTTTCACGGTGGGACTTCCCTTCGGGTTGGGCAATTTGTTTTCCATGCCCGTGGTTCCACATATCAAATTAATCTGATTGTAATACCTGGGCAAGGATACATATAAGTGATTAGTTGATGTATGCGAGGGCGCGGTCCCATTGGCCACCATATAACATAATCCACCTCCCAGGAGGTTGCAATGGGGTGTTGGCCCAGTTTGCACGCCCTGATCATAGGGGGGATATCCCAGACGCGTAGACACAGTAGCTTCCAATCGCATGGTTTGCCCTGTTGGACAGGTATCAGGGCGCTCAGGCTAAAGTTTTGAGGTGCCAATCTGCCAGGGGTCATGGCAATATACTTTGGAGAGGGGATTCTCTACCTGTGAAATCATGTAAGTGGCAATCACTCCATATGAGCGCAGGGGAGGGGAAAGGAAGGGGGGGAAAAAAACACTGTCAGGCGTGGACAAAATCCTTTTTGTTATGAAACAATTTTAAACTCAGAGTTGAAAAGCGGGCATGAAAAAAAAAAAACGGGTGGGGTGGCGTGTGTCGGCTGGTTGTGGTTTTGAAGGGGGAGGGACTTGAAAGCAGAGCTTAGGATTTGAAGGAGGGCTCACCTCCCGTCCAATCCCTCGATGAGTGAAACGACAGTGCCAGGTACTAGAAAAAAGGAAAAAAGGGGAAAGGAAAAGAAGCAAAAGGGCGGGAGGGGTCCAACCCGGGGGGCGGTCGGCTGTAGCGGAGGTCCCGGGCCTGCTGGCTGTATGCTAACCTTCACTTGCTTCATGCTTTCTACCAAGCTCTCCAACTCATCAGCCGATTTGTCCTGCTCTTCGTCCTCAACCCCCTTGGGTGCGCCTGGGTCGCATCTTTATTAGTTAGCTGCTAAAAAGTCGAAGGTTTGTACCCCTTTTTTGAAATATTTTGCGATGAAGTGCGCTGTGAAGCCCTTTGATTGGCCGTCACCAAGCAATGTTCCTATTAACTGTCCAAGTCGAAATAAAAGACGAATTGAAAAGACAAACGCTCTTGGAAAGCAAGGTCCTAGGCACTTGTGTCAGGGGAGTTCCTTAAGGAAATCACGCATGTGGGCCGCATGGTGATTAATGAGAATGACCCGCATGTGGGTCCGTCTACTTCCAGAGAACTTTAATGTGATCGCCCATTTGATCCCGCGGGGGGAGGACTTTATGCCGTGCTTAGAAGAAAGCTGGGCCAGAGCAGTTATTGTCCCGCTTAGGCCCTTAGCTTACACCGTGGCGTTAGCCCACCTGCCCTGGCATCTGGTTTCTGGAACCGTGCTGACAGGGGGGGGAAGGGGGAAGAGAAAAGCCGGATAGGATTCCAATTCCCCATACGAAAAACGGAGACACACCAGGGACTGTGAGTCGCGTCTCGCTAAAGAGAGATCGGTGGGGGGGGGGGTCTTAGGTTCACGAAGAGAGGGAGAGCCGGTGGTAAAGAGTGGAGAGAAGAGACACGACTCTTTGTTCGATCCAGATGGCAGTTGTTTTAAATCGAGGAGGAGGCAGCCCGGTTGCGATCACAATAATCTCTAAGCAGTCTCTCGGGAAATCTCTCCCGAGTATGCCATTGTCACCCGTTCTAATAAAATCATCTTCACTCAACCCCGGGAAGGGACTCAACTGCTAGAGGTTGGCCTAGGGGCAGAAGTGGCAGTCTCATCATATAGGTCTGTAAGGGTGGGTATGGGCCACATATAACAGAAATTCAAAAGGGCAGACACAAGCTAGATGAAGGGCTCGGGGATTGGCATTCTCTTATTGGTGTAGGGGAAATGAGCTGGGCAGGTCCAGAAAGCGAACATACGGTGCAAGAGTCCATATAGACGCTGGCGGTACAAGGGCGTCAGTATGATGGGGGGATGAGGAAGGCCAACCCGCACTCTCCAAACGGGTAGAACAGGTGGATGAGTCTGGGCGGGTAGGACCGGATGGGAGCAGGGTGGGGAGTGGGGGAGAAGGAAATAAAGACAGGGTGTGGAGCAAGGGCTGGGAGTGGTGGGTGAGAAACAGTTGAGCATGGCTGGGAGGGGTTAGACAGGTGGACGCAGAACTGGGATGGGTAGACAGGTGCCGCAGTGCTGGGGTGAGGGTGAGCGGTGAGAGTCAGGTGGTGCAGAACTGTGGGAGGGGTAGACAGGGAGCCGCAGAGCTGGGAGTGGGTAGACAGATGGAGCAGGCTGGGAGAGGGTAGACGGTGGAGCAGTCGCTGGGGGAGGGGTAGACAGGTGGAGAGTCTGGGGAGGGTTAGACAGGTGGAAGGCGGGTGCTGGGGGGGTAGAGGTGGAGAGTGTAGGAGGGTTAAGAAGCAGGTGGGCATGAGCTGGGAGGGGTAGGACAGGGGGCAGGGCTGGGAGGGGGTGAGACAGGTGGAGCAGTGCTAGGGGGGTATGAGGTGGGAGCAGAGCGGGGAGGGGACAGTTGTGAGATAGAGGGTGACAGTGCTAGGGGAGGGGTAGACAGGTGGGAGTAGGCTGGGAGAGGGGAGGCAGTGGTATGGTACTGGGGAGGGGTAGACAGGTGGAGCAGTGCTGGGGAGGGGTAGACAGGTGTTGAGTAATACTGGTAGGGGTAGACGGTGGGCAAGCATTGCTGGGAGGAGGGGTAGACAGTGGAGCAGTGACTGGGAGAAGGGTTAGACAGGTGGATATCTGGGAGGGGTAGACAGGTGGATGAGTACTGGGGAGGGGTAGACAGGTGGAGCAGGGCTGGGGAGGGGTAGACAGGAGCAACGCAGTGCTGGGGAGGGGTAGACAGGTGGCAGAGCTGGGGAGGGGTAGACAGGTAGACGCAGCAGCTGGGAGGGGTAGACAGGTGGAGCAGAGCTGGGAGGGGTAGACAGGTGGATGAGTACTGGGGATGGGTAGACAGGTGGAGCAGTGCTGGGAGGGGTAGACAGGTGGATGAGTACTGGGGAGGGGTAGACAGGTGGAGCAGTGCTGGGAGGGGTAGACAGGTGGAGCAGTGCTGGGGAGGGGTATACAGGTGCCGCAGAGCTGGGGATGGGTAGACAGGTGGAGCAGTGCTGCGGAGGGGTAGACAGGTGGAGCAGTGCTGGGAAGGGTAGACAGGTGGAGCAGTGCTCGAAGGGGTATACAGGTGGAGCAGAGCTGGGCAGGGGTAGACAGGTGGAGCAGAGCTGGGAGGGGTAGACAGGTGGATGAGTACTGGGGAGGGGTAGACAGGTGGAGCAGGGCTGCGGGGAAGGAGAGGCAGATCCCTCAGCTTTCTGGACAGCCAAGTAGTCTGCTTTGTGAGCTTCAGGTTCAATGAGAGACCCTGTCTCACAAAGCAAGATGTTCAGGACCAGAGAGATGGTTAGTGGTCAAGAGCTCTTACTGGTCTCCCTGTGGGTATGAGTTCAGTTCCCAACACTCATATTGGGCAGTTCACAACCACCTGTAACTCCAGCTCCAGGAGATCTGATGCCCTTCTCTGGCCTCTGTGGGTATCTGCACTCATGTGCACTCATGTGACATTCACTCACACTCATATGCACAACAATAAAAGACTTTAAAAAAATAAAGAAGACAGGCATGGTGGTGCACGCCTTTAATCCCAGAAGTAGGGAGGCAGAGGCAGGTGGATGTCTGTGAGTTCAAGGCCAGCCTGGTCTACAAAGTGAGTTCCCGGACAGCTGGGACTGCAGGGAAACCCTGTGTCAGAAAGAAAGATAAAAGAGTAAAAATAATAAAGCATACAAAGCAAGATGGATGAATCTGAGGGTCAACAGTCAAGGTGGTCTTCCACACACAAGTGCACACTTGCACACACACACACACACACACACACACAGGCATACCATGATTTACCATGAAGAGAGTATGGGAGGCCTCTCGGTCTGGGCCATCTCTGACCCTGAAGCCCAAAGGCAACCTCTGTGTGAACTTCCCCACAGTCTCTCCTTTTATTGATGTTTTGTGTATTTTAGACATCATTTTTCAGTTCAGTTTAGACATATTCTCCTTTCCCTTCCTCCACCCCAGATCATGCATTCTGCCATAACTGTCCTGCATCTTTCTCTCAGTCTTTTTCTTTTCTTTTTTTTTTTGGTATGTTTAGAATTCTCATTTGCCCCTCCTTCAAGTTTTGTTATTACTTAAAATATGAATACTATCTTTCCACTCATATACAGTAAATTACAGAGTCTGAAAAAAAGTGGTGGGTCGATTCTAGAGCATCAATTAAGAGATTTACATTATACAACATAGGTTTCGGTCGTATTAGTCAGAGGTTCCTACAAAGAAACAGAACAACAGGAGAGTATATTACTATATACAATATTATTGATTGCTCACGTGATGGAGCTCAACAGTAGCGCCGAACTGGAGAGGCCGGGAATCCAGGGAACCGCTCAGTCCGCAAGGCTGGATGTCTCAGGAGTCCCAGTCTAGTGCTGAAGGCCCGAATGGATTCCAGGAGATCTGCCGGTCTCAGTACACACTGGGATCCGAAAGGTTGATCACAGTAGCAAGACAAATTCACCAGATGAGAGAAGCAAGCCGCAGGAGGAAATAAAAAGGGACCAGCTCCCGCTGCTGTGGCCTTAAATACTGCCTGCCGGCAGAAGGTAACACCCACATTTGGGGTGGGCCATCCGGGTTGAGGTGGTCCAATCAGAAGACCCTTTTCTCTTATTTGTTCCTTAGTCCAGTCAAGTTGACACCCAGGATTAACCATCACAGTTTCTTTTTTTTTTTTTTTTTTGGTCTTTTTGAGACAGGGTCTCCCTGTAGCTTTGGCTGTCCTGGAACTCACTCTGTAGACCAGGCTGGACTTGAACTCACAGATATCAGCCTGACTCTGCCTCACAAGTCCTGGGATTAAAGGCATATGCCACCACACCTGGCCTAACAACATACTTTCTTTCAGATAAACAGAAATACAACAATAATATTGTTCAGCTTGCCTTTCATCTGGGGATTTGGTGCTAGCATCCTCAAATGAGGGAAAACATTCCCCACTTGTTTTTCTGGGACTGTGTTACTTCACTTAGCATAATGGCTTAGAGTTCTATCCATTTACCTGCAAAGTTCATGATGTCATCTTTCTTTTTTTTATTTTATTTTTTGTGTGTATGAGTGTACTGCCTGCATGTAGGTCTGTGCACCCATGTCGTGCAATGCCACGGAGGTCAGAAGAGAGCCTCAGATTCCCCTGGAACTGGAGTTAATGATGGTTCTCAGCTGCCATGTGGGTGCTGGGGATCAAACCCGGGTCCTCTTCGAGAGCAGTCAGTGCTCTTAACTGCCAGGCCATCTCTCCAGCCCTGATGTCATCTTTCTTTTTCTTTTTTTTTTCTTTTTTCTTTTTTAATTTTTTTTCGATGTCATCTTTCTTTACCACTGCATAGAACTCCTTTGTGTAGATGTACCACATTTTTGTCATCCACTCATCTGTTGAGGGGCATTTGGGTTGGTTTCAGCTCTATCCTACTGTGAAGAGAACTGCGATAAACATGGATGTGCATGTATCTTTGCGGTAGGATGAGTCTTTGGGGTATATACCCAGGAGTGATATGGCTGGGTCAATTGATTTTGGTTTTTAAGAGCCAGGGTGTCAGTAGCTGGGTTAGCCTGGAACTCCCCTTTTCCTGCTTCTGCCTCCTGCGTGCTGAGGCTACAGATCCTTGCCTCCATACACCCTAAGATGTCTCTTTTCTCAACTCTACTGAAGAACCACAAAGTGCATCCTAGGGCTTTGGGCTGTTCCTGATCCTATAACTTCACTAGGTAGATCCTTCCAGAATGTTCCCCACACATTTCTACAAGTGGAATACATGTATAAACAACAGGTGCAGTCAGGTGATTCCACTAAGTATCACCATCTGGATGAATAGACTGAAGGGGGAGAAACCCATGTGATGGAATTTCCCCCTCTTTGTTTTCTTACTTCTGGTGGCTTAAATATTGTGTTTGGTTTAAATACAGACATGACTGGACCACAAACATTATGGGCAGAGAAGCCAACACAGCCCACTATCCATGGTGCGACTGTTGCTTTCAGGTACAAAATAAAAATAGTGCTTGCTGCGTGTCCAGGTGCTCCTGCCTCTTCCTGGCAGGTCACCTCTCTTCTCAGTAGGATCTCTGGGGGATCATTCGCTCTCATTTTAGAGAGGAGCAACTGGAAGGGGAGAGTTTAGATGGCCTCATGGTCCTAGCAAATTAGCGATGAAATCCAAAGAACACGGCTTAGCCACAGAGAAGTCTAGCCGAGTTTCATCCTGTCTTTATAGTGCAGTGTGGCTACAAATGCTCACTGATCTCCTCTGCCTTTTCCACTCATGAAAGAAACCAGATAGCTGGGCACAGTAGTCTATGGGCCTGTAGTCCATGCTACTTGAGAGGCCAAGGCAGTAGAATCAGTAGAAACAGGAGGTTGAGACCAGCCTTGGCAACATAGTGATACCTCATCTCAATGCATTAATCACTAAGAAAAAGAAAGGGGGCTGGAGACATGAGTCAGTGGTTAAGAGCACTGGCTGCTACGAGGACCAGGGTTCAATTCCCAGCCCCGTCAGCAACCCCCCGTTGTGGTTCCAGGGGATTTGATTCCCTCTTCTGGCCTCAGCAGGCATTGTATGACATGGGTACACTTACAGACATGCAGGCAAAACACTCACACACATAAAAATAAATAATGAATAAACAAGAAAAAGGTAATACACACATACCCATCCAACAGCAAATGAAAGTAGAGCTAACCACATCATAAGGGAGGAATTGTCCACCTTTCAGGCCACTGTCCCAACTGCCACCAAGGTTTTCAACCAGCATGTGCCTTTGGCCCTTGTTTGGGGTGTGTTAACCAAGGAAAAATTTGAACATTGGTAATCTAAAGACAGCTGGAAAGAGGTGTTCTGAGCTAAGGGAGAACGCCATTGTCTGTTGGAATGCAATTGCGATAGGCAGGAAGGCATAAGTCAGCAAATACATTGAAGCAGGAAGGAGTCTGGTGACTCTAGAATTGGTGTTAACTTTGCATGTGTGTCCCAGGGAAGACTGGATAAACCCCAGCACCTCACAGATGTAGACCTTCCATTATTAAATGCCAGCACTGGAGATGGCAATTGTACATCATCTCTCTGGTTACCTCTGACACAAGAAGCTTCCACTTTTCTTTTTTCTTTTTTTCTACATTCCTTTGATCTTATATTACACTAAAATATGCATACATATCCTTCATCCATATACCAAAAATTCCTAACTATGAAAATAAATGGTAGCTTAGTTCTAGGACCTGTCTACAGATTCACAATATAAGAGCACAGTTGTTTTCAGATCATGAGGAATATAACATTAACGTTGCTCAGTTTGCCTTACAACTAGGTACTTGGCACTAGCATCCACAGATGAGGGATACCATTCATCATTTGTTTTTCTGGGACTGTGTTACTTCACTCAGCATGATATCTTCTAGTTCCATCCATTTACCTGCAAAGTTCATCTTTCTTTACTGCTGCATAGAACTCCACTGTGTAGATGTACCACATTTTCTCTGTCCACTCATCAGTTGAGGGGCATTTTGGTTGGTTCCAGCTGTTTGCTATTGTGAAGAAAGCTGCAATAAACATGGCTGTGCATGTATCTCTGCAGTAAGATGAGTCTTGTGGGTATATACCCAGGAGTGGTATGACTGGGCCAGGTGGCAAGCTCATTTTGAGTCTTCCAAGGATTCTCCACACTGGTTTCCATAGTGGCTGTACCAGTTTACATTCCCATCAGCAGTGGATGAGTGTTTCCCTTTCCCCACAACCTCTCCAGCACTTGGTATCATTTGTTTTCTTGATCCTAGACAGTCTTTTTTTTTTTATGTGTATGAATATACTGACTGCATGTAGGTTTGTGCACCCATGTCGTGCAATGCCGCAGAGGTCAGAAGAGGGCGACTTCCCCTGGACCTGGGCTCTCAGCCGCCATGTGGGTGCTGGGGATCGAACCCGGGTCCTCTGCAAGAGCAGTTGGTGCTCTTAACCGCTAAGCTATCTCTCCAGCCCCAAACCTAGCCAGTCTTATTGGAGTAAGATGATATCTTAAAGTGGTTTTAATTTGCACTTCCTTAGTTATTAGCGATGTTGAATACTTTTTAAGATGTTTCTCAGCCATCTCTAATTCCTCACTTGTGAAGTCTCTGTTCAGCTCTTTGCTCCATCTTTTGAGTGGGTCATTTGTTTTCTTTCTTCTTTGTTTTTTGAGTAGTTTATATATTCTGGAAATCAATGCTTTGTCAGATGTATCTGCAGTGAAGGTTTCCTCCCACTCTGTGGGATTTCTCTTCACTTCCTTGATTGTTTCTTTTGATGTACAGAAGCTTTTGAGTTTAATGAGGTCCCATTTGTCAATTGGGTCGATCTTTTTTGTGCAGCATGCTGCTTGATTAGGAAGGTCTTTTCCTATGCCTATGTCTTGTAGTCTGCTGCCAACTTTTTCTTTCTATGCCTTTCAGAGTTTGGGGTTTCATGTTGAAGTCTTTGACAATTCTGGAGTTGATTTTTGTAATCAACAGGGCAAGAGGTAGGGGTTTAACTTTATTCTTTCTACAAGTGGTGAGCCAGTTTTTGCCAACACCACTTGCTGAAGATGTCTTTCCTCCATGGTTCTTCTTGGCCCCCTTGTAAATATGTGTTGGCTAAAAATTGTTGTGCTCAAGTTGGGCTTCAGTTTTGTTCCATTGACATGGGTCTGTTTTTGTGCCAGTACACCAGGCTGTTTTTGACTAAGCCCTGTAGTATATTTTGAATTCTGGTATAGAGATCCCGCCTTTTTTTTGCTCTGAAATAATAACCAATTTATTTATTTTATTTTTTATTGATGTTTTGTGTAGCATACATCATTTCCAAGTCAGTTCAGGCATATTTCCCCTTTCCCTTCACCCCATCCCACCCCACCATCCCAATCATGCTTCTGACCATAACTGTCCCCTGCATCTTTCTCTCAGTTTTTTTTTTTCCATTTTTTGCAATAAGTGATATTTATGAGTACAAGCATCCTTCATGTAAAACCAATTTGTGCAAGCAGTTGTGTCCAAACCCCACAGCTCGGTCCCACCATCCAGCAGGGGGGGCTTGTAATGGTTCAATCAAGTTGATCAAATGAGTGTCCAGCTATATTGCAGTAGGTTCACCGTTCACCCAATCACAACCCTTACATTCTACCACGCCCCCTCTTCCGCAGATTTTTCCCTAGCTTAGACGGGGGGCACAGGTGGATGAGAAGCGAAAAACAGTCTACTTTCTCTGGAGCTGTTGTCTTGGACTCTGGTCATTCTGGCTAGTTTTCTTTCAGGGGCTTGACAGTTTGTCCAGGAATAAACCTTTCATCCACTAATGAGACAACAAGCAATTAGATATATAGGTATTTAAAAGTATAATTTTATGGTTACTTTGGTATAGACAAGGTGTTTGGATGGTATGTTATCCATGAATTACATTTTTTCTGTTTGAATATGACAGGGTCTTTACTGTGGCTTAAACATTTCCTAATCCTAGAGGTACAAGCTTGTGGGCATCAGTCATGGTGTTATTCTTCCAAGAGAGAGCCAAATAGCCAATTAGATTTGGGATATACGCATATGGCTGCCTCCTCTGCTGCGCGAGTATTTCCAGCAGGTGAGGTGTAGCTGGTGCTCACAGAGCATCTGCTTGACTCAGGAGGGACCCATATTTGCTTTCTTGGTATAGTGGCCTTTGGTAACACCTCTCTGGATTCCAGAGGACCACTGTACACTTGCAAGTGTGGTCTCAATACATCTTTCCCTGTTAATGTCAGGTCTTTGACAGCAGGGCCTTATCACCTCTCTTCTTGCAGGTATCCCAGTTTAGAGGCAAGGAGCCTTTACCTTTTGTGGGGGCTTGGATCCCCTGGCCAACATCTCCTTGGTAGAATAATCCATTGCTGATGTCAGAGCTCCTGCATTAATATATTTTGCTTAAGTGCATAGCTTAAGGAGACTTTAGTATTATATTTGGTTCTGAATAGAGAATAATCCTTTTCACAGTTCCTATGTCTATTGGTCAATTTAAGAAGGCAGTTTTACCGGTTTTATAAGAGATTACCTCTATAATCGTTGTCTCCAATTTATAGTTAGAGAATGACATCATCATCATATTTCTCCTTGTTCTATGGGGGGAGGTAAGAAAGTCTCTCGTATTAAAACCTTTGTGGCTCCTAGAAGGTAAGCTTCGTTAGGACTCATTATACATAGTTGTTGCATGGAGGATCCACAGAGGGGTTGTATGGCTCTTTTAACTCAGGGTTGCTTTGGCTATTCAGGGTCTTTTGTTTTTCCATTTGAAATTAAGGACTTTTTTTTTCCAAGCCTATGAAGAAACTCTTGAGGATTTTAATTGGGATTACATTGAATCTGTCTATTAATTTGGGTAGAATGGACATTTTTACTATATTAATGTTTTCCAGTCCATGAGCATGGGAGGTCTTTCCATCTTCTGATGTCTTCTTCAATCTCCTTCAGGTGGTCTCGCCTATGTGAGGAATCTTTAGGACACCTCGGAGGGAGACAGACCCCAGAGCCTGGGCGAAGAAGGAATGAGGAGGCCAGAGGTGACAGTGCAGCAGCCAGAAACCTGCTCCAAGATTCAGAACAAATGGAACCTCTTGTCCCTAGTGGTTTCCCCACCCCCTCCCCACCTCTTCCTGGACAAGACAGAGCTTTGGGGAAAAGGGACAAATGTGGCCTGCTTTTACATCCTGGTTCTTGTTGATAACTGGTATTTTTAGAAGCCGCTAGAAGTGCCCCTTCCCTCGAGGCCTCAAGAGGGGCTTGGCTGCTGTGACCAGCTTCCTCCTCAGTCCCTGGCACAGGCAGTTTCTGTGTCCTGTTAGCTAAGAAGTGTCTACAAGAGTCAAATAGAACAGAGCCCCAGGAAGGTCGAGAGGAAAGTTCTAGAAGCTTGCATTTTAGTGATCCCAGCATTCCAACCCAATAGGTTTTTGGTCGTTCAAAGAGCTTAATGTCCACAGACCTGTGACTCAACATTCACATTCATCCCAAGATTGAGTATATCCTGCTCTCAGACAGGGACCCCAGCTGGTTCAGCAGGGTATATTTATGGACCAGGGACCAGACAGAGAGTCCTCAAGGCAGGATGACCTAACAGATGGATGCAGTGTGTGGACTCGGCTACTCAGAGCACACAGACTGCTCATGAAGATGCCCCCTGCCGACAATGTCCAACCAGGACAATCAGGGGTTAAATCTGCATACCTGGGCCAGGGCTGTGGGCCACCTTACCTGTTTCGATGCTGTATTTGTGGGTCCTCTCCCCATGGAAGGAGTGGGAAGCTCAGTCACCTCAAAACCCATCACCTCCTCCTCAACTTCCGTCTGTGTATCTGAGGCTTATTGCTCTCTTCACTCATCTGGATGTGAAAAGATCAGGTGAAGGACTTGGGGTGGTGGCACGCAGCTTTAATGCGAGCTCCTAGGAGACAGAAGCAAGTAGATCTCTATGATTTCAAGTCAGCCTGGTCTACACAGTGAGTCCTGCAAACCCTGGGAATCCTTATTGGCTTGTCAGCCATGCTTTGTTCTCTGCTGTCCTGGGTACTGGTCATTTGCTGAGGGGCTGTGAACATCACACCAGGAAATGGACTTAACGCTGGACAAGCTGTGAATTATGGAGTCTGGAGGAGCTGAGGGCAATGCTGAGCTGAGGTTCCCTCTATGCTGGCGCTCTACTACGCTCACGGGAACTCTACTAAACTCTGGAACTATGGGATGTCGCTGGGGCATTTAGAAAAAGCCCAGTCCCAGATGGGCTTTCTTGTCATTTTACCAGTGTGGGTGGAGGACACAAAATTCATTCCAGGACTCTGGGCAACCATGTTGAGAAGGAGGAACCACCGCCTGTAGCTTGTATGAGTATATGCTTTCTGCCATCACTTTGTAGGCAAGCCTAATAAATTCTCTAGTCTAAATAAGATTGGAGCGTTCAGTCCTTGTGTTGCCTAGTAAATGGGGAACCAGCAGAGGCAGGAGGGATGCTACATGTGTCCCCCAGGAAGAAAGTTCTCTGCAACAGCCAGGTATCCTCAGAGCCTGGTTAACACCTGATGTGTTGTCCCCCACCCCCACCCTTCACTACTGTCCTAGTTTGCTTTCTGTTGCTGTGATAAACCATGGGCCAAAACCAGTTTGTGGAGGAAGGAGTTTATTTCAGCTTATATCTTGCAGTTCACAGTGCAGCATGGAAGGTTGTCAGGCCAGGAATGCAAGGCAGGAAGCTGGAGGCAGGAATTGAAGCAGAGACTGTGAAGAAGCGCTGCTTACTGGCTCGCTTTAACAACAGCTGAGCCGGGTACTCAAGAGGCAGAGGCACATGTATCTCTGTGAGTTCAAGTCCAGCCTGGTCTACAAAGCAAGTTCCAGAACAGCTGGGGATACAGGGAGACCCCGTCTCAAAAAACACCAAAAAAATAAAAAACCCACCAGCTGAATGTGAGACTCTGGCAGTTGCTTCCTGGAGGCCGGGAGCCTCTGCAGTCTCAGTCTGGTACCAAAACTTCTCCCCACTCAGGAAGGAAGGGAGGGCCTTGGGCCCAGCAAACTTCAGCTTCCAGGGCAGCCGCTGTTAGCACCATTCAGTGCTGAGCAAAGTTGCCGACCCAGACGACCATCTTTTCCCCTTTCCTTTCCGATCCTTTCTTTTCCTTTTCTTCCTTCCTTCTTTCCTTCCTGCCTTTCTCTATCTTCATTTCCTCCTTTCTTTTAAACAATCGAGACCATACTGCACCTAAACCACCTAAATATTTGCATCATGATACAAAATCCTAGAGTTCATTCACACTAAATCCCACTCACCTTTCTTTCAACTCTCCACCTCTGAGTTCTTTTATGTAATATACTTTCAAATTTTTTTATTTTTTTTATTTATTTTTATTTTTTTATTAATTTTATTTATTTCTGTATGTGTATGAATGTACTGCCTGCATGCAAGTTTGTGCACCCGTGTCGTGCAATGCCGTGGAGGTCAGAAGAGGGTCTCAGATTCCCCTGGAACTGGAGTTCTCCTGGAATTGGAGTTTCAGACGGTTCTCAGCTGCCATGTGGGTGCTGGGGATCGAACCCGGGTCCTCTGCAAGAGCAGTCGGTGCTCTTAACCACTAGGCCATCTCTCCAGCCCCTATTTTTGTTATTTTTATGTGTATGAATGTTTTGCCTGAATGCACGTAAGTGCGCTGTGTGCTGCAATGCAGGTGGGGGCCAGAAGACAGTGTCGGATCCCCTAGAACTGGAGTTATGGATGATTGTTAGTCAGCATGTAGGTGCTAGCAGCCAAACCTAGGTCCCCTGCAAGAACAGCCAGTGCTCTTGACTGATGAACCATACCTCCAGCCCCCACTTCCGAGTTCTCTTAATGTCTTAATTCAGTATCTGTACTATTCATTGATTTCGGTGCATAGTCAGGAGTCCAGATGAACAGCAGGGGACAGTGGCTGTGTGATGCCCAGGGCTGGCACTGCCTGGATCGATGCCAGGCAGGGGTGAGACATGGGAACTGAACTGCTGCGCAGTTTGTAGGTGATGGTTGAGGTCTGTGTGGATGAGTTCGTTTGGCCTTGCTCATAGAGTGATGGGTGAGGGGGTTCCTTACAGAAATGTGGGTGCTCTGCACCTGTGGCTACACAGGAAAGTCTCCATCCTGGCATGGATGCCAGGGAGAGGGGCCACCTCATGGCGCCCTCCAAATCTATACCCTTAGCCGCTCCCCTCATCTAGCCAAGGCCAGCTGACTGGTTGAGGGGGGTAGGGTAGCTCACTCTCCTGGCTCCTCCTCTTCCCATGGAAAGTCAATAGTGAAGCTTATAATTCTGGGCAAGCAGGCTCCCCTAAGCTTGAGAAGAAGGCAATGGTCTTGGTCAATGTCCATGGTCAGTCCTTCAGAGGACAGTCCATGCTATGCCATTTGAGCATTGTGTTGTGTTTGTAAGTTGTTGGTACGTAGATCTTAAGGGAAATGATAAACGTGTTCAAAGTTCTTCATGATCTTCTGTTACTATGTCTAACTCTGTAGGCACGTATAACATATATGTATGTGTTCATGTGTGAGTGCAGGTGCATCCGTGTATAACATATGTGTATGTGTTCGTGTGTGAGTGCAGGTGCATCCGTGTATAACATATGTGTATGTGTTCGTGTGTGAGTGCAGGTGCATCCGTGTATAACATATTTGTATGTGTTCGTGTGTGAGTGCAGGTGCATCCGTGTATAACGTATGTGTATGTGTTCGTGGGTGAGTGCAGGTGCATCCGTGTATAACGTATGTGTATGTGTTCATGGGTGAGTGTGGGTGCATCCGTGTATAACGTATGTGTATGTGTTCGTGTGTGAGTACGGGAGCATCCATGTATAACGTATGTGTATGTGTTCGTGTGTGAGTGCGGGTGCATCCGTATATAACGCATGTGTATGTGTTCGTGTGTGAGTGCAGGTGCATCCATGTATAACATATGTGTATGTGTTCATGTGTGAGTGCAGGTGCATCCGTGTATAACATATGTGTATGTGTTCATGTGTGAGTGCAGGTGCATCCGTGTATAACGTATGTGTATGTGTTCGTGTGTGAGTGCAGGTGCATCCATGGCACGGCATGTAGTGTAGTGGTTGGAGGGCAGCCCTGGGTGCTGGCTTTCACCTTCTGCAGCCTTGTTTTGAGGCTGGACCTCTCTGCTGTGTGTTCCAGGCTCACTGGCTGTGAAGCTCCATGGAGTCTCCCATCTCTGACTCCATCTACCCTAGGAACTCTGGGATTACGGACAGGCACACACATGCGTCTGGATTTTACATGAGTTCTGGGGATTCAAACTCACCATGCTCACGCTTGTACACGCCCTTTCTCCACTGAGCCACCTCCCAGACCCCATCACGTCCCTCTAGTGCAATCTCGTGGCTTCTCCTGGGCTCTGGTGGTCCTTAACTCTCATCCTGAGTGTCCCAGTTCACAGATGGATGCACACTCTTCATGCAAGGCAGTGAAATTAAACTTCAGCACAAAGATTCTCTTCCCATTAGCTCTCCATGGGCCGTGGGCCTGTCCTGCTAGGCTGCTGGAGAGAGTCTGATTAATGGGATAGAGACTAGCACAGAGCTCCAGAACTGGTCAAATGCAGAGTATAAGTGGCTGTGAGGGACTTAACCTTAAATGACACATCTTGAATGCAACCTCTACACTTAGGAGGACTGCATCTCTAAACTCTTGCCAGTGATGTTTCCTTATGCAGTGGATGGTGATTAACACAGAAAGCTTCAACTGGCCAATGTGCCACAGAGGTGGTAGAGAGCTTATCCTTGCTTGAACAGGATGTGTGTTTCAAACACCTTCCTCCCAAGGCTCAGGGATCATTGTGCAAGAGAAGGCAGAAAGACTGCGGGGGTGGGAGTTGTGGGAGTGAGACTGCGGGGGTGGGAGTTGTGGGGATGAGCACTAGGAAGCAGCATCTTCCAGGTCAGCTACACATATGAATGGACAGCATGCACAGGTCCCACGCAAGGCCAAACCAGACGAAACCCCAGCCCAGACTTGGGGAAGTGGGCAAGAAATCCCAACCTGAAGAGTACCGGCAATTGATGGCTGCTGGGGGGGTTGTTTGTTTGTTTTATTTTTATTTATTGGTGTGCGTGTGCAGGAACATGCATGCGTGCACCACAGCATGTGTGCGGAAGTCAGAGGACAACTTGCAGGAGTAGATTAAAGTCTAGTCAGAGTGGAGGCAGCCCCGCTACCTGATAAGCCAGCTTTACCGGTCCAAGGCAGACGGGCTTTTTCTCTCTCTCCTTTAAAAAAAAATACAATATTGCTGGGCATGGTGGCACAGGCCTTTAATCCCAGCACTGGGGTGGCAGAGGCAGGCAGAGTCTGGTCTAGGCCAGCCTGGTCTAAATAGGGAGTTCCAGGCCAGCTGGGGCTATAGGGAGACCCTGTTTCAAAAGCACCATGTATCTTTTAAAACTAATTTCTGAGAATTTCATGCAATGTCTTTTGATCATATTCACCCTTCCCCTTCTCCCAGATGAACCCCACTTCCCCTCCTCCCAGACGAACCCCACTTCCCCTCCTCCCAGATGAACCCCACTTCCCACTCCTCCCATCTTCCTGTCCTTTTTCTTTCTCTTTTTTTTTTCTTTTTGTGTCCTTTCTTCAATGACCCACGAGCTCCACCTGTGCTGCCACGTTCTTTGGCTGTGGACCGTCCCCTGGAGTGTGGCCAGCCTGCCGGGAACCACATCCTTAAAGAAATGTCCTTCCCTCCCAGAAGCTCCACACTTAGGGCTCCTGGCCCCTCCCTCTCAGTGCTGGGAGGCTGATGGCTTCGTCTTGCACAGGTTTGTTTTTGTTTTGTTTTGTTTTTTTGTATATTTGAGACAGGGTCTCCCTGTAGCCCTAGCTGTCCTGGAACTCACTATGTGGACCAGGCTGGCCTTGAATGCAGAGATCTGCCTGCCTCTGCCTCCCGAGTTCTGGGATTATTGTGCAGGTCTTGTGGAAGCAACCACAGCTGGTGCAACTCTCCTGTGCAGAAGATGCTGTTTTGTTCCAGTGCTCCCCAACCTCTGGCTCTTCTCATCTTTCACCCCCTCTTCTATGAAGGCCCCCATGTCTGGGTGAGGGGGTGATGTGGATGTCCCACTCATGGCTGAGCACTCACTCCACAGACACTTATTTCCTGTATTTTAACCAACTGTGAGTTTCTGCGTTAACTACTGTCCACCACACAGAGAAGCTTTTCTGATAGCTGCACTAACCTATGGGACTAGGGATACTGATTTAGGGGGCTGTTTGTTACTATGTCCACAGGTTCACCCCTGGGGCCTGTGCTGGATAGCTTTAGTGTCAACTTGATACACCTGGGTTGAGGGAGCCTCAATTAGGGAATTAGCTCCATTGGATTGGCCTGTGGCCACATCTGTGGAGTATTGTCTTGATTGTCCAGCAATGTGAGAGGGCCCAGCCCACAATGAGTGGTGCTACCCTGGGCAGGTTGTTGTGTACCGTATAAGAAGGCAGGCTGGGGGGCTGGAGAGATGGCCTAGTGGTTAAGTGCGCCGACCGCTCTTACAGAGGACCCGGGTTCGATCCCCAGCACCCACATGGCGGCCGAGAACCGTCTGAAACTCCAATTCCAGGAGAACTCCAGTTCCAGGGGAATCCTCTGACACCCTCTTCTGACCTCCGCGGCATTGCACGACACGGGTGCACAAACTTGCACACAGACAGTACATTGATACACATACAGAAATAAATAAATGCCGGGCGTGGTGGCGCACGCCTTAAAAAAAAAGAAGGCCGGCTGGGCATGGGCCAGAAGAGCAAGCCAGTGAACAGCATTCCTCCATGGCCTGTGCTTCAGCTCCTGCCTCCGGTTCCTGCCCTGAGTTCCTGCCTTGGGCTCCCTGAGTGATGAACTGTGACCCAGGAGATATAAGCTGAATAAACCCTTTCCTCCCCAAGTTGGTGTTGGTCGGAGTGTTTTGTCACAGCAATGGAAGACAAACTAGAACAGGACCTGTGAACTCCCCCACCATGGGTTCTTGGCAATATCTACAGTATCAAGCATGCATTTAATTCTGTGGATGGGCCTTAAATCCAGTCAGAAAGCAGTTGTTTACCCTGTGGCATCTGTTCCTTCACTGTACCCCTGGTGTACTGTGCCACCCTTGTCATGTAGTTGGGCAAAGTCATTGATGACCGCCCCCCCCCCTGCTGCCTGCAAAGCACCTCTGGCACTATAACAGCTAGCCAGCAGGGGTGCAGGCTTCCTGGTCAGGACTATCGTGATTTCTCCATGTCCTGTGACCAAAGTTTTCATCCACAGGGCTTTTAAGAAATAGTTTATCGGGGCTGGAGAAGTGGCTCAGCCATTAAGAGCACTGACTGCTCTTGCAGAGGATCCGGGTTCAACTCCCAGCACCCACATGGCAGCTAAGAACTGTCTTAGGCTGGGTGTGGTGGTGCATGCATTTAATCCTAGCACTTGGGAGGCAGAGGCAGGCAGATCTCTGTGAGTTCAAGGCCAGCCTGGTCTACATAGTGAGCTCCAGGACAGCTGGGACTCAAGGGAGACTCTGTCTCAAAAAAACAAAAAAGATTTTTAAAAAAAAAGTGAATTAGCTTACAGAGTAGGCTTCCATACGATACTTTCATACACCCCTAGTTTCAGTTAGGCCCCCTCCTTCCACCCTCTGCCCTCCCGCACCCCTACCCCATAGGTGATAACTCTGAAGACTGTCCTGTAACCCGTAAGTTCCCCATCACCTGTTCTATTTTATTTTCAGATTAGCTAAAAACAAATGTTCTGGGGACGTTCCTCTGGTCCTCAGGTTCTGTCCAATGAGACACCTACCACAGCCATGTGTTCCCTGTGTTTCCTGCCTGGCAGCTCTTCAGGTCTGAGTCTGGGCTAGAAAACGTCCCCACTGCAGCACGTCCTCCCTCCTTGGCTGGTTATGCACCCACTTCTGTCTATGTCCGGAGGACTGATTTGGATCTTACACATCCATCAAAGAGGCCCATGTGCTAAGATTGGTTACCAGGATGTGATGGGTCCGAGAGGGAGAAAGTGAAGTCAACTGACAGCCCTCTCCATCATCGTCATGATGTGCCTGGGGTTCAGAGGAAAAGGGCCACGTGGGTACTCGCTGAAACCTGGAGACTCGAACCAGAATAAATCTTCATCCTTTAAAGCTAATTACCTCAGGGTTTTGTCTCCATGACAGAAAGACAACCAATGCATAGGCAAAGAGACCTGTTTGTTGTTGTTGTTGTTGTTGTTGTTTTGGTCTTTTTGAGACAGGGTCTCCCTGTAGCCTCAGCTGTCCTGTTATTCTCTATGTAGACCAAGCTGGCCTTGAACTCACAGAGACCCACCTGCTTCTGCTGGAGACCCGTTATTTTTTATCCAACTTTATTGAAACATAATTGACATACAAAATCATAACATTTGGTGAATATAGAGCTAAGTCGATTAAGCTTTACAAAGTGCTAATATCATTGTATATTCCCTTCTGCATAAATGGATGAAAATTTGATACAAAAAAAACACTATTACTCTATTTGGTTAATGCACAATCTATACATGAGACTGTCTAAATACTTTTTTATTTTTTATTTTAATTTTTATTTATTTTGTATGTGTATGAATAGACATCTGCATGCAGGTTTGTACACCCATGTCATGCTATGCTGCGGAGGTCAGAAGAGGGTGTCTTTAACTGGAGTTAAAGACAGTTCTCAGCCGCCATGTGGGTGCTGGGGCTTGAACCCGGGTCCTCTGCAAGAGCAGTCAGCGCTCTTAACCACTAGGCCATCTCTCCAGCCCAACTGTCTAAATACTTTTATAATAACAAGCAAAGTACACATTTGATTTATTCCCGTGCATACTATTTCAGGGTGGACCAATGCATCTTAGCTTCACTATAACATTATTGGTTTAATTCAACATGGCTCCATTTCCTGCACTTGTCCTACACATGGGTCCTGACATCAGCTCTTTTTAGTCTATTTAATCAATGGAAACCATCTCAAGTTGTCCTCCAAGGTCCTCTGATAGAACTCGTTCTGACAGACTCCTTGCTCTATAACCACACGATCCAGTCTTAACTTAGCACTTGCTCCTCCCAAGGTTTGGATTCAACTTACTGTCCAGATGAGGAGCTGCATGGTCCTCTGCACACAGCCTTGATCCTCAGATGCATCCATTGTTCCTGGATAGAATGGTCATTGATAATCTGCCTATTCAGCGCACAAAGTTAGAAAACAGGGTTTGGGGTTTCTTTTTCTTTTCTTTTTTTAATTATGTGTATACATGGGGGGAGGGGCATGCAGGACCTGTGAAGGCCAGAAGATGGCTTCAGATTCCCCAGACCCAGAGTTACAGTTACAGGAGGTGATTCTGGAAACCAAAGCTCTGGCTCTAAGAGCAGCAGGTTCTCTTAAAGGCTCAGTTCACTTTAAAGCATAGCAGCTAGTAACCCATGTACTTTTTTGCAACATTTATGACAAATTATTCAAAGTTGAACCATTGTAACAAAGAATAACTATGTAGTTTTCCAAAAAATGACTGCACACTATAGGCTGCATCATGATTTGGAGTTGGCACCAACATTGTACAAGAGAAACTATTTTCGACAGTTTATGGCAAGTTTCCAAGTCCAACAGCTGAGAAGTGGTACGTTGGTATAAATTCTGCTTCTCATTTACATTTCTCCTTTTCAAGGAGAGACTGGATGCCTTTTCAAAAGTTGGAAGAAACTTATTTCTCTTTCTTCTACTTGAATTCCTGTCCTCTTCTGTTAAGTTCTGTGAACTTAACCTCTCTAGTTCACTCACAGAATCTTCTGTTAACACCCGAGGACTGTCTAGGCTCCCTGTAGATGCTTGGACTGCATTCCTGTCTTGTGCGCTTGCCCTTCTGAGAAACCACCCCAGAGAAGTTGCACATGGGTGCTTCTTCTCGTTTTCTGTCACAGCCTCTTAAATTAACCTACCAACAGGACAGCCTTAGAAGGAAGGAGATGGGTGTCAGCCAACATTAAGTGACAAAAGCAACAGGACACGGGCACTCGCATAACTCAGCTAACAGCATGCTAACGAGTATATGTATTTTTTTTTAAAGTCATTTCTGAAGACTTAGCACCCACTGACTTTGTGGTAGTGTGTCTTCAATAAGCCCAGTCCTAAGTATGCATTAACTGCCACAGATGAGAGACACTCTCTCCTTTCAGCATGAATTCCAGATGCCCCTATTTTCCCAGCAAGAATCAAAATGTCTGAGAGTGTCTCGGCCTGGCAGGCTGCTTCTGGAAAACCCTAAGCTATCTTTCCAGTCTCCAGAGCCATGAGGACCCTGGCTTAGCCTCAGTCACAGCCCAACCACCTCCCCATTTTTACAGCCCTATATAGAGTCCACGTCGTTCTCAAAAAGATCTCTCTTCTTAAGGAGAATTTTAGTGTCACTGACCACAGTATCAAGAAAATAATTTTGCAAATAGTAGCTCTTTCGAAAGAAAAGGCCAGTAGCAAAGAAGCCCCCGGTGACAGCCAGGATTCTCTCCAGGCATTTCACCAGTTTGTCCCCCAGAGACTCGTTTGGCTCAACAGACAGCAAATGGGGAGACTCGATGGAGGCTTTGAGTTCCTCCACCGACAAGGACAGATCCTTGGCCATGTTTTCCAATGACTCATCATCTAGCCCAAAGGAATATCTGTAGAAGGTCAAGATCTTGTCCAATTCCCTGATGTCACTGTCGTCAAACACACGCATCATAGGGATGGTGGCTGCTAAGCCAAACTTCAGGGCCTCCAGCAAGATGGTCTGCTTCAGAGAATCCCTCTTCCTGTCAATGGCGGCCTCAGTAACGTTAGGCAGGCACTGCATAAAGACATGGCGCTTGTGCGCAGGCATCTCCTTCAAGAGGGTGGACTGGAGGGCAGGAAAGTCATACTTAGCGACTTCAACACTAGAAACCAAGAAGACCCTCGAGGTGGCCACCTGGGCCTCCTTAAGATTTTTCACACAGTCTTCTCGGATATTCTTCAGGACTTGCTCCTTGTTATAGGTCTTGGGCTTACATCTTTTAGAGTTCCATAAATCATTGTCCACTTTTGTTCGAACAAAGTAGAAACCCTTCTTCATTTTTTCAATTGCTCTGGCCAGCTGGCCGTCATTTTCTCTGAAGCGCGTAGAGGAGATGATGAGGAAGAAGTCATACTCATTAAAATGCATTTGGTGTAGGTACTTTTCTGCTTTGAAGTTACTGGACCCAATACCGGGCAGATCCCAAATTGTTACATTAGAAAACTTGGGGTGTACATAGGGCTTTCTAACCATAGTTGTCTCCACCGGCCCGCTCTCCGCAGCTTCTTCATCTTCATGCCCTAAGCCGCGCAGTGCATTGATGAACATGGATTTTCCCGCCCCTGTCTCCCCCGTCACGGCGATGCTCAGAGGGGCGTTCTCCAGGTCTTTCAGGGCAGCGTTGATCGTGGAAACGGTCTTCTGGAAGTCCCCCTTGTGGAGGCATGCCTGAATATTCCTGATGGTTTCCTCCGAAATGACTTTACTTTCCATCTTGAAAGTTTTGAAAAATGTGTCAAAGCTGGAGGCCAGATTGTGGGCCTTTGTATCAGTCACGGAGGGGGCCTGACCCATGACTGCGGCAATGGGGTCCCTGGGGGAGGACAGAGTGGGAAAGAAGGTCGAAGAGTTAGCAGAGCAGAGACAGCTCAGCCCCCTGGTTAGGGAAAGGCAGAACCCCATCTCCAGACCCACACAGAAGGCTCACTGGATACCTAGGACATCCAGGCGGATGTCAAGTGGTCCTTATCCAAGACCGTTCCTGTCTTTGGCTGCCTACTTCTTTAAGAGACTGTCCATTAATCTCAAGATCTGATCACTCTGTCCAGACTTTCCTGGCTATGTTATTCTTCATCTTGTTTTAGTTATTTTTATTATGTTTAAAAAAATGTTTGCACGCAGCACCCATCTAAAAAGCAACAGGAGCCGGGCCAGGTGGCTTCACCTTTAACCCCAGCACCTGGGGGGCAGAGGCAGGTGGATCTTTGTGAGCTCAAGGCCAGCCTGGTCTATGTAGTAAGTTCCAGGGCAGCTGGGGCTAAAGGGAGACCCTGTCTCAAAAGAAAATTTAAAAAATAAGTAAATAAATCAAAAGCAACAGGAGAATTATTGCCACATCACTGCAGCCCACTTGTGGCATGCCCATTCCTGTCTGCAAGATTTACTGCTGAGCTAGAGTGTAGTTCAGGGATGTCCCCTGGCCTTGATGGATACCTGTAAGCATGTGGTATACACATAAACATGCAGCCAAATGCTCATACACATAAATTAAAAAATACAATTTTTTTCTAAAGAACAGAGTCCAGGCCAAGCATGGTAGCCTGTACCTTTAATCCCAGCACTCAGGAGGTAGAGGCAGGTGGATTTCTGAGATTGAGGTCAGCCTGGTTTACATAGTGAGTTCTAGGCCATCTAGTGCCATCACATCTCAAAAAAAGAAAAAAAGAGTCCAGACATAGCCCCACATAAGCTATTTCAGACAAGGGAAAAGCAATCCAATGTGGCAAAGATAAACTTTCAACAGAGTTAGGATGACTTGGCATCTACATGCAAGAAAGGAAGGCCAGATATAAACAGATGCCCTTCCCAAAGACCAGCTCACAGTGAGGGCCCAAGGAAACAGACCTCCAGAACCATGAAGCTCTAGGAGGTGACCAGGACAGTTCCTGAAGATCCAGGACAGCTTTTTAGAAATGACGCCAATCAGGCGTGATGGCACATGCCTTTAGTCCCAGCACCCAGGAGGCAGAGGCAGGTGGATTTCTGTGAGTTCAAGGAGGGCCTGGTCTACATAGTGAGTTCCAGGACAGCTGACAGCTGGAGCTACAGGGAGACCCTGTCTCAAAGATAAAAAAAAAAAAAAAAAAACACCAAAATCACAATCTATGGATGAAATAACTCATACATCAGACCTCACTAAAATTTGAAATTTACTCTTGGGATTAAAGAGATGACTCAGCACTTAAGAGTGCTTACTGCTAAACCAGATGTGGTGGCACACGCCTTTAATCCTAGCACTTGGGAGGCAGAGGCAGGATCTCTATGAGTTCAAGGCCAGCCTGGTCTACAGAGCGAGTTCCAGGACAGCTGGGGCTACAGGGAGACCCTGTCTCAAAAAGATTAAAAAAAAAAAAAAAAAGAGTGCTTACTGCTCTTGCAGAGAACCTGAGTTCAGTTCCCAGCACCCATATCATGTGGCTTCCAAACACCAATAACATATCATGTGGCTTCCAAACACCAATAACCCTAGCTCTAGGGGATCCAATGCCCTCTTCTGGCACCTGTCTGCACAAGCACAGACTGCACACAATAAACAACAACAACAACAAGGGCCAGAGAGATGGCTCAGCAGTTAAGACCACTTGCTACTCCTACAGAGAACCAGGGCTGGAGAGATGGCCTAGTGGTTAAGATCACCTACTGCTCTTGCAGAGGACCTGGGTTCAATGCCCAGCACTCGCATGGCAGCTGAGAACTGTCTTTAACTCCAGTTCCAGGGAAATCTGACACCCTCTTCTGACCTCCGCGGCATTGCACGACACAGGTACACAAACCTACATGCAGGCAGTACATTCATACACATAATAAATAAAATTAAAAAAAAACAACAACAGACAACAGAGGACCTGGGTTCAGTCTCCAGCACCACATGGCAGCTCACAACCACCTGTAACTCAGGCTCTAGGAGATCCCATGTGCTCTTCTAGTCTATGGGCACCTGCATACACAGAATGCACACACATACACCCAGGCACACACACATGCACACACATACACCCAGGCACCCACACAGAGATACACCCAGGCACACACACATACACACCCATGCACCCAGGTACACACATACACACAGATATACCCAGGCACAAACATATACACACACACCCAGGCACACACACATACACACACACATACATACACCCAGGCACACACACATATATACCCAGGCACACACACATACACACACATGCACCCAGGCACACACATACACACACATGCACCCAGGCACACACATACACACAGATATACCCAGGCACACACATATACACACACATACACCCAGGCACACACACATACACCCAGGCACACACAAATACACCCAGGCACACACGCATACACATACACCCAGGCACACACACATATACACATATACACACATACACCCAGGCACACACATACACCCAGGTACACAAACATGCCCACACATACGCCCAAAATAAGTCTAAAAATATCTTTTAATAAAAACACTTCTCAGGCTGGATATGGTGGCACACCTTTAATCCTGGCACTTAGGAAGCAGAGGCAGGCAAATCTCTGTGAGATCTCTATGGGTTCAAGGCCAGCATGGTCTACATAGCAAGTTCCTGGCTAGCTGGGGCTATAGGGAGACCCTGTCTCAAAACAAAAATTAATAAAAGACAGCAACAGGAGAATGAAAAGCTAACCCATGGATTGGGAGAAAACATTTGCAAAAGGTATGTCTGATAAAAGACTATGACCCAGAATATATGAATAATTCTTAAAACTGAACAGTAGCCAGGCATGGTGGCACACGCCTTTGATCCTAGCACTTGGGAGGCAGAGGCAGGCGGATCTTTGTGAGTTCAAGGCCAGCCTGGTCTACAGAGTGAGTTCCAGGACAGCTGGGGTTACAGGGAGACCCTGCCTCAAAAAGACAAAAAAATAAATAAATAAATAGAACTGAACAGTGGATGACAACTGTCCTTAACTCCAATCTCAGGGGAATCTGTTGGCCTCTTCTGACCTCCACAGGCATTGCACAACACAGGTGTGTTTACATGCATGCAGGTAATACACAGACTAAAAATAATAAAATGTTTTTTAAAATGAAAAATGAGCCGGGCATGGTGGCGCACGCCTTTAATCCTAGCACTTGGGAGGCAGAGGCAGGCGGATCTTTGTGAGTTCAAGGCCAGCCTGGTCTACAGAGTGAGTTCCAAGACAGCTGGGGCTATAGGGAGACCCTGTCTCGAAAACACAAAAAAAAAAAAAATGAAAAATGAGGCAGGGTGTGGCGGCACATGCCTGTAATCCCAGCACTTGGGAGGCAGAGGCAGGTGGATTGCTATGACTTCAAGGACAGCCCAATCTACATAGTGAGCTCCAGGCCAGCTGGGGCTACAGGGAGACCCCATCTCAAAAAGATTTTTAAAAAATTACATAAGATGAAAAATGATAGTCAGGTGTGGTGGCACATGCCTTTAATCCCAGCACTCAGGAGGCAGAGACAAATGCTCTCTGTGAGATTGAGGCCAGCCTGGGATGGTCTACATAGTGAGTGCCAGGCCAGCTGGAGCTGTATAATGAAAGCTTGTCTCAGAAAAGTAAAACAAAAATAAAAATAAAAGACTAAAGAAAGGGTACACTCTGGGATGTTGAATTTTCTTTTTAAAATTAGATTGCATTTGTGTGTGCTTGGGGGTGGGGCGCATCTGCAAAGGTCAGAGAACACTTTTGGGGGTTGGTTCTCTTTCCACCACGTGGGGCCCAGGGATTGAACTCAAGTTCAAACTCAGGTCTGGCAGCAAGGGCCTTTACTCTCTGAGCCATCAAGGTGGCCTCTCAATGGGATGTTCAGCTGAGCTGAGACCCTATTCTACCTATCTCCAACTTTGTTATAGAGACCAAACACTTGACAGGAAGCTGATCCCCCCAGATCTACTCCAATAGAATGAGTCATGGGGGCGCAGGACTTCTGTGAGTGATCCAGAGGAGGGGAGGAGGCACAGTCAGCCAGCCCAGGTCTCTGCATCACTGTGGAACTGACCTGACCTCTCAGGTCACAGAAGACCTATGAGACAGAACAGAAGAAATCTCATGTCCAGGACTAGATGTAAACATAATGGAGAAGACACAAGCCCCTCTATACTGATCTTCAGAGAGGAAGGACAGAATTACTAGATCAGGAAACCAAACCACCCCAGTCAGGGTAGATGCCTGGGCAGAAGGCTCCTGGAAAATGCCCACTGGCTACAGTGCAGGCCAGCCACACCCTTGGGGCCCTCCTGTTGCAGCCCAGGAAGACCAGAAAGGGCAAGAACTTACTTGAGCAGGTGGACAAGATCTGCTTTGGCAGGTGATGACTAGGGATGGCAAACTTTCTTCTTGGCAGAGAGAACTGGAGATCTCTAGCTTGTCACCGGGTAGAGGTGGGGGAGCCGTCAGCCACTATGGGTAACTCTGACTGTCCAGCAGGAATGTCTTCAAACACACACACACACACACACACACGCGCGCGCGCACACACACACACACACACACACACACACACACACACGGAATTTTCAAGGATCCAATATGTGCAGGACTAACCCACTGTTGTGCAGACAGCATCTCTCCCTGCAGCAGCTCTGGGAATTAGGTGTGCAAGTCTTGGAATGACCAAGCATAAGTGTTGAAGATGTGACCCAGCCAGGGCCTTAAAGATGACCCAATAGCAGAGGCTCCACCCCCGGAACATGCCCCTGGGCCTGTGTGTTTTCAGAGGATGTTGGGACAAGGAGTGCAGAAGGGCATGGAGCATGCTGAGACATTTCCTGGGGAATTAAGTTACTGGAGACAATGGAAAGTGAAAAGACAGAGACTGCAGCTTGAGTGAATTTCAAGCACCCAGAAGCAGGCCTTGGTAAGGCCTGTCCGTTGTGACACCGTGTGGGCTTCTGTTGTGTATATACTCTTTTCTGCTTTAACAATTAGGTTGTGGTAGCAGAGCAATTTCTGGGGCTCTTACAACCTTGTCTCACAGCCACGGGGAGTCTATCCACTGAGCGGAAGCAGGAAGTGAGGGTGTTCCATAAACCTCACTTGCTTCATCCCAACAGCCCTGTAAACACTGTAATGATTTCCACCTTAACATCAGGTACCATGCATGAAATGCATAAAAGCTCAATGAAAAAAATTAGACACCTTTTGTAGGTTCTTAAAGATAGGCCTTGCGCAGGAGAGGAAAGCACTGCACACCAAACTGCATCCCAACCCCTCCATCTTAAAATTAGGAATCAAAGAACTGAAAAGTTGAAAGACACCAGGGCCCTGCAGTTCCTTGTGATCAGAGCTGGGATTCAAGGTGAAGCCCATCTTTCCCAGGGCAGAGCTCTTTACAAAGAGGCCAAGGCTAAGCCGAATAGTTTGATGGAGGAAGAAACAGGGTTCAAAAAAACACATGGACTGTTGAGTTTCTGATTAGATAATGTTCCTTGTCTTCCAAGGGAAGTGTTTAGAGACTAGATGGGAAGAGCTGGTGTCAGGAGCCCCCGCTACAGCCTCTACTAATCCCCTTCTCCTCCATAGCACTGCAGAGACGTTGAATATGACTCGTCTCCAATTATTAAATTCTCTGGCCAGGAGTGGTGGCGCACGCCTTTAATCCTAGCACTTGGGAGGCAGAGGCAGGTGGATCTTTGTGAGTTCAAGGCCAGCCTGGTCTACAGAGTGAGTTCCAGGACAGCTGGGGCTACAGGAGACCCTGTCTCGAAAACACACACACACACACACACACACAAAGTTTAAATTCTCAATGGCTTATAGCTGCCCTCCACCCCTCCTGTCCCTCGGCGCAAGTCTGTGGTACCCCAAATCAAGCATGCAGCCTGTCCTACTCTCAGACCTACACATTTATAATTGTATTTGTAGACCTCCATTAATTAAAAAATATCTTCTCACTCACCAGCTCCTTAGAGAAAAGAGATTTCTGGTGGCAAGGTGAGCCCCCCCTGGCTCCCCTGCAGAAGCAGACAGCGCTCGTGAAGAGCGTCCTGCAGCCCCGGCACAACAAGTGCTCAGATCTGCACAGTCCTGTCTTCACTCGGAAATCCAAATCCAATGTGCTTGTATTGCTGCTGCAGAGAAGAAAAAGGCCAGCCTCCACCCCAAGCTGGGCGTGAAGACAGACTTGTTTCCAGCTGGACTCTGGCCCACAGGACGAGGGGAGCAGCCTCACAGCTCAGAGCACAGATTTCCACGAATAGAAAAGTGAAACCAAACCTCCCTGAGCTCGTCCCATAAAAGACTGATTTCTAGGCATCGAAACTGAAAGCCGCAGGGCCACAAGACTTCCAAGTTTGTTGTGATGCCAGGGAAGGGGGCAGGAGCCCTGGCTGGAGCTCCCGGTGGCTGAGGTCACCCCGACTAAGCCTGAACCCGGATTTAGAGCATACAGGCCTGAGTCCTGGGTATAGGTCCCTCAGGGCCTCCTATGCAGTCTACACATATAGTATGTGTATACATAACGATGTGTTTATTTTACAGCCCTAATCCTGGTCCAGACTTTTGGAAACTCTTCGGATTTCTTCATTAGCTTATCGTAGGTTCCCAGCAAAACTTGAGATCCCATGTAGAAAGGAAGAGTGTTTGCCCCTCTCATAACTTGCTAGAATAGCTCACAGAACTCAGGATAAAGTGCTGTACTTACAACCCTGATTTTACTATAAAGAGCCACACAGGATGAGGCCTGGCGAGGAGCACTGGGCTGCTCTCCTCCTGCCCACGGAGGGGAAGCATCCTTTTCCAAGCACAGTGGTGCATGCATCACTCACAAGCTTTGAATCCAGGGTTGTGCTAGATATCTGTCCCAATCTCCTTTCTCTACAGAGGTCAGCTGTCCCCAAATCACGCCCCTTCAATCTCCTGGTGCCAGGTGACGATCTACTGGGAGAGCAGCTATCCCGATCACACCAGGGTGTTTAGAGTCCATCTACTGCATCTTGCTGTGAGTGGGACAACCACTGACTACATCAATCCAGAGAAAGAGGCCAGCCATGGTAACACACGCCTTTAATTCCAGTACTCTGGAGGCAGAGGTAAGATCTCTGTGAGTTCCAGGCCAGCTGGGGTTACAGGAAGACCCTGACTCAAGAAGACTAGAAAAAAAAAAAATCACAAAATTAATTAACTTTAAAATAAAATACCCCCCCCAAAAAATACCCTAAGCCAGGCGTGGAGGTACATGCCTTTAATCCCAGCAGAGGCAGGCAAATCTCTGTGAGTTGAAGGCTAGCCTGGTCTACATAGTGAGTTCTAGGCCAGCTGGGGATACAGGGAGACCCTATCTCAAAAAGACTAAAATAATAATAATAATAATAATAATAATAATAATGATAATAACAAAATATCCCAATAATCTTTTATATAATGCATAAATTCAATTTACAATGAAAATCCTTTTTTGTTGGGGCTGGAGAGATGGCCTAGCGGTTAAGAGCGCCGACCACTCTTTTTTTTTTTTTGGTCTTTTTGAGACAGGGTCTCCCTGTAGCTCCAGCTGTCCTGGAACTCACTCTGTAGACCAGGCTGGCCTTGAACTCACAAAGATCCGCCTGCCTCTACCTCCCAAGTGCTAGGATTAAAGGCGTGCGCCACCACACCCGGCTGAGCACCGACCACTCTTACAGAGGACCCAGGTTCGATCCCCAGCACCCACATGGCGGCCGAGAACCGTCTGAAACTCCAATTCCAGGAGAACTCCAGTTCCAGGGGAATCCGACACCCTCTTCTGACCTCCGAGGCATTGCACAACACGGGTGCACAAACTTGCATGCAGACAGTACATTTATACACATACAGAAATAAATAAAATAAAAAATTAAAAAAAAAAGAAAATCCTTTTTTGTTAAGGAAGCTCCAGGTTTGGCACCAGGCCTGGGGGGGGCAGGGAGGGACCCGGGGGGGGTCCTCACTGGTGAGTTTCATCAACTGTGAACAACTGAGGCTTAGCCTTTCTGCAGAGAGCTTGCACTGCTCCCTGCCTGGGAGTCCGCTTCCCCCTTCACTAAGTGCAGACAGCTGCCTGGTTTCCTGATCCGTTTCCCCTTTCCTTCCTAGCTACCGAATCCCCAGGGGAGCAACCCTGTTTGGAAAGCCCAAAGCCATTGTTTCCTACACAAATCCTGATCACAATATGCTAGAAACAGCTGTGTGAGGTAACGGTCCTGAGGAGAGACCCCTACAGAGGCGGCTCTGAGGAAGTTAAAAGGCCAGCCCAAGCTACCCAGCTCCGCTCTGCACCCCTGCGCTCTGCTCCCTGCACTGTGTACCCCTGCACTCTGCATCCCCACAATCTGCACCCCTGCAATCTGCACCCCTGTGCTCTGCACCCCTGTGCTCTGCACCCCTGCACTCTGCACCCCACTTTGCATCCCTGCAATCGGCACCCCGTGCTCTGAGGTAAGGGAGGAGGGAAGGAGGAGAGGGGAGAAGGGAAGGAAGAGGAGAGAGACGAGGGAAGAGGGGAAGGGAAAACTACCCCTCCCAGCCTGGCAGCAGCACTGTCTGCTAAGAGTGGGTGAATACCACCCACTGTCTCATCTTAGAATGCAACGCTGAGACTGGTTCAAGTCCTTTCATAATTTAATTTACCTTGAAAAATGAATTGGTATTTAATAAGATATAAAAAGTAATAGACAGCGCCATTGGTAGGAGCCAGGAGCAGGCCCTGCTTCGTCAGAAGTGAGTCTTTAAGTCTAACAGGTTTTATTTTAATGTATCCTGTAATTTCAAGTTACTGTTAAAACAAAATACAGTCTATTATCCATTAGCTTGTGCCAACAAAGACAAGGAAAAAAAACAACAACACTCAAACCTTGAAACACTGCAAGCCGAGCTGGCCAAGGGCTCTGCTTACATACCTCACCCTCCCAGGCCCCAAGAGAGAACTCCAGTGAAATGAGGACTGCGACGGACCAGTGGAGCCGGGAGCAATCAGTCCGATGGGAACAGGGAGAAGAGTAGGTGGGCAGGGATTCGGCGAGAAATGACACACAGACACCAAAAGGCTTGAGTCTGAGTGCACTTTACTTTTTCATAAGTATTAGATTTTATACAGAAAAAGTTGGCAAGAGGACCACATTGTTTATTCCTATGATTAGCAAGATTATACAGAACTCTTGAGATCAATCATTTTGAAAGCAATAGAACTATTCATAGGAAATCAAAGATTTATGTTGCTTTTGTGCCCCTGATGTGAGACTGCAGTTACCAAGTTTTGTAATGTACTTTCTTGGCTAGTTTCTTGTGGGAAGCACCTTCCCTAAAAACTCATCCATGTCCAATTTATGACTCGGATTTTCTGGAACTGCAAAGGACTTTGAGAGACCATGTCCCAGGACTGTGATACCAGAGCACATGATAATAATCAGCAAAGTACAACCAAGACCTAAAAATGGCCTAGGAGCACACTCCACCCCAGGAGGCTAACTTCCTTGAAGCCTGCACCTCCATCTGGTGAGCAAATCATGCAGACTCCACTGGGGACAGCGTGGCAGAGAACAAGTCTCTTCTGCTCCAGCATCAGCAGCACATGGAGTAAAAGGCTGTCCTTCACAGCTGACCAACCTGCCACTCTGCTCTACATCTAAAACCAATCTCTCTCTCCAAGCTGCAAGCATGTATAAACATACCCATGGGCTCACGAGACGGACAAAGCCTAGCAAAAACAACGTGTGGCCGGGCGTGGTGGTGCACGCCTTTAATCCCAGCACTTGGTAGGCAGAGGTAGGCCGATCTCTGAGTTCAAGGCCAGCCTGGTCTACATAGCAAGCTCCAGGCCCGCTGGGACTAAAGGAGACCCTGTCTTAAAAAGACCAAAAAAGGGGCTGGAGAGATGGCCTAGCGGTTAAGAGCGCCGACCACTCTTGCAGAGGACCCGGGTTCGATCCCCAGCACCCACATGGCGGCCGAGAACCGTCTGAAACTCCAATTTCAGGAGAACTCCAGTTCCAGGGGAATCCGAGACCCTCTTCTGACCTCCGCGGCATTGCACGACACGGGTGCACAGACCTGCATGCAGGCAGTACATTCATGCACATACGATGCCATACTGAAATAAATAAAAAATTTTATTTAAATTAAAAAAAAAAAGACCAAAAAAAAAAAAAAATGTGTGGTGGTGCTCTGCGTGTGTGCACGCAAGTGTGTGTGCATGTCCTCACAGGACTACAAGAGGCTGTTGTGAGCTGCACAAGGGTCTCTGCAGGAGCAGAGAGTTGTCATCATTGAGCCAGCTGCGCCCATCTCCCTCCATCTCCCCCAGTTCCCCCCCCCCATCTTCCCCATCTCCCCCATCTCCCCCATCTCCCCCCAGCTCCCCCATCTACCCCCAGCTCCCCCATCTACCCCCAATCTCCCCATCTCCCCCCCATCGCCCCCATCTCCCCCCAGCTCCCCTGTGGTGGTTTGCATGAATGTCCCCCATACACTGTAAGTATTCAGACATTTGGCTCCGGTTGGTGGCACTGTTCCTGGAAAGTCTTAGAAGGTGTAGCCATGCTGGGGAGAATGTTGTCCACCGGGGGCAAGGCGGTGAGTTTTAACAAGCCCCTGTGGTCTACAGTTGCCCTATCTGTGCATGGGCTCTTGGCGAGATGTGACCCTTGGCTTCCGGCTCCAGGATCCAGCCGCCATGCCTCCCGCCACGATGGGCTCTAATTCCCCTAGAACCCCCCCCCTGCAAATCGTAACGCAAATAAACTCTGTCCTTTTATAAGTTCCTTGGTCATGTGCTTTATCACAGCAACAGAAAAGTGACGAATACATGCCCCATCGCCCCCATCTCCCCCATCTGCCCGCCATCTCATCCCCCCCTCAGCGTCCCTCCATCTCCCCTCCAGCTCCCCCCCCAGCTCCCCGCCCCCCCCCAATGCTCCCCAGCCATCTCCCCCATCTCCCCCTCCCCCCAAATAACGCCCCCCCCATCTCCCCCCAGCTCCCCCATCTCCCTTCCATCTCCCCCATCTCCCCCGTCTCCCCCCACCTCCCCAATCCCCCCCACACCTCCATCCATCTCCTCTCCCCCATCTCCTCTCCCCCATCTCCCCCCATCTCCTCCCATCTCCCCCCACTCCCCTGTGGTGGTTTGCATGAGTGTCCCCATAGTCTGTAAGTATTCAGACATTTGGTCTCCAGTTTGGTGGTGGCTGTTTTTTTGGTGTCCTTAGCATGTGTGGCCCAATGCTGGGGGAAGTGGGTGTCACGGGGGCAGCTTAGTGAGTTTTAACAGCCTCATGGTCTACAGGGCCCTCATCTGTTTCCCGTCTCTCTTTGCGATATGTGCCCCTCGGTTTGCTGCTCCAGATACAGCACCATGCCTCCCGCCACAATGGCTTCTAATTCCCCGGAACGGGGCCAATCTAAGCTCAAATAAACTCTTCCTTTTTATAAATTCCCTTCCTTGGTCCCATGTGGCTTTATCAATCACAGCAACAGAAAAGTGACTAATACATTATTTGGTATCCGAGATGGGGTGTTGGCTGTGAAGAAACCTAACCATGTGGATGTTTGGAAAGTGTGGAGGTGTTTGAACTTTGGGCTGGAAAGGCTGTTTTAAACTATTGTAAAGCAGAGCTTAAATGGGCCATTCTAGTAGAACACTGGAAGAAAGCATGGCTGCAAAAGTGTGGTTCCAGGGGAAAATAAAGTCTGAGGCAGCAACCGGGATATTTTGATAAAGATCCTGGCAGCAGTTTGCCTGACAGCGCGCAATTCTTGCTTGATGCTAAGTTGAAAAACAGTGGACTGATGTCTTTGGCAGAGGATATTTCAAGACATCCTAATGTAGAAATGGTGGCGTGGCTTTTAATGGTAAATATGGTGGGGCAGAGCTACAGTGAAGAAGAGTGGATGGGGCAGAAAGAAATGCAAGATGTACAGTTTGGATCTGAAAAACTGCACTAGGACTAAAAGGTGGGCCAAGGCTTGTGAAGGAGAAGCTCCCTTTCATAAGGAGATGAAAGCAATTAAGGAGAGGACTCGAGATTTACAAGTAAACAAAAGAATCATTACCTTCAGGGAAAGACCACAACCACCCGCTATCCTCCAGCAGTCCAGGGCAGAGAAAGTTGCAAATGTGGTTGAAATGGGCCAGGGTCGTCCCAAACTTGTGCAGAGCCAATGCAGCAAGTTTCATTCACGTGGTGTTGGATTTAGAGGCATGAAGGATGAAGGAGTGAAGGGGTCATCAGTTCTTCCTGTACGGTTTCAGAGAGCTGCCATTGTCAGGCAGAGTGCAGCAGGTGGGTCCCTGAATAAAGAAGGTCCGCTGATAGGCCATTGCGTGAAGCTGTGAATGTGAAGCCTGGTTGGGAGCATCAAGACCCCAAGAAGACTTTTCGAGATGCCAGACCCCCCGGTGAGATATTTTGCCAAGGAGAGCTGCATACAGGGAGTGGTAACAGCCTAAGAAACAGATGTATGTTGCAAGCAAAGATGGAAGAGCTGAGCCATCTAAGCCCTTTGGAAGTAAAGTCCCAGAAGTTGCATGTGGAGCTACTGGATTTGGTGTTTCCCCTGATGGTTTTCAAGTCTTGTTTTGGTCAGTGTTTTCCTCACTATGCCGCTATTGCCGCCCTTTGGGAAAAAAAATGGGGGGAATGTTATTCAGTTCCACTGTACGTTGGGGAGTTTGTAATTTGTCTGTTGATTTTACAGAGCTTTACAGTTTGGGAGATTGGCCTGAGTCTCAGATGAGACTTTGGACTGTGGACTTTGGAATGGCATTGAGACTGTACAGACTGTGGGGACTTTTAAAAAGGTTGGACTAAATGCATTTTAACAATTTTTAATATGGGTCGGAGCCTATGGGGGCCAGGGAGTGGAATGTGGTGGTTGGCATGAGTGTCCCCCCATAGTCTGTAAGTATTCAGACATTTTTTTTTTTTTTTTTTTTTTTTTGTTGTTGTTTTGGGAGGTTTTAGAAGGTTTGGCCATGCTGGGGGAAGTGTGTCACTGGGGACATCTTAGTGAGTTTTACACCTCTGTGGTCTACAGTTGCCCTATCTGTTTCCTGTGCTCTTTACGAGAAAAATGTCCTTGGGGGGGGGGGGGGGGGGGGGGGGGGGGGGGGGGGGGGGCGGTTCCATGCTAGCAAAAACACCCAAACACAACCCCCAACCAAAAACCAACACACCTGCTCCAGATCCAAGCCGCCAGCCTCCCACCACAATGAAATCTAATTCGGGACTGCCAATCGTAAGCTCAAATAAACTCTTCCTTTTATAAGTTCCTGGTCATGGGTGCTTTATCACAGCACAGAAAAGTGACTAATACATCCCCAATCTCCCCCCATCTCCTCGCCCGTCTATCTCCCCTCCTCCTCCCATCTTCCCCATTCCCACCCTATCTCGCCCTCTATCCTCCCCTCCATCTCCTCCAGTCTCCCCAGCTCCCCGCATCTCTCCTATATCCCTCACATCCCCCATCTTCCCCAGTCTCCTCCCCATACTTCGCTCCCCATCTCCCCCCATCTCCCCCATCATCCAGCCCCATCCTCCTACCCATCTCCATCTCCCCCATCTCCCCCATCGCCCCCAGCTTCTCCCCCAGCTCCCCCATCTCCCCCCATCTCTCCCATATCCCCATCCCCCCTTACCCCCCCCCCCCCCCCCCCATCCCCTCACCCATCCATCAGATCTCCCCCATCTCCCCCCATCTCCCCCATCTCCCCCCAGCTCCCCTGTGGTGGTTTGCATGAGTGTCCCCCCATAGTCTGTAAGTATTCATATTCGAATTTGTCTCCAGTTTGTGGCGCTGTTTTTGGAGGTCCTTAAGAAGGTGTGGCCATGCTTGGGGAAGTGTGTGGTCACTGGGGGCAGGATTAGTGAGTGTAACAAGCATCTGTGGTTCCTACAGTTTCTTGCTGTGTTTCCGTGCTCTTGTCGAGAGTGACCCCTCAGTTTTGCTGCTTCCACGATCCACCCGCCACAGGCCTCCCTCCACAATGACTCTAATTCCCTGGAACCTCCAATCGTAAGCTCAAATAAACTCTTTCTTTGATAAGTTCCTTGGTCAATGGGGGCTTTAATCACAAGAACAGAAAAGTGCTAATACAGTTATTGGTACCCGAGAGTGGGGTGTTGGCCGTGAAGAACCTGACTGTGTGGTGAGTATGGTTGGAAAAGTGTGGAAGACTTTGGAACGTTGGACTAGAAAGGCGGTTTGAACTATTGTATAAGCAATCAGAGTTTAATGGGCCATTCTAATGGAGGCCCTGGAAGAAAGCATGGCTGAAAAAATGTAGCTCCAGAGGAAAATAAAGACTCTTAGGCAGCTACTGGCATATTTTGATAAAGGTCTGGAAGCAGTTTGCCCAAAGCCCAGATGCTTGCCTGATTCTAAATTGAAAAGCAATGGAATAATATCTTTGGAGGAGGATATTTAAAGACAGCGCTAATGTAGAAATGGTGGCGTGTTTTTTAATGGTGAATATTGTAGATCTACAGTGAAGAAGAGTGGATGGGGCAGAAAGAAATGCAGAAATGTACATTTTGGATCTGAAAACTGCACTAGGAAAATTAAAAGAGGTGGGGCCAAGGCTTGTGGAAGGAGAGTTTCCTCCGTTTCATAAGGAGATTAAAGCAATTAAGGATAGGCCTCGATATTTACAAGTAAACAAAAGAAATCAGTACCTTCAGGAAGACCACACCAAGCTAATCCCTCCAGCAAGTCCAGGGCAGAGAAAAAGTTGCAAATGTGGTTAAAATATGGGTGCCAGGGTCCTTCCCGAACTTGCAGCCAGATCCCAGCAAGTTCATTCACGTGGTGCTGGGGTTTTAGAGGCATGAAGTTTGCCAGAGTGAAGGAGTCATCAGTTCTCCCTCCACGATTTCAGAGAGCCAAAGAGGTCAGGGAGAGTACAGCAGGGGTGTCCCTGAATATAGAAGGCCCTAATAGGCCCATATGTGTGATGCTGTGAGTGTGAAGCCTGGTGGGCATCAGAGACCTCAAGAACTTTCGAGATGCCAGACCTGTGAGATTTTGCCAAGGAGAGCTGCATACAGAGGGTGGTACCAGCCTAACCGGCCTAATAAGAGATGTATGTTGTCAGCAAAGCTGGAAGAGCTGAGCCATCTAGCCCTGGAAGTCAAGTCCCCAGAAGTTGCATGTGGAGCTACAGGACGTGGCGTTTGCCCTGGCTGGTTTGCAGTCTTGTTTTGGTCCAGTAATTCCTCACACTATTCCTCAATTCCTCCCTTTTGGAAGGGAAATGTGTATTCAGTTCCACTGTAGTTGGGAGTTTGTAATTTGTCTTTTGATTTTTATAGGAGTTTACAGTTAAAGAGATTGGCCTGAGTCGCAGAGGAGACTTTGGACTGTGGATTTTTGAATAGAATTGAGACTGGTTATGACTATGGGGACTTTTAAAGGTTGGACTAAATGTANCTTTTTTTTTTTTTTTTTTTTGGCCTCCGCTGGTTTGCACAAATGTGCAGCACTTTTATACACGCAGGCAAAACACTCATAAAATGAAAACACATAAAAATGTAAATGCTTTTAAAGTTGCAGATGTCTGGAGAGCCAGCTCAGCAGATAAGAACATCACTGGGGGAGTGAGAGGGTCTGAGGTTTTTTTTTGGTCTTCTTGAAACAGGGTCTCACTGTAGCTCCAGCTGTCCTGGAACTTGCTATGTAGACCAGGCTGGCCTTGAACTCACAGAGATCCGCCTGCCTCTGCCTCCAAAGTGCTGCTAGGATTAAAGGCGTGTGCCACCACGCCCAGCCCAAGGGTCTGAGTTTAGATCACAGCACACCTGTGCAGCACAGGGCACACCACACACGCTGCAGCCCAGCGCAGCGGGGATGGTAAGGCAGAAAAGGACAGGCAGGACAGAAAGCATCCTCTGGTCTCTGTACATACACAAGGCCCATCCATACACACAGACACACACACACCAACATACACACACACACACACCATCCAGTGGTACATGCATTTCAATAATTCAATGCCAAAGCATAAAAAACATGTTTTTAATTTTTTAAGTAATGCAAGATATATACCCAGAGAACCAGACTCCCTCATAGAGTGTGGATGATGGTCCGGTTGCGAAGTTGCTGGATATAGTCCTTGGCATGGTCCACTGCTGTCCTGGGGGACTCGGGTCGGGGTGGGGCTCCTTCTACCAGCTTCACAAAGTAATGGCAGTAGACCTTCTCCATGACCCCACAGCGACCTCTGCCGTGGTAGCGGATGCGTTTTAGGTACTGGCCTCGCCCAGAGGTGGACTCGGCTATGGAGGGAAGAGAATGATGGAAAGGGTCAGCTCCAGGGGCAGTAGCTGTGCCCACTGAGCGGTCCTGACCCACCCCCTGGAGCTCGCTGGTTGGCTGGAGGCTCGTCTGAACATGTCTCCTCAACACTAACCACCTACCGGAGAAGCAGGACCCTGGCTCCAAAGCCTACATTCTGCAGGGGAGACAGGAAACACATGACAGGATTCTCATCACTGGCAGGTTTCACGAATTAAACCAATCTGATGTGGCAGAGAACGATGGGTGGAGGGGTCAAGAGCATCCCTGAAACCAGCCCATCACACCTGTCACCCTCACTCAGGAGGGTCAGGAGTTCAAGGTCTTCCTCAGCAACACAAGACTCTCAAAAGCCAAAAGAGGTGTCCCTAAAGACATCTGACTGAGACCAGCGTGACCCACGCACAGCAGCCAGAGGACACAAGTGCACAGCAGGGCAGGAATCATGCTGCACACCGTTAGGTCCAGCACTCGGGAGGCAGAGGCAGGACTGGTCTACACAGCAAGTTTCTAGCCAGTTGGGGCTCCAGGGAGATGGTCTCAAAAATACAAAAGCAAGGAGGAAAGGAGTGAGGGAGGGAGGAAAGAAGGGAAGAGGGAAGAACAGGAGAGAGAGGGAGGGAGGGAGCCAAGTGGCCAAATAACCCATTTAATAACAGGCAAGTAAGAGCTGGAGATGTGACCTAGTGGTTACGAGGACCCACGCACCCTCTTCACTTGAGACTGTTTTCTTTGTTGTACATATCTTCAACTGAAAACAAGTTTAATATCTTTTCACCCATTACTGGTGAAACTGTGCTACGCAGCGCTATGGCAATCAGAATGGAGATTCCCCAAACACTAAAAAGAGACCTACCCTACAAGCCAGTGCCAGGTACTCAAAGGATCGAGTTGGCATGCACTGAGCACCACTTAGAGCATACAAGACACGGACTCAGCCCAGATGCCACTAATGGATAGATGGATGAAAATGTGGAAATGGGGCTGGAGAGATGGCCTAGCGGTTAAGAGCGCCGACCGCTCTTGCAGAGGACCCGGGTTCGATCCCCAGCACCCACATGGCGGCTGAGAACCATCTGAAACTCCAATTCCAGGAGAATTCCAGTTCCAGGGGAATCCAACACCCTCTTCTGATCTCCGCGGCATTGCATGACATGGTGCACAGACTTGCATGCAGACAGTACATTCATACACATACAGAAATAAATAAAATTAAAAAAAATTAAAAAAAAGAAAATGTGGAAATGTACACAGTGGAGTATCTGAGCTACATTTATTTTCTACGTGTAGGGCAGGTGCACAGATGGGGCTCCTTCTACCATGTGAGTTCTGGGAACTGAACAGACACGTAACAAAGTGAAATTTAAAAATTAGATCTAACTGCTGAAACCTTATAAAGTATAACAAATTCCTCTATAATATTTCAGCCCCTCTGAATTTGGAAGAGTGGCAGTCCCTGGCAACTGGAATTGAAAACATCTTTAAATGAAGTCGTCCTTAGATAGAGGGGTCTGGCAGATTGAGTAGATTTGACTTCAACAAGTGTCTGTTTGACAAAACTGATGAGGTCAGGACCACTGCTGCAGAAGTGAGAGGACGCCAGGCTTCTGCCATGTACCACAGAGCCAGGAGGGGCGGAGAGTGCGCTAGGACACATGGACTGTGCTCTGGTTAAAGACCTATGTGAAGGTCAGGGGCACAGTTAGTGCCCTATGGCTGTACAGCAGGTCCTACTTCCCAAAGTATCTTCACCACGATAATCCACTGGGATACACACATGGAAAAGCAGACCAGACTGTGCTTCAGGACATAAGACCAACAAAGGGGACCCGTAGGCTGGGGGAGCTGAGTACGCCCAGGTCCCTCAGCTCTCATAACTCAACAGGTCTCTCCCTCATCCTGACAACTGAAAGGTTCTGTTTACTACACACATGGAGGTACCTAGCACAGCTCATTACAAATAATGACATTCAAAGTTTACATTACCATCTACCTTTTAAATAGTCATTTATGGAGCCGGGTGTGGTGGCACACACCTTTAATCCTAGCACTTGGGAGGCAGAGGCAGGCGGATCTTAGTGAGTTCAAGGCCAGCCTGGTCTACAGAGTGAGTTCCAGGACAGCTGGAGCTACAGGGAGACCCTGTCTCGAAAAGACCAAAAAAATAAATAAAATAAAATAGCCATTTATGGTCTTTCTTAGTTTTATTGTGAGGAAAGGATTCTAATATGAACTGGTCCTGAAATCCTTATTTAATAATTACATACAGCCGGGCGTGGTGGCGCACACCTTTAATCCTAGCACTCGAGAGGCAGAGACAGGAGGATCTTTGTGAGTTCAAGGCCAGCCTGGTCTACAGAGCGAGTTCCAGGACAGCTGGAGCTACAAGGAGACCCTGTCTCGAAAAGACAAATAAATAAATAAATAAATAAATAAATAAATAAAATAATTACAGATAAGCGATTTCATGAGCCCAGTCTCAGTATAGAACAGGCTCACAGATCAACAGGGGTGTGTTTGGGCTGAAGAAGGCATTACCAGCAGCTGGCATTCAGACACTGCCGTTAGCAAGTGCAGAATCAAAGGAAAGACTGTGAGCGGAGTCTCACCGATATACAAGTTGGATCTGAATTCCACGTTGTGCTCTCTCACGGCCATGTCCTGTGCTTCTAAGAGAACCTGGAACGAGCAGAAGAAAGGCCTTCTCACATGGCTGGTTCTGAACTCAAGTGGAATCTAATCTCTCTCCTCATTTCTGACAAGTGCTTCATCTCCTGCTTCTGCTTCAGGCAGCTCCAAATGATGCTGGAACCATGGAGATGGTACACAAAGCACGGAGAGGGTGCATGAAGCATGGAGAGAGTGCACGAAGCACGGAGAGAGTGCATGAAGCACGGAGAGAGTGCATGAAGCACGGAGAGGGTGCATGAAGCATGGAGAGAGTGCACGAAGCACGGAGAGGGTGCATGAAGCACGGAGAGAGTGCATGAAGCACGGAGAGGGTGCATGTGCTGGGCTTCCTCAGACAAGAACATGGGGCCACACTTCAAAGCCGTGTGGCACGGGAAGAGAACGCACAGCACCAGGCTATGCCCTGGCAGGGAGCACTCAAGTCTTTGAGTCATTCTTAAAAAGGAGCATCCTTGTGCTTCACACATCAGCTCACCATACCCCACGAGGCAGTTCCACATAGGGCTGGGCCACTGAAGACTCAGACCCACCCAGGTACAAATGCAAACCCTGACCACAAGAACAACACCAGGACGACTGCTAACCCTCCCAAGCTCCATTTCACTCCCTTCTCATTCAATGATTAAACAAGCATAAGCTCTTCAGCACTCGGTGGACTCGGCTATGGAGGGAAGAGAATGATGGAAAGGGTCAGCTCCAGGGGCAGTAGCTGTGCCCACTGAGCGGTCCTGACCCACCCCCTGGAGCTCGCTGGTTGGCTGGAGGCTCGTCTGAACATGTCTCCTCAACACTAACCACCTACCGGAGAAGCAGGACCCTGGCTCCAAAGCCTACATTCTGCAGGGGAGACAGGAAACACATGACAGGATTCTCATCACTGGCAGGTTTCACGAATTAAACCAATCTGATGTGGCAGAGAACGATGGGTGGAGGGGTCAAGAGCATCCCTGAAACCAGCCCATCACACCTGTCACCCTCACTCAGAGGGTCAGGAGTTCAAGGTCTTCCTCAGCAACACAAGACTCTCAAAAGCCAAAAGAGGTGTCCCTAAAGACATCTGACTGAGACCAGCGTGACCCACGCACAGCAGCCAGAGGACACAAGTGCACAGCAGGGCAGGAATCATGCTGCACACCGTTAGGTCCAGACACTCGGGAGGCAGAGGCAGGACTGGTCTAACAGCAAGTTTCTAGCCAGTTGGGGCTCCAGGGAGTATGTCTCAAAAATACAAAAGCACAAGGAGGGAAAGGATGAGGGAGGGGGAAAGAGGGAAGAGGGAAGAACAGGAGAGCGGAGGGAGGAGGGAGCCAAGTGGCCAAATAACCCATTTAATAACAGGCAAGTAAGAGCTGGAGATGTGACCTAGTGGTTACGAGGACCCACGCACCCTCTTCACTTGAGACTGTTTTCTTTGTTGTACATATCTTCAACTGAAAACAAGTTTAATATCTTTTCACCCATTACTGGTGAAACTGTGCTACGCAGCGCTATGGCAATCAGAATGGAGATTCCCCAAACACTAAAAAGAGACCTACCCTACAAGCCAGTGCCAGGTACTCAAAGGATCGAGTTGGCATGCACTGAGCACCACTTAGAGCATACAAGACACGGACTCAGCCCAGATGCCACTAATGGATAGATGAGGATAAAGTGGGAAGACAAGCTGGGGCTGGAGAGAGTGGCCCTGCGGTAGGAGCGCCGACCGCTCTTGCAGAGGACCCGGGTTCCATCCCCAGCACCCACATGGCGGCTGAGCATCTGAAACTCCAATCAGGAGAATTCCAGTTCCAGGGGAATCCCAACACCTCTTCTGATCTTCCGCGGCATGATGGACATGGTGCACACAACTTGTCATGCAGACAGTACATTCATACACACTACAGAAATAAATAAAATTAAAAAAAATTAAAAAAAAGAAAATGTGGAAATGTACACAGGGAGTATCTGAGCTACATTTATTTTCTACGTGTAGGCAGAGTGCACAGATGGGGCTCTTCTATCCCTGTGAGTTCTGGGGACTGAACAGACACGTAACAAAGTGAAATTTAAAAATTAGATCTAACTGCTGAAACCTTATAAAGTATAACAAATTCCTCTATAATATTTCAGCCCCTCTGAATTTGGAAGAGTGGCAGTCCCTGGCAACTGGAATTGAAAACATCTTTAAATGAAGTCGTCCTTAGATAGAGGGGTCTGGCAGATTGAGTAGATTTGACTTCAACAAGTGTCTGTTTGACAAAACTGATGAGGTCAGGACCACTGCTGCAGAAGTGAGAGGACGCCAGGCTTCTGCCATGTACCACAGAGCCAGGAGGGGCGGAGAGTGCGCTAGGACACATGGACTGTGCTCTGGTTAAAGACCTATGTGAAGGTCAGGGGCACAGTTAGTGCCCTATGGCTGTACAGCAGGTCCTACTTCCCAAAGTATCTTCACCACGATAATCCACTGGGATACACACATGGAAAAGCAGACCAGACATGTGCTTCAGGACATAAGACCAACAAAGGGGACCCGTAGGCTGGGGGAGCTGAGTCGCCCAGGTCCCTCAGCTCTAATACTCCACAGTTCTGTGCTGGATTCAGCTTTAGGTTCAACTTGACACACCTGGTTTTAGGGAGCCTCAGTTGGGATTGGCTCCATGAATTGGCCTGTGGCCAACATCTGTGGTTGATTGTCTTGATTGTTGCGCAGTGACAGTATAAGAAGGCAGGCTGGGCATGAACCAGAGAGCTAGCCAGTATAGAGCAAGCCAGTGAACATCAATCCTCCATGGCCTGTGCCTCAAATCCTGCCTCCAGGTTCCTGACCTGGGCTCCCTAAGTGATGACAAATGGACCCAGGGAGATTGTAAGCTGAATAACCCCTTTCCTCCCCAATTGGTTTTGGTCAGAGTGTTTTGTCACAGCAATGGAAAGACACACTAGGACAGACATGCGGTACCAGGACGAGTGGGGATTTGCTGTGTGTGCCCGACCAAGACCTTGGTGTTTTGGGAAGGATTGGGGAGGCGTTTGGAACTTTCGGCTGGGTGTTTGTTATTGTAACATTGAATGCCTTAAAGTGGTTTGCTGTTGTGGTGAGTGTGTTTGGCGCAGTTTTTTCTGAAAGAGTTGTAGAAGATGGAGGCCTGGCTTGTGAAAGTTTTTCGTTCAAATGGGGAGAGCAGCGATCATCAGGACTGGTAAATCTGTGGGTTCTGCGCCCGGCTGGGGCTGTTTTTTTTTGGCAGGAATCAGTTGTAAGTACCAAGAGACCAGAACCGAAGTGAAAATGAAACTTTTGTGTCCTGGGGGCAATTTGATGCTGGTCAGTTGGGGCTGAAGAATTACCTGTAAGTAACAAGAGACCAGCATCACTGAGGTGAAAATCTTTAGGGAGAATATTTCAAGTTAGCACACAGAAGCTGTGACCCAGACAGGGCCTGGTCCTACATATCGAGCCAGAAGCCGGACTTGGTATCGTGTAAGAGTCTCCTATATATGGTTCGGTGTTGAAATTTTGAGGGGTTCACAGAGAGCCGCCGAGGCTTGGCACTGTGAAGGTCAGGAAAGGACATTGGTGGAAGTGCACCTCGGGTTGCTGTGAAGACCCAGATTCAGGGGTCATGGAGAGGAGCTGAGGCTTTGACCAGGAGAGGTCAGAAGGAGACCATTGGTGAAGGTGCCTGCCTCAGTTTCAGTAGCGACCCCAGCTTTCTGGAGATGCCCGGTACACTGGATGACCACCAAGAGCAGCTGTAGGTGTAGAATGGAGTCGGCCTGTGCCTGCGAGATGAGTGTGCAACGGACAGCAGTGCGGAATGGAGGAGCTGGCGAACCCTTTGGAGCCCAGAAAATCATGAGTGAATCCCAGATGTCCCGCCTTGAGCTACTTGCTGGACTTAGGTTTTGTTTGAAAGTGCCTGATCTTCCTTTGAACTAAGACAGTACTTGTTTGGGATTTTACAGCAGCCCACAGTTAAGAGACTTTTCATAGACTGGACTTTTAAGTGAAGTGTTCGGACATTTTAAGGACTGTTGATCTTTTAAGGTTGTACTGTCCCCACTTTTTTAGGTTTGATCGTGTTAAAGATCATACTTTGGGGATACAGAAATGGAAAGGTGGTTAAAGGTGGTTTCTTCAATAGTGGCGTTTTGTGTGTTAAGTTGACAAGGGGTCAAATTGTGCTGGAAAGCTTTGGTGTCAACTTGACACCAACTGGGTTGAGGAGCCTCAGTTGGGGAATTGGATCCATTGAATTGGCCTGTGAAACATCTGTGTGTATTGTCTTGATTGTGGCCGTGCATGANGGAGGCACGAGGTAGGCAGATCTCTGTGGGATCAAGGCTGGCTTGGTCTAACATAGTGAATTCCAGGACAAGCTGGAGCTACAGAACACGTTGTTCAAAAAAGACCAAAAACATACTCTTTAAAAAACACACCAAGTGCCAGCTATGGTGTATATGCATTTAATCCTAGTACTTAGGAGCCGAGGCAGGCCGATCTCTGTGAGTTTGAAGCCAACTTGTTCACAAGCAAGTTCCACACCACTACGTTAACAGTGAAACCTGCCTTGAAAATTTAATAATAAAATAAATTAAGGTGTAGAGCTGCTTGCCTAGTGTGTGCATGGTCCCAAGTTTAACCTTCATCTCCCCACCGGCATAAGCATCCAAATCACTTTTTTGGGGGAGGTCTTTTTTTTTTGGGGGGGGGTCTTTTTGAGACAGTGTGTAAATGTAGTCCCAGCTGGCCTGGAACTCACTTTGTAGAATGGCTGGCCTTGAAATCAAATTCTTTTTTTTTTTTTTATATTTACGTGTATGAATGTACTGTCTGCATGCGGGTCTGTGCACCTATGTCGTGCAATGCGGTGGTGAGGTCAGAAGAGGGTTGTCAGATTCCCCGTGGAACTGGAGTTAAAGGGTTCTCGCAGCCCGTGTGGTGCTGGGGTTGAACCCGGGTCCTCTCAAGAGCAGTCGGCACTCTTAACCGCTAGGCCATCTCTCCAGTCCCGAATCAAATCTTTTTTTTTTTTTTGACATAAATTTATTTTTATTTTTTTACAACATCTAGACCCGTGTTTCAAATCTTTTTTTTTAAAAGTATTTTATCATTTCATGAACAATAAATATCTGTGTTGTAAAAAGACCAAAAAAAAAAAAAAAGCGCATCAGAAGGGAAAAATATGTAAAGTATATATTCCTAGGAATAAAAAATTTATAAAACTGAATATCCTGGATCTGTATATATAAGCTACACATTTACACTACAAATTTCAGGGAACTCATGACTTAGGCCGAGCTTACCAGCGCCTACAAGATGGCTGTGTGGCCCGTCCCTCCCGGCCCCCAAGGCTTACCGCTTACCTCTTTATTATCTGGGCCCCCTTTTATCACCTGACTCCACCCTGGCCAAGCCTGGCTAACTGGGGGAACAACCCCTGCCTCGTACTCTAAAGGGACCGACCCGAATGAATGATTCTCTTTCCCATCCTGTTCCTTGTTCACTGCAATCCGGGACACAGCCTCGAAAATCAAGTCATCATTCTTTTTTCTTTGTTTGTCTTTTCAGACAGGGTCTCCCTGTGCCCCAGCTGTCTGGTACTCACTTGTAGACCCGGCTGCCCTTGAACTCACAAGAATCCGCCTGCCTCTGCCTCCCTAGTGCTAGGATTAAGGCCTGCTGCGCCCGGCCACAATCACAGAATTCTAGACGCAGTGGCAAAACAGAAAACACGTCTTTAGTCAAAATTAAATGCTACACCACAAAACCTTCAGTGTCACTATCATTTAGAGGCAGGTGAGAAAGGACCAAGCTGGCAAGGAACTACCAGCACTGACAGTTGCCTCCTCCTCACACACCCTTGGAGGACCTCACAGAGATTAAAGGCCACCTTTCATCTCCATAGCAAATTCAGCTGAGCTACAGGGAACCCGGTCTCAAAAAAGACCATAGTAATAATAATAATAACTAATAATAATAATATCAGCATTCAATCAGTATAAAAGAGTTAAATCTGTTTTATAGGTTCAGTAAGCCAGAGATCCAAAACTTCCTAGTGCCCTTGTTTGAGGTATCTAAAGTATCTACATCAATGTGATTTTTAGTTTCTCAGAAGCAAGGTTAAAAGTTATTTAAGCGAGCCATGCGACCCACAACTTTAATCCTAGCACTTGGGAGGCAGAGGCAGGCGGTCTTTAGTTATTCAAACGCCACCTGGTCTACAGAGCGCGTTCAGGACCAGCCTGCGTACTACAGGGAGACCCTGTTCTCGAAAAGACCAAAAAAAAAAAAACAAAATTTAGCCAGGCAGATGTGGTGGTGCATGCCCTGTTTAATCCCAGCACTGGCGGGGCAAGCAGGCGGTCTCTGTGGGTCAAGGCCAGCCTGGTCTACATTAGGGGTTCAGGACAGCTGAGGCACTAAGAGGAGACCCTGTCTCAACAAGGACCAAAAAAAAAACAATCGTTAGTAGAATCATGTAGGCTCTGAACAATCACTCTTTGATTTCTGATTATCTGAACACACGACCTATCGCACTATCGGTCCGCCTTGTCGCTTACCAGCTTTGCCAGTCCACACTCTTGTCCTTGCTGTACTTGATGTGCCTCTGCAGTAGTTAAATTTCCTTAAAACGCAGTGAAAGACGAGAGAGAGAAGGTTGGCAGCTTGTAACAATTGGTTGGCGCGTAGTGCTATTGAAGTGTCCAGGCTGTAGGCTGACACAGGCTGTCACAGGAAGGCAAAGGCTCATTAAAACATGGGGATTCGGGGATGGTGGAGAAATGGCCTATTGGTTAAGAGCACCACCACTCTTACAGAGGACCCGGGTCGTCCCCAGCACCCCACATAGCGGCCAAGAAACCGTCTGAAACTCCAATTCCAGGAGAACTCCAGTTCCAGCGGGAATTGACACCCCTCTACTGACCTCCGCAGCATTGCATGACTGGGTGCCACAGACCCTGCATGCAGGACAGTAATCATACACATCACAGAAATAAAAAATTTAAAACCAACAAACAACAAACAAAAATAAGGGATTCTTCCACGGCACTGCAGACACAGGTGCACCAACAAGGCTACATGACAGGCAGAACTACAATTATACAATAAAATAAAACTAAAAACTAAAATAAAAAGTGACAGTATAAGAAGGCAGGCTGGGCATGAGCCAGAGAGCAAGCCAGTAGAGAGCAAGCCAGTGAACAGCAGTCCTCCATGGCCTCCAGGTTCCTGCCCTGAGTTCCTGTCTTGGGCTCCCTAAGTGATGAAATGTGACCCAGGAGATGTAAGCTGAATAAACCCTTTCCTCCCCAAGTTGGTGTCAGAGTGTTTTGTCACAGCAATGGAAAGACAAACTAGGACAAGGTCTCTCCCTCATCCTGACAACTGAAAGGTTCTGTTTACTAGACACATGGAGGTACCTAGCACAGCTCATTACAAATAATGACATTCAAAGTTTACATTACCATCTACCTTTTAAATAGTCATTTATGGAGCCGGGTGTGGTGGCACACACCTTTAATCCTAGCACTTGGGAGGCAGAGGCAGGCGGATCTTAGTGAGTTCAAGGCCAGCCTGGTCTACAGAGTGAGTTCCAGGACAGCTGGAGCTACAGGGAGACCCTGTCTCGAAAAGACCAAAAAAATAAATAAAATAAAATAGCCATTTATGGTCTTTCTTAGTTTTATTGTGAGGAAAGGATTCTAATATGAACTGGTCCTGAAATCCTTATTTAATAATTACATACAGCCGGGCGTGGTGGCGCACACCTTTAATCCTAGCACTCGAGAGGCAGAGACAGGAGGATCTTTGTGAGTTCAAGGCCAGCCTGGTCTACAGAGCGAGTTCCAGGACAGCTGGAGCTACAAGGAGACCCTGTCTCGAAAAGACAAATAAATAAATAAATAAATAAATAAATAAATAAATAAATAAATAAAATAATTACAGATAAGCGATTTCATGAGCCCAGTCTCAGTATAGAACAGGCTCACAGATCAACAGGGGTGTGTTTGGGCTGAAGAAGGCATTACCAGCAGCTGGCATTCAGACACTGCCGTTAGCAAGTGCAGAATCAAAGGAAAGACTGTGAGCGGAGTCTCACCGATATACAAGTTGGATCTGAATTCCACGTTGTGCTCTCTCACGGCCATGTCCTGTGCTTCTAAGAGAACCTGGAACGAGCAGAAGAAAGGCCTTCTCACATGGCTGGTTCTGAACTCAAGTGGAATCTAATCTCTCTCCTCATTTCTGACAAGTGCTTCATCTCCTGCTTCTGCTTCAGGCAGCTCCAAATGATGCTGGAACCATGGAGATGGTACACAAAGCACGGAGAGGGTGCATGAAGCATGGAGAGAGTGCACGAAGCACGGAGAGAGTGCATGAAGCACGGAGAGAGTGCATGAAGCACGGAGAGGGTGCATGAAGCATGGAGAGAGTGCACGAAGCACGGAGAGGGTGCATGAAGCACGGAGAGAGTGCATGAAGCACGGAGAGGGTGCATGTGCTGGGCTTCCTCAGACAAGAACATGGGGCCACACTTCAAAGCCGTGTGGCACGGGAAGAGAACGCACAGCACCAGGCTATGCCCTGGCAGGGAGCACTCAAGTCTTTGAGTCATTCTTAAAAAGGAGCATCCTTGTGCTTCACACATCAGCTCACCATACCCCACGAGGCAGTTCCACATAGGGCTGGGCCACTGAAGACTCAGACCCACCCAGGTACAAATGCAAACCCTGACCACAAGAACAACACCAGGACGACTGCTAACCCTCCCAAGCTCCATTTCACTCCCTTCTCATTCAATGATTAAACAAGCATAAGCTCTTCAGCACTCAGGAGGCAGAGGTAGGCAGATCTCTGTGGGATCAAGGCTGGCTTGGTCTACATAGTGAATTCCAGGCCAGCTGGAGCTACCAGAACACGTTGTCTCAAAAAGACCAAAACATAAATACTCTTCTAAAAAACACACCAAGTGCCAGCTATGGTGTTATATGCATTTAATCCTAGTACTTAGGAAGCAGAGGCAGGCAGATCTCTGTGAGTTTGAAGCCAACCTGGTCTACACAGCAAGTTCCACACCACCTACAGTTACACAGTGAAATCCTGCCTTGAAAAATTTAATAATAATAAATTAATGGTAGAGTGCTTGCCTAGTGTGTGCATGGTCCCAAGTTTAACCTTCATCTCCCCACCGGCATAAGCTCCAAATCACTTTTTTGGGGGAGGTCTTTTTTTTTGGGGGGGGGGTCTTTTTGAGACAGTGTGTAAATGTAGTCCCAGCTGGCCTGGAACTCACTTTGTAGACCTGGCTGGCCTTGAATCAAATCTTTTTTTTTTTTAATATTTACGTGTATGAATGTACTGTCTGCATGCAGGTCTGTGCACCTATGTCGTGCAATGCGGTGGAGGTCAGAAGAGGGTGTCAGATTCCCCTGGAACTGGAGTTAAAGTCGGTTCTCAGCAGCCGTGTGGGTGCTGGGGTTCGAACCCGGGTCCTCTGCAAGAGCAGTCGGCACTCTTAACCGCTAGGCCATCTCTCCAGTCCCGAATCAAATCTTTTTTTTTTTTTGACATAAATTTATTTTTATTTTTTTAACAAATCTAGACCCGTGTTTCAAATCTTTTTTTAAAGGCTATTTTATCATTTCATGAACAATAAATATCTGGTGTAAAAAAGACCAAAAAAAAAAAAAAGCGCATCAGAAGGGAAAAATATGTAAAGTATATATTCCTCAGGAATAAAAAATTTAATAAAACTGAATTCCTGGATCTGTATTATATAAGCTACACATTTACACTACAAATTTCAGGGAACTCATGACTTAGGCCGAGCTTACCAGCGCCTACAAGATGGCTGTGTGGCCCGTCCCTCCCGGCCCCCAAGGCTTACAAGCTTACCTCTTTAATTATCTGGGCCCCCTTTTTATCACTGAACTCCAACTGAGCCAAAGCCTGGCTAATGGACATGCCTCGTATCTAAAAGGGACAGAAAGAATGAATGAATTCCTTTCCAAAATCCATGTTCCTGTTCACTGACAAGGAAAAGCCTCCGAAAATCACAGAATTCTTTTTTCTTTTGGTCTTTTCGAGACAGGGTCTCCCTGTAGCCCCAGCTGTCCTGGAACTCACTCTGTAGACCAGGCTGCCCTTGAACTCACAGAGATCCGCCTGCCTCTGCCTCCCTAGTGCTAGGATTAAAGGCGTGCGCGCCCGGCACAATCACAGAATTCTAGACGCAGTGGCAAAACAGAAAACACGTCTTTAGTCAAAATTAAATGCTACACCACAAAACCTTCAGTGTCACTATCATTTAGAGGCAGGTGAGAAGACAAGCTGGCAAGGACCATACCAGCACTGACAGTGCCTCCTCCTCACACACCTTGGGGACCTCAATGAGATCAAGGCCAACCTCATCTCCATAGCAAATTCCAGCTGTAGCTACAGGCAGAACCCTGTCTCAAAAAGACCAATAGTAATAATAATAATAATAATAATAATAATACAGAATCAACAGTATTAAAAGAAGTTAAATCTGTTTTTATAGGTTCAGTAAGCCAGAGAATCCAAACTTCCTAGTGCCCTTGTTTGAGGTATCTAAGTATCTACATCAATGTGATTTAGTTTCTCAGAAGCAAGGTTAAAAGTTAGTTAAGCAGAGCCATGCGCACACACCTTTAATCCTAGCACTTGGGAGGCAGAGGCAGGCAGATCTTTGTTAGTTCAAAGCCAGCCTGGTCTACAGAGCGAGTTCCAGGACAGCTGCGACTACAGGGAGACCCTGTCTCGAAAAGACCAAAAAAAAAAAAAAAATTTAAGCAGGCAAGATGTGGTGGTGCATGCCTGTAATCCCAGCACTTGGGAGGCAGAGGCAGGCAGGTCTCTGTGAGTTCAAGGCCAGCCTGGTCTACATAGGGAGTTCCAGGACAGCTAGGACTAAAGGGAGACCCTGTCTCAAAAGGACCAAAAAAAGAAAACAATAGTTAAGTAGAATCATGTAGCTCTGAACAATCACTCTTTTGATTTCTGATTATCTGAACACAGAACTATCGCACTATTCGGTCCGCCTTGTCAGCTTACCAGCTTTGCCAGGTACCACATCTTGTCCTTGCTGTACTTGATGTGCCTCCTGCAGTGGTAAATTTCCTTAAAAGCAGGAAAGAGAGAAGAGAAGGTTGGAGCAGCTGTAACAAGGTGGCGCGTGCTATTGAAGTGTCCAGGCTGTAGGCTGACACACGGCTGTCACAGGAAGCAAAGGCTCATTAAAACATGGGGATTCGGGGCTGGAGAAATGGCCTAGTGGTTAAGAGCACCAACCACTCTTACAGAGGACCCGGGTTCGATCCCCAGCACCCACATAGCGGCCGAGAACCGTCTGAAACTCCAATTCCAGGAGAACTCCAGTTCCAGGGGAATCTGACACCCTCTCTGACCTCCGCAGCATTGCATGACACGGGTGCACAGACCTGCATGCAGACAGTACATTCATACACATACAGAAATAAAAATTTAAAAACAACAACAACAACAAAAAATGGGGATTCTTCCACGGCACTGCACGACACAGGTGCACAAACCTACATGAAGACAGTACATTTATACACATAAAAATAAAATAAAAAATAAAATAAAAACATGGGGATTCTTTCACCTTTCACAAAACTGTACTTTTCCCCCAAGGTCTCATAATTATTAAACAGAAACTTAAAAGGCTCATCTGTGTCGACATCTACAGCACTTCCATCTAGAAGTAAATGACTGGCTCAAAATATCTTGAAAACATTCAGCTATCTAGCTTTTATTATTTTAAAATAAATGATTTCATTTTCTAAAAAAGTTATTTTAATTTTTTTTATATGTATGATTGTACTGCCTGCATGGCGAAAGTGAACTGGTGTCGTGAAATGCCCATGGAGGTCAGAAGATCCCCTGGAACTGGAGTTACAAACAGTTGTCAGCGACCACACTGGTGACAGGAACTGAATCCGGGTCCTGTCAAGAGCAGCCAGTGCTCTTTTTTTTTTTTTTTTTTTTTTTTT
>VZQC01014244.1:244997-278785 GCA_009823505.1 Rhizomys pruinosus | reverse complement strand
TTTAATTTTTTTTATTAATTTTATCTATTTCTGTATGTGTATGAATGTACCGTCTGCATGCAAGTCTGTGCACCCGTGTCGTGTAACGCCGCGGAGTTCAGAAGAGGGTGTCGGATTCCCCTGGAACTGGAGTTCTCCTAGAATTGGAGTTTCAGATGGTTCTCAGCCGCCATGTGGGTGCTGGGGATCGAACCCGGGTCCTCTGCAAGAGCAGTCGGTGCTCTCAACTGCTAGGCCATCTCTCCAGCCCCCCAATTTCATTTTTCAACAAGTGTCTATTACAAAGTGCTTTTACATGGATTATCTCACTCTCACTAGATGGAGGTAGGAAAGTCTACCTCATTATTTTATAAACTGACAGATCAAGTAGATTAGGACACAAAAGCCTAGGAGCAGAGAGCAGCAGGCAAGGGATGGACCCAGCCCCACAGGGCCCCCTCAGACTCCAAACTCCACTTTCTTACCACAAATAGTCCTACTACCCGGAAAAATGTATGTATACAACTGAGCAATCTATAATTAATGAAGTAGTCTATTATTTCAAGGTTTTTGTTTTGTTTAACTCAAACTTGAGGCTCAAAGGTTTGTGTATTACAAAGAAACAAAACAGTAATTGTGTCTGTATTCAAATATACAATGTTGAAAAGTTCTATGTATTTAAACAGCAGCCATTGAATAAAGCAATTCTTGCCCATCTGTTATGAGCCATTATCAAGAATTCATAAAGGCTGGAGAGATGGCTCAGCAGTTAAGAGCACTGGCTGCTCTTGCAGAGGACCTGGTTCAGTTCCCAGCACCCAATGGTGGCTAACAACCACTTGTAACTCCAGTTCCAGGAGATCTGACACCTCTTCTGGCCTCTGCAGGCACTGTAGGACATGGCTGGATGCACTTACATACATGCAAATAATTTTTTTTGGTCCTTTTGAGACAGGGACTCCCTTTGGTCCCAGCATCCAGGAAGAGGCAGAGGAGGGAGGAGGCAGATCTCCGTGAGACAGAGGCCAATCAGCAGAAAAATTCTTATACAGTGAGGTCCAGGCCTGCTGAAACTCCAAAAAAAAAAAACCAACAACAAAAACGGTAATTTTATCAGCGATATATTGGGTATATTACATTAGTTAATAAAATAGAGTACTGTATAATTTCCCCTTAACATGGAATGAAAAAAATAATTGCTGGCCCCATAAGAACATGAGCACAGGCCAGGCATGGAGGCACACTTCGTAGAGACACACACTGGTAACCCAGCACTTGGGGGGGTGAGGAGTGGCAGGGGACAAGAGGATCAGAGTTCAAGGCCAGCCTGGGCTACATGAGACCTGTCTCAACAGGAAAACAAGAAAAACAAGGGCAAAATGAAGAGATTCTTTTTTTTGGTCTCTTCGAGACAGGGTCTCCCTGTAGCCCCAGCTGGCCTGGAACTCACTCTGTAGACCAGACTGGCCTTGAACTCACAAAGATCCGCCTGCCTCTGCCTCCCAAGTGCTAGGATTAAAGGCGTGCGTCACCACGCCCGGCTGAAGAGATTCTTAACCCAGACTCACTGCTGGCCTCCGAGGCTCGCCGGGCAGCTGGGGTGGGTAGACAATCTTGTTCTTCCTCTCCCACCTTGTAGAAGCATCTAGAGAAGTACTTGTGTGGATACAGGACTGGGGTAGAGCTCCACGAGACCAAAGAAGCCTGTGAGAGAACAGAACTGAAGAACCTGCCGCAGCATTTATGGAGGTTAAGAACGAATCACTACAGGAGCAATTACAGAGATCCGAACTGGAAATTTATCAACAGAGACAATTCTTATGTAAATACCACGGAATTCATTCACTGGAGGCTGAGAAAATGAAAAGTTAGTGACTTATGGAAGTCGGATAACAGCAGGGTTAACTGAGCTCTGTATCCTGAGCGACAGCGACTGCCGACTCTCCATCTTAGTTCTAAACCGGACACACAATGGATTTTCTCCTCACCCAACCCATGGAGTTACCCAACAGGTGTAAGCAAGACAACACAGCAACAAGTGGACAGCAAGTCCAATCCAGGAGACAGCAGACAGCTCACAGCAGCCTCCAGTAACTCAGACAAGGTTCCATTTGGCGGAGGATGAAGACAGACTCCCACCATGGTCACCGTCCAGTAACTCAGACAAGGTTCCATTTGGCGGAGGATGAAGACAGACTCCCACCATGGTCACCGTCCAGTGACAGCTGGGAAGCCACAGGAGGGCTGACCGAAGCAATGAATGCTGGGTACTGGAAGTGGAGATGTCTGTTAATGCTGACTGAGAGTTGATGAAGAGTGTACATTCACTGATCCATGAACCCCAACCCCAGCTGTCTTCCCCAGTCCTCTCCATCACTAAATAAACCCTCCTCAATGGTGCCCTGAAGTTTATTTTCAACTTCCTGGTCAGGTCCATTCTGCTACAGCTGGTCACCAGGTCCTATTGATATCACTCTAGTTCAGGGTTACTGCTCTTCAGGACTACAGCAATCTGCATCGGCCTCTTGCTGCATTTCTCTCTCTCCCACGACTGCACTGGGCCACCCTCCTCTGCCTAAGTACCACATGGAGACCCCTTCTGAAGCAGAGATGCTGGCACTGGTCCAGCTTAAAATTCTTTGACAAATGAGTATGATTTGTTGATGTTGTCTTTTTGAGACCAGGTCTCCATAGTTGGATTAAAGGCTTGTACCACTATGCCTGGTTGGCAACTATGTGGTGTGGGTTTTGGGTTGTTTTTTTTTGAGACAGGGTCTCTCTTTAGTCCCAGTTGGCCTGGAGCTCACTATGTAGACCAAGATGGCCTTGAACTCACAGACCTGCCTGTCTCTGCCTCTGAGTGCTGGAATTAAAAGTGTGCGCCACCACGCTTGGCCACCAACTGTGTTTTAATTCTACTTTTCCCTCTGTCATTTACAACTGGATTTTTTTTTTTTTTTTTGAGACAGGGTGTCCCTGCAGCCCCAGCTGGCCTGGAACTCACTACATAGACCAGGCTGGCCTTGAACTCACAGAGATCCACCTGCCTCTGCCTCCCAAGTGCTGGGATTAAAGGTGTGCAATACCACATCCAGTTACGACTGGGATTTTTAAAAAGTATATTTTATTTATGGGCAGGAGAGACGGTTCAGCAGTTAAGAGCACTGGCTGCCCTTGCAGAGAACCTGCGTTTTGTCCCCAGCACCCACATGGTAGCTAACAACCGTCCATAATTCCAGTTCCAGGGGATCTCATACCCCAGGTACGACACTGGTGCACTTAAGAGAATACAAACAATACACTCATATACATAAAACGCATTTTTTAAACAACCAATTAAAACCTAAAGAAGATTTTTAAAAATATCCCATGCTTGGTAAACTATGTCATGAATTAATAACAAAGTTTCATGAATATCTACACTTTTCAAGGTTTATAAACTTCATCAAGGAAATTCCAAACTACCATAAATGAACTATATGAAAACATTACTCCAAACGAAGCAATTAATTTCCAAGTCCTTCCTTCCACAGCGCTAATTGAACTGGGCTCCTAACACAGTGTTTCAGTCCTCCGGCAGGATTGTGGCAAGGCCAGTGCCTAGCCTGTGGTGCGGAGGCTGAGGGCAGCCTGGGCTACATGGCAAGGCTGGGTCTCAAAACAACAAAAGCCACCACAGGAGGTGGGAGGGTCGAGTCGTGAAGAAGGAAGAGGGGAGTGGCCCTAACGCCGCACCACACAGAGCCTCTGCACCGGTGTGAGCTGCACGCCGCGCCTGCGCAGTCACGCCGCGCCCCGGGCGCAGCTGACAGCCCGAGACTTACCTCAGGGCCAGCGCTCCCCGGCGCCGCAGGCTGGAGACCCACGATGCACCTGCAATACAAACATGAGCTGTCACCCCGGATTCCCGCTGCCGCCCTCCTCCACTTACCCCGAAAAAACCTTACCCAGCTCTCGCAGGGCCGCCGCCGCCGCCGCCATATCCGCCCGCTAAGGATGCCTGGGAGGCCAAAACCCGGCGCGTGCGCAGTCTTGGGCTGTCCTCCGCGGCCCGGAAACCCTTGTTGTCATGGAGACGCAGGACGCTCTGCGCTTGCTGGATTGTGAATGAGACCTCCTAAAAACCCTGAAAATGTAGTGGGTTTACGCGATTCAGCAGGATCCGGAAACTGCGCGGGCCCACCGACCGTGGAGAATGGAGGAAGGACTCCCATCCGGGAGCGGTGGCAGAGGACGCGTGGGCGTCGGGACACGAGTGGGAGGCGAGGGGGCAATGGGTCCAGACCAAGCCGGAAGGACGGAGGGAGACCCGAGGGAGGAAAGGAGGAAGAAGGGAGCAAGGAAAGAAGGAGGGAGGGAGGGACGGTGGGTGGATGAATTGGGGACCTGTGAGATGGTTCAACAGCCGAGGCCTTGATTCCTTAAGACCTCCATGGTGGAAAAAGAACCTTTGCAGCAAGGTGTGCTCAGACCTGCGCGCGCGCGCGCGCACACACACACACAGATAAATGTAATAAAGCATTTACAAATAAAGACCAACTGGTTCAGACACGGTGTTCGAAGTCCTGTCCCACTACGCTCCGGGTGGCTCTTCCCGGCATGAGTGTAAACACTGGTGTGCACGTGCGAATATGTACTAAGTTCTTCTCCAGCAGCACCTCCAACCAGACCTGCGGCTCTGTCTTCACCGCGGGCACCTCGGGGTGGGAATGTTGCACAGCAGTGCAGACTAGCCCAGCCCATGCGTGTTTGCGTGTTGGGAGTCGTAGGGAAACAGTAGCTCTTCTCTCTGCAGCACCCACCCACAGGACTCTCATCACTTCAAACTGGACTAGGAAGAACTCGGAGTCAGGGTGCCCTCAACTGCTTTCTGATTCTTGATTCGTTTTGTTACTTTTGGTGGTGTTTGGATAGGGTCCCCCTGCACCCCAGCTAGCCTGGAATGCGCTGTGTAGACCAGGCTGGCCTATGCTGGAATGCGCTGTGTAGATCAGGCTGGCCTATGCGGCCGGTGCTTGTGCGCCACCCCACGAGGGCTGATTGTTGTTCGGTACAGGGTGAAGGGACTGCCGAGTCACCCGCTGGGCTCCGAGGCCTTTACTTGTAATTGGTCATCTCCCTGGAGCTGTCTTTATCTCCAGAGCTAGCAAAGTGTGCCAAGCAGAGAACCCGGGTTCGGTTCCCGGCACCCACAAAGCGGCAAATACAGTTCCAGGGGATCTGGGGCCCTTTTCTGACCTCCGTGGGCACTGCGCAACACGGGCAGTGCACTCTTACACGTAAAATTGTAAAGAATAATAAAAGCAGGTGGGGTCGTGACTGGCACATCCGACGTTAACCCACTACGGTCGGTGAGTGCGCGGGCTCCAGCCGTCTAAATTGAAGGAACTTCGGCGGGCGCGCGGCTACTTATGGACCTCGGCGCTCGCCGTAGCGCCTTGGAGGTGGGGCTCATCCTAGCTCCGCCCGCCTCTGGGCCCCTAACCGCGGCCGCCCATCCCGCGCCGGAGCCACTCTTCCGGATCCCGGCGGCGGCCGAGATGAAGCCGGAGCCGCGGACACTGCCGCCGTCGCCCAACTGGTACTGCGCGCGCTGCAGCGACGCGGCGCCCGGCGGCGTCTTCGGCTTCGCGGCGCGGACGTCCGTCTTCCTCGTCCGCGTGGGCCCGGGCGCGGGCGCGAGCCCCGGGACGCCCCAGTTTCGAGGTGACCGCCTCCCTGCTGCGCACGTGGGGCTGCTCGCGCGGGCGGCTGGCTTGGCCCCGGGCGCGGGTGCAGCGGGAGGGGCGGACCAGGTCGAGCCTGGGGCCGCAGTCCACGCGGGCATGATGAGTTCCCGGTCCGCAGCTTGCGGACTGGACCCCTCAAAGGGGAACACTACTGTACGGAGAACATGACTTGTCTGAGGCTCCCGCACTGGGGATTTCTGGTTCCAAGTCTGAATCCCTGGATCCCTCGTGGGTTAAGTGACACAGCAGCAGTCTGTTTAATTAACGGAGTCTGCTTTTGTTCGCAGTCATTGGAGAGTTGGTGGGACACACAGAAAGGGTCTCTGGCTTCACGTTTTCTCATCACCCCGGGCAGTACAACCTCTGTGCCACCAGTTCAGACGATGGGACCGTGAAGGTGTGGGATGTGGAGAGCAAGGCGGTGGTGGCGGAGCACGCGCTGCATCAGGTACCGCACACCTTTCCTGGGTATCCGCTGGTTTCAGATACAGTTTTGCTGGCTCACTTGTGAGGAAGTTTTAACAACTGCTCATTAATTAAATGAGAAGACCTGCTTTGAAGGTGTTTCCAAACCCTTCTAATAGATATATGCTTTGATTACAAACCAAAGCTTAGAGCTAAGGGTTTATATAGTCCATTCAGGAGAGTGCTCACCTGGCATGCACATCCTTGGTTTCAGACCTCAACAACTTGGCTTGGTGGCACATGCCTATAAACACTCGGGCAGTGGAGGCAGGAGGATTATGATGAGTTCTGGGCCAGCCGGGGCATGAGATCCTTTCTCAGAACAAAGATGGGGCTGGAGAAATGGCTCACTGGTTAAGAGCACTGGCTGTTCTTGCAGAAAACCCAAATTGGAATCCTCAAAATACTCTCATGAAAGTAAAAACCCAGACCTGGACGTGTAGGCCTTTCACCTTAGCACCCAGGAGGCAGAGGGAACCAGAGGTTAACTATGCCGCAGAGTAACTTTAGAATACAGCTACATTTTTGTGTGTGTGTATGAATGTACTGTCTGTATGTAGGTTTGTGCATCCATGTGGTGCAATGCCTTGGAGGTCAGAAGAGGGCATCAGATTCCCCTGGAACTGGAGTTACAGATGGTTCTCAGCCGCCACGTGGGTGCTGGGGATCGAACCCAGGTCCTCTGCAAGAGCAGTTGGCACTCTTAACCGCTAGGCCATCTCTCCCGCTACATTTAAGGCTACTCTCATGCTACAAGAGCAGATAGCAGGGTCCTCAGAGCCCAACATTTAATATGGTCATATAAAATAGGCAGTAGGACCAGTGAGACAGCCAGCAGGTCAGAGTGTTTGATGTGCTGGGAAGCTTCCTGAAAGGCAGAGAAGAGAACTGACTCCACGGAGTCGTCCTCTGACTCCCACAAGCCCACCTGTGGCACATGCTCCCTCCCAATAAGTAAAACTTAAGGGTCTGGGGAGACGGCTCGGTGGCTAAGAGTACTTCCTGCTCTTCAGAAGCCCAGAGTTCAGTCCCCCTTCCCATGTCAAGTAACTCACAGCTACCTTGAACTAGACACAGCTACCTCAAACTGTAGTTCCATGGGATCCGACATTCTTTTCTGGCACCCACAGGCATGTATTTATACACAGACAAATGAAAAATCTTCTCAAATTATAAAATAAAATGGGCATGATGGTGTGCACCTTTGATCCTGTTGATCAGGAGTCAGGGTCAGGCAGATCTCTTGAGTTTCCCAGCCAGCCAGGGCTACAGTACAGTGAGACCTGAGCTAAAAACATTTTTCATTAAAAAAAATAAAATAGACATCAGAAAGCTAGGACTGGTGTCATCAAGCACTCAGGAGGCTGAGGCAGGAGGTTTGCCATGAGTAGAAGGACAGCCTGGGAGGAATACCAGCTTCGATTGCTGTACATGGCCACAGGTAGCACTGGCAGACATTCACTGTGTGCGGGAATGTTCCTGATGTTAGGCTGCTTATGGCTGGAGTTGAGTTCCCACTGATAAACAAGACATCCATTTTTGTTTTATTTTAAAGCACACAATATCAGCGTTGCATTGGTCTCCATGTGTTAAGGACTTAGTTGTCTCTGGGGATGAAAAAGGAGTCGTTTACTGTTACTGGCTCAACAGAAGTGACAGCCAGCACCTCTTCACTGAGCCCAGGACCATTTTCTGTCTCACTTGCTCGCCGCATCATGAAGACTTAGTAGCCGTTGGGTGAGTACTGGGCCACTTGTGTGGACGGTTCACATCTGGTCCTGCTCCTTGTTCTCCTGGCCTGCTTTCTGTGCCTTTGTGTCTCAGGAAACCACAGCCCCGAGCATTGCAGACGAGCATTGCAGACTGTGCTCTCCCCCTCTCTGTTTTTGCTGGCTTTCTGTGGTGCTGTAGTTCTTGTCCCTGTCACCCTCCAGAGCTTAGCAGGGTCCTCTCTAGACAGGATGTTCTTGTCCCTGTCACCCTCCAGAGCTTAGCCGGGTCCTCTCTAGACAGGACGTTCTTGTCCCTGTCACCCTCCAGAGCTTAGCTGGGTCCTCTCTAGACAGGACGTTCTTGTCCCTGTCACCCTCCAGAGCTTAGCGGGGTCCTCTATAGGCAGGATGTTCTTGTCCCTGTCACCCTCCAGAGCTTAGCGGGGTTCTCTTTAGACAGGACGCTCTTGTCCCTAGCTCGCTCTCTACAGCGTGCTTGGATATGAAATGGTCCCCAGATTGTCAGGAGAGCCTGCTCAGGCTCTGCACCACACACCTGCTATGGATTAGGAAATTGATGTGGAATTGGGGTCTGTCTTATTGACCACCAAGATGGCTTTCTCCTTCTCACACCATTCCAAGGCTGCCTCCAGTCGGGAGGTGTGATAAGCCCTTTCATTAGAACATTAGAGGAGAATGTTTGACCAGAATGGACTCGAGATTGGTGGTGGGCTTAGGGGGACTAGGGATTCATAAGGAGCAGCTAATCCTAAAATTTGTTGTCAAAATATGGATAGCCATGAAGCCAGAGGAGGTGAAGGGTCAGATGAGTATGAGGTGGAAAGTCCAAGGGTGTGTTTCTCTGTTGGTGGGAGGGGAACTTGCAGTGACCCGGAGCTGGTGTATGGAGGGAAGGGGATTGACTTGTTTGGCAGGCGGGAGCAGTTGAGAATACCCAACTAGGGGGTGACCTTGTAGATCCCTTTGAAAGCAGCTCTCACTTTAGATCGTCTCTGGGAGGTTTGAGTCAGAGAGGTGGTCTCAAGTTCAAGGTCAGAACCAAGCTAAATGTAGAAAGCTAGCATAAAAATTGAGAGAGGACTGGAGAGATGGCTCAGCCATTTAAGGTACTCATGTTTGTTCAGAGGACCCAGGTTCGGTTCTCAGCACCCACAAGACAGCCTATAGCTCTCTGTAACTCCATTTCCAGAGGATCTGATGTCCTCTTCTGGCCTCCTTGAGCACTGCATGCAGGTGAGATATATATGTTAAACAGTCAAAAGAGTCATGTGCACTGGGTATGGTGGTGCACACCTTTAATCCTAGCCGAGGCAGGTAGATCTCTGTGAGTTCAAGGCCAGCCTGGTCTACAGAGAGAGCTCCCGGTCAGCTGGGGCTACAGGGAGACCTTGTGTCAAAAGCACCAAGGGGGGAGGGGCAAATTATTCATGTGCATGAAAGTAAATTTTGGGGAGTGGTCTAGATTTATTATTTTTTTAATTTATACATATATTTTTTAGAAAGTAAATTTTTTTAATGCTAAAAAAAAGTGGTGGTGAAGCTGGGCGTGGTGGCACACACCTTTAATCCTAGCACTGGGAGGCAGAGGCAGGCGGATCTGTGACTTCAAGGCTAGCCTGGTCTACAGAGTGAGTTCCAGGACAGTTAGGGTTACAGGGAGACCCTGTCTTGAAAAGACCAAACAAACAAACAAAAAAAAAACAAAACAAAAAAGCTGCTGGGCATGGTGGTGCACATCTTTGTTCCCAACACTGGAGAGGCAGGGACAGGCTGATCTGGAGGCCAGCAGGGATACTTGGTGAAACCCTGTCTCCAAAACAAAACAAAGGGGCTGGAGAGATTGCTCAGTGGTTAGAGCACCGGCTGCTCTTCTAGAGGACCCAGGTTTAAATCCCAGCACCCACATGGCAGCTAACAACTGTCTGTAACTCCATTTCCAGGAGATCTAACACCTTCTTCTGTCCTCCTCAGGCATTGCACGACATGGGTGCACTTAAACACATGCAGACATAATACTCATACACATGAAATGAAAATAAAGAAAAAAAATGTTTCAAAAAAAAAAACCAAAAAATACTGAGACTAAGAAAGCGAACTTCCCGAGGGAAGCTGTAGGCCCAGTGCGCACTGTCGAGCACCGAGCAAGGCTTGAGGTATAAACTTAAACCACTCAAACCAAATGGAAAAAGGGAGACTTGGCTTCAGCCACACTTGGGATGGAGAGGAATTAAGGGGTTGGTGTCCTGGGGACTGAAGGGCCAGTGCTGTAGAGTGGCTAGCACTGGGCCGGGAGAGGCAGTGGTTAGAGCACTGGGCCAGGAGAGGCAGTGGTTAGAGCACGGGCTGCTCTTGCAGAGGACCCAGGATCAGTTTGTAGTACCCATGTGGCAGCTAACAACTGTCCATAATTCCGGTTCCAAGGCATCCACTGACTGCCTCTGTTCTCCATGGGCATTACATGACATGGGTGCACTTACACACATGCAGGCAGTACATTCATACACATAAGATAAATTTTTCTTTTGAGACAGGGTCTCCCTGTAGCCCCAGCCTGCCTGGAGCTCACTCTGTAGACCAGACTGGCCTTGAACTCACAAAGATCCACCTGCCTCTGCCTCCCAAGTGCTAGGATTAAAGGTATACTCCACCACACCTGGCTTGAGGCACCATATGGGTGCTGGGAATCGATTTTTTTTTTTTTAAAGAAGAATGACTGGGGCTGGAGAGATGGCCTAGCAGTTAAGAGCGCCGACCGCTCTTGCAGAGGACTCGGGTTCGATCCCCAGCACCCACATGGCAGCTGAGAACCGTCTGTAACTCCAATTCCAGGAGAACTCTAGTTCCAGGGGAATCTGACACCCTCTTCTGACCTCCACGGCATTACACGACATGGGTGCACAAACCTACATGCAGGCAATACATTCATACACATACAAAAATAAATAAAATTTAAAAAAGAAAAAGAAGAATGACTGAGGGCTGGGCGTGGTGGCGCACACCTTTAATCCTAGCCCTTGGGAGGCAGAGGCAGGTGGATCTCTGTGAGTTCAAGGCCAGCCTGGTCTACAGAGTGAGTTCCAGGCCAGCTGGGACTAAAGGGAGACCCTGTCTCAAAAAGACCAAATAAGTAAATGAATGAATGAAGTAAATGAATGAATGAATGAATGAATGAATAAATAAAAAGAATGACTGAAACAGTAGACCAGGAAGTCTGTGCTGTACCCTGGGATGGTGATAAGAGTGTGGGTTTCAGGGAAAATATACAAATGGTGTGGCTGAGTATCCTCGTGAGATGGGGAGTAGTAGTGCCACAGGGACCGAGTGTCCTGAGAGATGGGGAGTAGTAGTGCCACAGGGGCTGAGTGTCCTCGTGAGATGGGGAGTAGTAGTGCCACAGGGACCGAGTGTCCTCGAGAGATGGGGAGTAGTAGTGCCACAGGGACCGAGTGTCCTGAGAGATGGGGAGTAGTAGTGCCACAGGGACCTAGTGTCCTCGTGAGATGGGGAGTAGTAGTGCCACAGGGACCTAGTGTCCTCGTGAGATGGGGAGTAGTAGTGCCACAGGGACCTAGTGTCCTCGTGAGATGGGGAGTAGTAGTGCCACAGGGGCCGAGTGTCCTGAGAGATGGGGAGTAGTGGTGCCACAGGGACTGAGTGTCCTCGTGAGATGGGGAGTAGTAGTGCCACAGGGGCTGAGTGTCCTCATGAGATGGGGAGTAGTAGTGCCACAGGGGCCGAATGTCCTGAGAGATGGGGAGTAGTAGTGCCACAGGGACCGAGTGTCCTCATGAGATGGGGAGTAGTAGTGCCACAGGGACCGAGTGTCCTCGTGAGATGGGGAGTAGTAGTGCCACAGGGACCGAGTGTCCTGAGAGATGGGGAGTAGTAGTGCCACAGGGACCGAGTGTCCTCGAGAGATGAGGAGTAGTAGTGCCACAGGGACCGAGTGTCCTGAGAGATGGGGAGTAGTAGTGCCACAGGGACCGAGTGTCCTCGTGAGATGGGGAGTAGTAGTGCCACAGGGACCGAGTGTCCTCGTGAGATGGGGAGTAGTAGTGCCACAGGGACCAAGTATCCTCGTGAGATGGGGAGTAGTAGTGCCACAGTGGGTGCCAGAGAGTGCAGCATGGGGAAAGCCAGTGTCAGAATGTGACCCGAACAGACCCTGGCAGACGAACTCGAGCTTGCTGTCCCTCGTCGTCCACAGTGGCCTGGGTAGTCCGGCTCGAGGGACCACAGTCCCTTGCCCCCCAAAACTTCACTTACATTTCAAAACAGCTCCATCTCAGGACAGGGACATTGGGTAACCTCGTGACTTTCAGAGTCAGAGAGTGAGCTTTGATATATGGTGCTTTTCACTGATGAACTGTCTAATATTATAGTGACTGTCCATAGGTGAAACCTTTACGAGCAGTTTTATCCTCTTAGGAAAGCAAGCGCACACGTCTTACATCCTCACAGCTTCATTTCTACACAGCATCCAGGCTTCTCCTGTTCACATAGAACAGGCCCAGCAGCCTGCTGTTTAAGAATGAAAATGAAAGCCGGGCGTGGTGGCGCACGCCTTTAATCCTAGCACTTGGGAGGCAGAGGCAGGCTGATCTTTGTAAGTTCAAGGCCAGCCTGGTCTACAGAGCGAATTCCAGGACAGCTGGGGCTACAAGGAGACCCTGTCTCGAAAAGACCAAAAAAAAAAAAGGAAAGAAAATGAGAGTCCTTTACAAAGAAGATAAACTGTAATCTGTTCATATAGCATGTTACCAGGACAAAGTGTTAGTGTGACCAGGAACTAGGGACACACGCATCTGCTCAGTGCTTCACATAGGATGGGCAAAGAAGCCAAGCTACACCAGGTAACGCATGTCTTTAATCCTAGCACTCGGGAGGCAGAGTTCAAGGCCAGCCTGGTCTATATATCGAGTTCCAGGCCAGCTTGGTCTATATATGGAGTTTCGGGCCAGCTGGGGCTGCAGGAAGACCCTGTCTCAAAAAGACCAAAAAAAAAAAAAAGCCAAGCTACAAAACACCATTCAAATGAGCCATTTGAATAGATGGACAAGCCAGTTCTGTCTTAGGAGTAGTTACAAAAGAAGGGCTAAGAACTCCAGATTACAAAATGAAATAGTGATGGCCACAGCAAATACAGCTCTAGAGTGCAGAGTGTAATGCTGTCAAGTTTATAGTTAGGAAGCCACTGTCACTTTTGGGCTGCGCATGTAGTTCTGTTGGCACAGTGCTTGCCCAGCGTGCGTGAGGTCTGGGTTCCTTGCCCGGTGCTGCTTAAAGCAGGTCTCTTGGTACATTCTGCAGAATCAAAATCCACACACACAGTGTTTGTGGCCAGTCAAAAAGAAAAGTTGGGGCCGGAGAGATGGCTTAGCGGGTAAGAACACTGACTGCTCTTGCAGAGGACCTGGGTTCAATTCCCAGCATCCACATGGCAGTTAAGAACCGTCTTTAACTCTAGTTCCAGGGGAATCTGAGACCCTCTTCTGACCTCCGTGGCATTGCACAACACAAGTGCACCAACCTACATGCAGACAGTACACTCATACACATAAAAAATAATTTAAGAAAGAAAAAGAAAAGAAGAAAAGTTTACTGCCAAAAGACCCCTCTCCTCTCTCTCAGTAATCGTTCTCTTTCAGCTCAGGATCACTTTATTAGAGTTTGAGAGAAAACGCCAGCAGGCCAGGCCGGCCGCTTCCCGGGGTGCCGGAGCGCGAGCCACACAGCCATGGGGTGGCTGGGGGGTTTTTGAGACAGGGTCTTTCAGCCCCAGCTGGCTTGGAACTTGACCAGGCTGGCCTTGATCTCACAGAGATATGCCTGCCTCTGCCTTCAAGTGCTGGGTTCAGGGTATATGCTACCATACCGGGCTAGCCTTGCCTTTTGAGTTCAGGTCTGCATTGGGGGTCTGCAGGCAGCTGTACAAGGGGATGGGAAGGGGTCTTCAGAGAAAGAGTGAAGACATCTTGAATGACAGGGAAACTGCTTAGGAGTGGGGCTGGCATCCGAAGCCTTGAAAAAGAAGGACCAGCAAGAGCTGGGCAGCGCGAGGCCGCCGCACCTGGTAACATCTCTACTTTGTCTTCAGCTACAAGGACGGCATAGTGGTTGTCATTGACATCAGCAAGAAGGGAGAAGTCATTCACAGGCTACGAGGCCACGATGATGAAGTCCACTCCATAGTGTGGTGTCCTGTTCCTGGTGAAGACTGCTTACCCCTAAATCAAGAGGAAAACTCAGGTGAGGTGATAGAAGGAAGGTCCTGGTCTGTTGAGACCTAAAGGGCAAAGTAGAGTTATGGCAGCTGAATTACACTGGAAGCTGTGGGAGTCACATCATACTCTGAAAGGGAAAGCTAAGTTTTTAGAACCCTTGGAAACTGACTTCTCTAGCACATGTTTATATTTAATGGAAATTGAAAATGAAATGGTCATCTCTGTCCTAGAAGCACCTGCAGTTCCCGATGGGAAGGTTACAGCTGAAGGGGCTGCCACCAAAGGCTGTTACTTAGCCACGGGAAGCAAGGACCAGACCATTCGAATCTGGAGCTGCTCTCGAGGCAGGGGTGAGCTTGACGCTTTGTGTCTGTGCTGTTGTTTCTGTTGCTGTAATAAATGCCCTGGCAAAAGTCCTTTAAGGGAGAAAAGGTTTATTCAGTTTAAAATTGCAGGTTACAGCCCATCATTTTAGAAATGTCGAGGCAGGAACTTGAAACGGCCAGTCTGCTGTAAAGAACGCAGTGAGCACATGCTCGTGTAGTCTGCAGCTTGCTTTCCGGGCTCTTGGACAATGCAGGACCTGCACCCAGGGATTGGTGCTTGTAGTCTGTCCTCTAGTTTCTGTTCTGTTGCTGTGGTAAAATTTGAGAACAGCTTCGGAGAGGAAGGGGTTGTTTCCGCTTCAGTTACCCTCCATCATGGAGGGAGGTCAGGGCATGAACCTGGATCAGAAACTGGAGGAGCACTGCTCGCTGATCGCTGGCCCTTACACAGCTAGGACCACCTGCCTGGAAAGGCTGTAGCCCTCCCACATCAGTTGATAATCAAGACAGTCCCTTGACACTCATGCCCACAATGAAGACTTTCAGAATCCCCTGGGCTGTGTCAGGTTGGGTGTTCCTACACCAGTGAGCATAATCCACTGCAGACACACCCGTGGGCCAAACTTCTCTAGAAAAGCACTCATTGATGCCCTGTGCAGCTCATTCGGGTTAGTGATGAAAAGTGGCCATCAGTGTGTCCTTAGTGGTGAGGCCTGTACAGTGTAGGACTACCTGTACATTGTAGGACTACCTGTACAGTGTGGGACCACCTGTACAGTGTGGGACCACCTGTATAGTGTGGGACTACCTGTACAGTGTAGGACTACCTGCTGGAGGTCCGTCTTGGTCCAAGAATATAATTGTCCAAAATCTTACCAACTTTCAGTCCCCAAGTGCCCTGGGCTAGACCTCTGTTCTGAGCCCTTGGCTATTAGTTCTGGTGCATTCCAGGAGAGGGCAAGGCCCCCTGCCTTACTGAAGGATCACTATCTGTAGGGACCACAGATAGTCATTGTAAGAACAGGAGTTGGGACTTTCCTTGATGGCAAGAATGGAAAAGATCTCTGGAGTTACAGCTTCTCCAGGGCATTGAGGAGGAAATGATACACATATCCAGCCCACAAGTGTGCTTACATGGAAAAGCTCACTTGGTTTGAGTAGGTTTTGTTTTTTTGAGACACGGTTTCCCTGTAGCCCCAGCTGGCCTGGAACTTGCTATGTAAACCAGACTGGCCTCAGTCTCACAGAAATCCACCTGCCTCTGCCTCCCAAATGCTAGGACTGTGTATGCCACCATGCCTAGCTGCTGTAAATTTTTCATTGCATGTGTGTGTGTGTGTGTGCATGCATGGAGGTCAGAGGACAGCTCTATGGAGTCTGTTCTTCCACTTTTGTGTGTGTTCCAGGATTAAAATTCCAGTCATCAGGCTTTCAAGCTGAGCCATATCACTGGCCCTGTCATTTTGTTCAAATCGAACTAAAGCTCTCCATGGGGACGCTAACATCTAGTCCCTGCAGAAGGACCAGCTCTGAGCCTGGTAGCTGTCTGCACTGGCCTGAGGGGGCTGCACCTCAGCTTGACTGAAGAAAGTCTGACTTTTTAAGTGTTCTATTCCTTTTTAATTGTACAAGTGATTTTATTGATGTGTACAGTGCCTTCAAAGGCCAGAAGATGATGACAGAGCCACCATGTGGATTCTGGGACCGAACCTGGGTCGTCTAGAGGACCAGCAAGTGCTCTTATCCCTGAGCCATTTCTCCAGCCCCCGTGCATGTGTGCATTCAGGCTGTGCTTGTGCTTCTGCTCTTGGTGCAGATCAGGAACCTCTGCATCAGTACTGGTGGGCATTCCCCAGCCATCACCTGTTGCCTGCCAAGTTGCCCCCATTGGTGGAATTATAACCAACCAGGAGAAGGAACCCCACTCTGTCCTTACAGTTTTTTAACTTTTGGGGTTGGGCTCTTGGTTCTAATTAGGAGCACATTTTCCTGCACAAAGACACTGCATGCGTGCCTGCCTGCCTGCCTGCCTGCCTATGTGCGTACCTGCATGTATGTGTGTGTATAGTGCCTGCAGAGGCCAGGGAGTGTGTTGGATCCCCTGGAGCTAGAGTTACAGACAGTTGTTAGCCTCCATGTGGGTGCTGGGAACCAAACCCGGGTCCTCTGCAAGAGCTGAGCCAAGATTTATTTCATTTTTAGTTATGTGTATCTGTGGGTATGGGCACACGAGTGCAGGTGCCTGCAGAGGCCAAAGAGGCATTGATCCCCTGCAGCTGGCTCCTAGGTGGTTGTGAACTATCTGACCTGGGTGCTGGGAACCAAACTCGAGTGCTTTGGAAGAGCAGCACATGCCCTTCCCACAGAGCCGTTCTGCAGCCCCAAATACTAATTCTTTTTGGTTGGTGTGTGTGTCTTCATGCTGAGCAGGGGTGCATGTGCACATGTGTGTGGAGACCAGAGTGACCTTGGCCATCTTCCTCAGTTGTTCTCCACCTGATTTTTTTCCCACCTTATATTCTGAGACAGGATCTCTCTGAAGGCTGGATTCAATTCTGATTAGACTGGACTGCAGACCAGCAGGCTTGGGGACTAAAGGCATGTGCCACCATGCCCAGCTTGCAGCAGGCTCTTTTTACATGAGTCTGGGGGTCCCAGACTCAGGGCCTCATGCGTACATGGCAAGCCCTTCCTTTACTGACTGAGCCATCTCCTCAGCTCCTGAAGTATTACTTCTTAATTAACCACACTTGCAATCCATAGGCACGAATTGAGGGTGGCTGTGAAGTTCACGTAACTCATTTTGCTGTCTTGAGACTTCATTGCTTTCTTCTAATCTGCAGGTGTAATGGTTTTGAAATTGCCCTTTCTGAAGAGAAGAGGAGGGGGTGTGGACCCAACTGTTAAAGAGCGTCTTTGGTTGACACTTCATTGGCCAAAGAATCAGCCAACACAGCTGGTATCCAGTTGTTTTGGGTAAGTCTCTCGGGATTGTTCTTTGTAATAAATACTGCTTTCCTGTTCAGATTTGGATGTTTTTATGCTTCTCTTTGTAGTGGAGAACATGAAGAAAGTGGATTTGTATTGTTAATGGGTGTTATTTCTGTATGACTATATAGCACAGATTGGCCTAGAGCCCATACTCTTCCCGCCTGAGCCTCTCAAGTGCTGGTGTTAATTTGATGCTGTTTTGGGAAGTCTTGGGTGTGGCCATGCTGGAGAAGCATGTCACTGGGGGCGGGCTTAGAGAGTTCATAAAGCCTTGCACATGTCTAGTCTCTCTCTGCTTCCTGCTCCGGCATCTCCTGCCACTGCGCCTCCCCATGATGGACTCTAATCCCCTGAAACTATGAGCTCAAATAAACTCTAAAGTAGGTGTACACCGCCTGACCAACCACTGTGGGGTGAGAAGTGGAGGTGATGGTGCAGAACTCTTCTGTCTCCTAACAGAGCCCTAGATGGCTCACCCTGCAGGGCAGAGCTGCAGATTGCAGTCAGAGTGGCTGGGTTTCTTGTGCACATGACGCCTGAGCTGCCCTCACGCGCAATGTGGAGGGTGGTGGCGCCGAGTAGTTATCACTCCTGGGAAACAGCAGACCATGTTTCCTGTGCTCTCACATCACAGCACAGTCTTCACACTGGCAAGCAAGGGCTGCGCTCTATGTAGACACAGGCAAACGGGCTGCGCTCGGCATAGACACACGGGCTAAGCAGGGGCTGCGTTCTGCGTAGACACACGGGCTAAGCAGGAGCTGCGCTCTGCATAGACACACAGACAAGCAGGGGCTGCACTCTGCATAGACACACAGACAAGCAGGAGCTGTGCTCTGCGTAGACACACAGACAAGCAGGGGCTGTGCTCTGCGTAGACACACGGGCAAGCAAGGGCTACGCTCTGCATAGACACATGGGCAAGTAGGGGCTGAGCTCTGTGTAGACACACGGGCAAGCAGGGGCTGAGCTCTGTATAGACACACGGGCAAGCAGGGGCTGAGCTCTGTGTAGACACATGGGCAAGCAGGGGCTGAGCTCTGTGTAGACACATGGGCAAGCAGGGGCTGTGCTCTGTGTAGACAGGTGGGCTAGCAAGGGCTGCCCTCTGCGTAGAAACGTGGGCAAGCAAGGGCTGCACTCTGCATAGACACGCGGGCAAGCAAGGGCTGCACTCTGCGTAGACACGCGGGCAAGCAAGGGCTGCACTCTGTAGACACGCGGGCAAGCAAGGGCTGCACTCTGTAGACACGTGGGCAAGCAGGGGCTGCGCTCTGTGTAGACACGCAGGCAAGCAGGGGCTGTGCTCTGTGTAGACACATGGGCAAGCAAGGGCTGCACTCTGCGTAGACACCTGTTGGATGCCCCTGCGTTGACACAGCTCTCACTCACCTGGAGGTGGTCAGATCTGTGGGCTGAGTCCTGGGACTCTCGCTGCGCTCACTTTTACTTATTTTAATTTTTTTTACATTTATTTCTTTTGTGGGGAAGTCAGAGGACAGCTTGGAGAAGTCTTTTTTTCTCTTGCCATGTGGGTCCAGAGGATCCAACTCAGGTCATCAGGCTTGGTGGCCAGCACCTTGACCTGCCGACCTGCTGACCTGCTGAGCTTTCTCATTCGCCCACTTTTTTCTTTTTTCTTTTTCCTTTTTTGAACGTTATTTGTTTATTTGTGATGCCATGGGGAGGTCAGAGGATGGCTTGTGAGAGTTACTTCTCCTTCTGCCATGTGAATACCAGGGCTTGAACTCAGGTCATCAGGCTTGGGAGCAGGTGCCTTTATCCACTGAGCCGTCCTGCCAACCCCACACACATGTACACCTGCTAGTTTCGAGCCCCACATGGTTTGACCTGAGCCACTCTGTCAGCCATAGTTCCACAACCCCACCCTTAGGTTCAGTTCTTTGGTGTAAGCCATTCACAAAACTCAGAAACATGCTTTCACCAGTTTATAAGGACATTCAAAGGGTATAGTTGAGGAGATGCACGGGGCAGTGTGTGGGAGAGGGAGGCCTTTTCAATCTCTCTAAGCACATCACGCCACAACTCATTGTGAGCAGCTTTCCGGAAGCTCCCAGAACCCTGTCTTTCTGGTATTTACAGAGGCTCCCATTACGTGCACATGATGGATTAAATCTGCTGCCACTGGTGAGCAGCTTTCCGGAAGCTCCCAGAACCCTCTTTCTGGTGTTTACGGAGGCTCCATTACGTGCACATGATGGATTAAATCTGCTGCCACTGGTGAGCAGCTTTCCGGAAGCTCCCAGAACCTCTTTCTGGTATTTACAGAGGCTCCATTACGTGCACATGATGGATTAAATCTGCTGCCACTGGTGAGCAGCTTGACCTGCGTCCTTTCCCCTTTTCCCTAAGGCTGTGACTGGGGCTAAACCCCCAACCCTCTACTCCTGGCTCTGTCCTTTGGGCAACCAACCTACCTCTCTCTCTCTCTCTCTCTCTCTCAGAAAATTACTTTATTATTATTTTTTTATTTTATGTCTGAATGTTTTGTCTGCATGTATTTAAGTACACCACATGCCTGCAGCTCCCACATAGGCCAGAAGAGGGTGTCAAGTTCCCTGGAACTGGAATTACAAGCAGTAGTTATTAGCTACCATGTGGGTGCTGGGAATCAAACCTGGGTCTTCTAGAAGAATGGCCAGTGCTCTTAACTACTGAGCCATCTCACCAGCCCCCAGATCTGTTTGTTGTTGTTGTTGTTGTTGTTGTTTTTGATATTTGTTTTATGTGTATGAGTATTCTGTCTGTATGTATATAAGTACACCATGTGCATGCAGCCTGTGGAGGCCGAAAGAGGACATCAGATCCCCCAGAAATGGAGTTAATGGTGGTTGTTAGCTGCCATATGGGTGCTGGGAACCAAACCACTGAGCCATCTATCCAGTGCCCATCTTAAAGTTGCATTATGCTCTAGAGAACCCAAAGATTGTAGGAATCATGTGAGCAAAGGAGACAGAATCTGTGTTTCACAATATTACACCTGCATCTATCGACCAGAAGCGCTGCACATAGAAATTCCTGGAATGCTGACCATGTCCCTATTGGCTTCCACCACCTCAAAAAAGGTGCATCTTCAGGGCTAGAGAGACGGCTCAGCCATTAAGAGCACTGACTGCTCTTGCAGAGGGCCTAGGTTCAATTCCCAGCACCCACATGGTGGCTAACAAAGATTGTAGGAATCATGCGAGCAAAGGAGACAGAATCTGTGTTTCACAGTATTACACCTGCATCTATCGACCAGAAGCGCTGCACATAGAAATTCCTGGAATGCTGACCATGTTCCTATTGGCTTCCACCACCTCAAAAATGGTGCATCTTCAGGGCTGGAGAGACGGCTCAGCCATTAAGAGCACTGACTGCTCTTGCAGAGGGCCTAGGTTCAATTCCCAGCACCCACATGGTGGCTAACAACTGTTGATGACTCCAGTTCCAGGGGAGTCTGACACCCTCTTCTAACTTCCACAGGCACTGCCTGACACAGTACACTTACATACATGCAAGCAATACACTCACACATAAAATAAAAATACTTTTTTTAAAAAGTATATATTCAGCCGGGTGTGGTGGTGCATGCCTTAAATCCCAGCACTTGGAAGGCAGAGGCAGGCAGATCTCTGTGAATTCAAAGCCAGCCTGGTCTACATAGCAAGTTCTAGGCCAGCCAACTGGGGTTAAAGGGAGGCCCTGTCTCAAAAATTGCAAGTTATGGCTGTATTTCATAGTTAAAGCTTTAGAGAGGTATGTTTAAAAGGTCCACAGACATGGTGGCCAGTCATGAAATACCAGCACTTCAGTGGCTGAGGAAGGAGAATTTTGAGACTAGCCTGAGCTACATGGTGAGTTCCAGGACAGCCTGGGATAAAATTGTGGCAGGACCCTATCTCAGATACAATAAAAGAAGCTAGTCTATACGTCGGTGTGCTTCAAGACCAGAAGTCACAAGTGTCCCTGCCCCTGCTGCCTTCCAGAGTCGCTCCAGTCCCTCTGTGGTTAAAAGTAAATGAGGGTGTTGCTGCGTTTTCTTTATGTTTTGATGCTTGTTTAGTTACTGTGTATGTTCTTGCACATACACCTCATAGCACACATGCACAGTCATAAGACAATTTTGTGGAGTTGGTTTTCTCCTTCCGCCATGTGGGTGACAGAAACGGATTCAGGTCAGGCTTGGCAGCAAATACCTTTACCCACTGCTACTTGACAGTCCCCTTCATTTTCCTTTTTGGAGTTTGGGGGGGATTGCTTTGTTTGAGAAAAGATCTCACTATGCAGCCCTGGCTGGCCACAAAATCAGATATCCCCCCTCCTCTGCCTCCTGAGTGGTGGCATAAAAAGTATGGGCCACTGTGCTTGACCTCTGTTTTGGGGTATTGGGGGGCATTCTTTAAAGCTTTGCTGGCCTTAAACTTGTGCAGCAGCCTTCACTAGCTGGGTTCACATCTGCACATACTCACACCTAGTTCACAAACCAGTGTTATTGGGGCACAAAATAAATTGAGACTAGAAAGCATGGCTGACAAGGGGACTTGGGCCTCTGTGACGAGGGGCGGGTGCCTTAGCGAAACGTTATCTGGGAGGGTCAGTGGAATGGAGTTAGGTCCAGTCAGTTCTGTGTTAACGTGGAGGTTGGGGGCAGACTGATGGCCCCATCCCCATGCCAGGGTCTGTCCCCCTGGTGATGGATGCAGTGGTGTTGGGCTCAGGAAGGGAGCAGGTGGCAGATTCTTTTACAGCTGAGATCCCCAGCTCTGGCCCCAGCCCGCCAGCTGGTGAGGAGTGCGGGTGAGATGGCCTTGCTCTGCCTGCAGGGGCGAGCTGCTGCTGTGGGAGCTCACGCAGACGTGGAGACGCAGGTACACACTGTTCAGCACCTCAGCGGAAGGGCAGAACCACTCCAGAATCGTGTTCAACCTGTGTCCTCTGCAGACCGAGGATGGCAGGCAGCTGCTCCTGTCCACGTCCATGGACAGAGATGTAAGATCCTGGGTCTGCCTGGGGCGGGGTAGGGTGGGAAGGTCTGGTCCCTCACTGCCAGCCGCCTCCAGGGCAGAGCTGCAGAGCAGAGCAGAGCTGCGTAGACAGGAGGCCGCCCTTCCCTGTTTCCCTCCTGTGCCCACATCAGCTGGCAGCGCATCCGTCAGATCCCTCTGAGAACTATAAGCCTGTGCCCATCCATTTCGGAACTAGGCTAGGCTGATTTGACAGACTGCCTTTTGGAGACTGGGTCTGTACCCCGGCTTGCCTTGAATTCGGTTGTGTGTAGGCAAGGCTGACCTTAACTTTTGCCTTCATCTCCTGAGTGCTGAGATTGCAGGTGTTTGCCGCCACGCCCAGTTCGTGTGGTGCTAAGGATCAAGCCCAGGGCTCCGTGCTGAGCACGTACTCTGCCAGCTGAGCTGTGTCTCCACCCCTGGGTTCATAGACCCTGTTCTCCAGCACTGTCCCGTTTGTGTTGTTGGCCTTTGCTGACTCTGACCTTTCCACTCCTCAGGTCAAATGCTGGGACGTGGACACCCTGGAGTGCTGCTGGACGCTGCCCTCCCTCGGAGGCTTTGCCTACAGCCTGGCCTTCTCCCCTGTGGACGTGGGCTCCCTGGCTATAGGTGTTGGGGATGGCATGATCAGGGTGTGGAATACGCTGTCCATCAAGAACAGCTACGATGTGAAACTCTTGTGGCAGGGTGTCAAGTCCAAGGTCACAGCGGTAAGGACAGACAGTTCTTTTTTTCAAATGAATTCATTTTAGATGCTAAAAGGTATTTGTGATGAAGCTAGAAGAAAATTCTCATTTTCTAAACTTCAAATGTTGTGGAATCCTTTATCCCCAGTTGATAGAGTGCTTTGCACATCACTTACATGTTGAGGATTTTTTGTTGTTCTTTGTTTAATATTTTATTATTTTTATGTGTACAAGTGTATTACCTGCATGTGTATAAGTGCACCTGTGTTGTGCAATGTCTCTGGAGGTCAGAAGGTGTCGGCTTCCCCTGGAACTGGAGTTACGAAGAGTTGCTAGCTGCCACGTGGGTGCTGGGAATTGAACTCGGTCATCTGCAACAGCAGCCATGCCCTTAACTGCTAAGCTGTATCTCCAGACGTTTTGTTTTGTTTTGTTTTATAATTGACTATATTCAAGTTTGTTCCCCCAAAATATCTGGAAGGAGATGCAAAAATGCCACTGAGTTAAGTGGTGAGAAAACAGTAACTTTAAACTTGTTTCTGTTTTTATTATTAAATTTGTGTGTGTGTGTGTGTGTGTGTGTGTGTGTGTGTGTGTACGCGCCTGCGCGCGCGCACACGCACCAGTGTGCATGCTCTTAGATGGCAGAGCTTCAGTCAGGCCTGGAAGAAGCGAATTCCCTGCTGAGCCGCCTCATTTGCCCTTAACCCTTTTGGGTGGGGAGGAGTCTTTTTTTGAGACAGGGCCTCCCTGGAGCCCCACTTAGCCTGGAACTGTCTGTATAGACCAGGCTGCCTTGGAACTTACAGAGATGCGCTACCATACCCAGCTCTAACCTTGTTTTAATCTTTTTCTCACTCAACAATGAGAATTAAATTAGGAGCAAGAAAATTTCATTTGGGGCTGGAGAGGTGGCCTAGAGGTTAAGAGCGCCTACTGCTCTTGCAGAGGACCTGGGTTCGATCCCCAGCACCCACATGGTGGCTGAAAACCGTCTTTAACTCCAGGGGAATCTGACACCCTCTTTTGACCTCTGTGGCATTGCATGACATGGGTGCATAAACCTACATGCAGACAGTACACTCATACACATATGAAAATAAATAAAATTAAAAAAATAAATAAAAATTTTAAAAAAAAAGAAAGAAAATTTCATTTATTTATTTTATTTTTATTTATTTATTTATTTGTTTTTGTCTTTTTGAGACAGGGTCTCCCTGTAGTCCCAGGTTTCCTGGAACTCACTCTGTAGACCAGGCTGGCCTTGAACTCACAAAGATCTGCCTGCCTCTGCCTCCCAAGTGCTAGGATTAAAGGCATGCACCACCACGCCTGGCCTAGAAAATTTCATTTAAATACTTAGAGGTGGTAGAGGCAGGTGGATCTCTGAGTTCAAGGCCAGCTTGGTCTACATAGTGAGTTCCAGGCTGGCTGGACTACATGTAGACTCTTATTTCAAGAAGATAATTAATTAATTAATTAATTAATTATTAATTAATGCTTAGAGAACAGCATGAGGCTTCCTTTCTGTTCCTTCATCACACATTCACTTGGAAACTCTTTTCTCGTAGCTGTGCTGGCACCCAAACAAGGAAGGCTGCTTAGCTTTTGGAACTGACGATGGAAAAGTGGGGCTGTATGACACCTGCTCCAGCAAGTAAGCTCGGGTCTCCTCCTCCAGGGCTTCACTAACCTGTACCCAAAATGTCAGCAGTGTGAGTTTTCATTTTAGTTCACAGACCTGATGCACAATGAAGTGGTTTGTTTGTTTTGTTGTTGCTGTGTTGTTGTTGTTTGGTTGTTTTGAGACAGGGTCTCCCTTTAGTCCCAGCTTCCTGGAACTCACTATGTAGACCAGGCTGGCCTTGAGCTCACAGAGATCTGCCTGCCTCTGCCTCCCAAGTGCTGGGATTACAGGCGTGCGCCACCACACCCGGCACAATGAAGTTGTTTTGAAGTAGAATCCTTTGGATCTCTAATATTCAGGTTCAGAACCCGGAATTTTCTTTGGAAGTTTTTTTCAGGGGCTGAGAATGTAGCTCAGTGGGTAGAGCCTAGCATGCACAGGGCTGTAGCTGGGCTGTAGGTTCAGTTACCAGCACCCGGTAACAAGGGAGGAGAGTATGCATATCTGTGATCCCAGGACTTGAGAGGCAAAAGCAGAAAGGTCAAACCTCATCTACGTAGCAAGTTCTAGACTACATAAGACCCTGTCTCAAGAGAAGTAAAAGCAGTGCTTTTCGGGTGACACTGCTCTAGCCTCCTGGTATTGGAGAATGACCTAGGTCCACCTTGGAGGTTTTCAGGATACGTGGAGTTGAAAGATAATTGTGAAGAGCAACACGTGTGAAGAGCACGCATGTGCCATTCGTTCTGTGTCTGCATTTCACGTAAACCGTTGCAGAGCTGGGGATACCACTCATTGGTAGAGAGCACTTGCCTGGCATATGCAAAGTCCTGAGTTCTATCCCCAGCACCACAAAACACAAAAAGTGCAAGCCCCCTGAGGCCATTGTTTATGGAAGGTAGGGACATTGTCCCATCTAACCATAGTGCCCTTGACACATAATTTCCTCTGAAGAAAGAGAGTTCATAATGTGCTCCAACATAGAAGACGTAGGAGGGGTTCTTGGGTTTGGTTTTGTTCTAGATTATTTTTTGTGTATGAGTGTACTGCGTACATGTGAGTAATTCCACCCATGTCGTGCAGTGCCCAGGGAGAACAGAAGAGGGCGTTGGTCCCCTGGAACTGGAGTTCCAGGGGTCGTTAGCCACGTGTGGGTGCTGGGATTCGAACCCAGGTCTTCTGCAAGAGCAGCTGGTGCTCTTAACCACTCAGCCATCTCTCCAGCCCCCAATTCGTTTTCTCGGGGTCTTCATGAGCGTTTTTTGGCCTCTTGGCTAATCCAGAGCTCCTTACTTTCCTTTCCACAGCACTGTTCAAGTTCAGAATTCAGGGGTCCTTGCCTGTTTTCCGACCTTCCACATCTTGTCTGTCTCTGTTTCCTTGAGTGCCCACTCCTCTTGTTACCAGCACTCCCTGCTGGCAGCGGGAGCAGTCCTGTTGAAGGTTACCAAATGCTGGAGGCCTGAACTCCTCATCCTCCTTCCTCCACCTTCGAAGTGCTGGGATTATAAGCGTGCATCACCACAGCCAACTTGTTGTATTTTAAATCATCTGTTTTATGCTGAATTACTTGAAACGTACAAAATTAAGTGTCAGTTACTTTTTTAAAACAGGTTCTCATTGTGTAGCCCTGGCTGGCCTAGAACTCAGTATGTAAACCAGGCTGGGCTCTTACCAAGAGCCTGCCTCTGCCTCCCAAGTGCTGCCGCAGAGAGTTGATTAGAGGCTAAACCTGTACCGTTCAGGTCACCTGCTCCTAGCCCCATGTGGCTGTTCATACTGAAAGTCATGAGAATTACATGAGCTTAGACATCCAGTTCTTCCATCACAGTGGCCGCGATTCAGAGCACAAGACAACCTGTGGCTCGTGGCTGTCACGTTGGACAGCTGTTCTGAAGCAGGTTAGCAAACTGCGGCAGGAGTTAAGAATGGTCACTCCTGGGCTGGAGAGATGACCTAGTGCTTTGAGAGCGCTGACTGCTCTTGCACAGGACCCTGGTTCGATCCTCAGCACCCACGTGGCGGCTGAGAGCCGTCTTTAACTCCAGTTCCAGGGGAATCCGATGCCCTCTTCCGAGCCCCCACATGCATTGCATGACACGGGTGCACAGACCTACATGCAGACAATACATTCATACACATAAAAAAAAAATTAATTAAAAAAAAAAAAAGAATGGTCACTCTTGTTGGGTATGGTGGCATACCTTTAATCTCAGCACTTGGGAGGCAGAGGCAAATGGATCTCTGTGAGTTCAAGGCCAGCCTGGTCTACATAGCGAGTTCCAGGCCAACTGGGGCTACAGGAAGATCTGGTCTCAGAAAGACTAAAAAAAAGTACTATTTCAAAGAGTTATTTAACTAAGTGAAATATTGACTGCAGTAGCTCCGAGTCACTGTGGAAGGGCTCGTGAGTTCTGCTAAATCCATGGTGATCCATAAGCTGAATGTTCAGCCCACAGGTAATGAAGCTGTGTGGCAGGAGGCATTGCTCTGAGTGGATTGGTAGGTGCTTGGCCAGAATGTCTTCTTCTATTCCTCGTAGCCAAAGACATTTTGGCTCACTCTCCAGAGTGATCCTTCCACACGTGTTGATATGTGAAAGTAAATACCATAACTCATTCAGTCCTAGGTTCTGGAGTAGACTGCAGTGATACTGTTGACAGTACTGCCTTTTCCCTCCCATAAGCAAAGTGTTTCTTACTACTATACAACATACTGTCAGTAGAACACAGTAGAAAATCTCGAGGGGGCAAGGGAGGGAGGAAGGCTCCTTTGAAAGTCAAATGCTTTAGAAACCTGTCTACCCTGAGATTTTATCCCAGTTTAAGTATACTGGTGGGCCAGGCTTGGTGGTGCGCACCTTTAACCCCAGCACTCTGGAGGCAGAGGCAGGTGGATCTCTGTCAGTCCAATCTACATAGAGTGTTGCAGATCTGAAAGGGCTCCACATTGCCCTGCAAGTGTACTTGGTACCAGACTTGTGTCTTAACAAATTAAATAACTCTTCAGTCCCAGTACTCAGGAGGCAGAGGCAGGCAGGTCTCTGTCTGTTTCAGACTAGCCTGGTCCACCTAGCAAATTCCAGACTAGTCAGAGCTATATAATAAAACACTCTCTCAAAAAATAAAATAAAATAAAATAAAAGAGGAAGTAACCTGTCCTGCACAGCTGCAGTGATGCTGGAGTGCTCAACACTTCTCTGCAGTAACCTGTCCTGCACAACTGCAGTGATGCTGGAGTGCTCAACACTGCTCTGCAGTAACCTGTCCTGCACAGCTGCAGTGATTCTGGAGTCCACAACACTGCTCTGCAGTAACCTGTCCTGCACAGCTGCAGTGATGCTTGGAGTGTTCAGCACTGCTCTGCAGTAACCTGTCCTGCACAGCTGCAGTGATGCTTGGAGTGCTCAACACTGCTCTGCAGTAACCTGTCATGCACAGCTGCAGTGATGCTTGGAGTGCTCAACACTGCTCTGCAGTAACCTGTCCTGCACAGCTGCAGTGATGCTGGAGTACTCAACACTGCTCTGCAGTAACCTGTCCTGCACAGCTGCAGTGATTCTTGGAGTGTTCAACACTGCTCTGCAGTAACCTGTCCTGCACAGCTGCAGCAATGCTTGGAGTGCTCAACGCTGCTCTGCAGTAACCTGTCCTGCACAGCTGCAGCAATGCTTGGAGTGCTCAACGCTGCTCTGCAGTAACCTGTCCTGCACAGCTGCAGTGATGCTTGGAGTGCTCAATGCTGCTCTGCAGTAACCTGTCCTGCACAGCTGCAGCAATGCTGGAGTGCTCAACACTGCTCTGCAGTAACCTGTCCTGCACAGCTGCAGTGATGCTGGAGTCCACAACACTGCTCTGCAGTAACCTATCCTGCACAACTGCAGTGATGCTGGAGTGCCCAACACTGCTCTGCAGTAACCTGTCCTGCACAGCTGCAGCGATGCTGGAGTCCACAACACTGCTCTGCAGTAACCTGTCCTGCACAGCTGCAGTGATGCTTGGAGTCTCAACTGCTCTGCAGTAACCTGTCCTGCACAGCTACAGTGATTCTGGAGTCCACAACACTGCTCTGCAGTAACCTGTCCTGCACAGCTGCAGCGATGCTGGAGTGCTCAACACTGTTCTGCAGTAACCTGTCCTGCACAGCTGCAGCGATGCTGGAGTGCTCAACACTGCTCTGCAGTAACCTGTCCTGCACAGCTGCAGCGATGCTTGGAGTGCTCAACACTGCTCCTGCTCTTCAATAGACAGTCGGTGCTCTTAGCTACTGAGATTATCTCTCCACCCCTATTTTTTTTTTAATTAATGTTAATTTTCTATGCGTATGAATGTACTGTCTGCGTAGCAGGTGTGTTCACACCGTGTCGTGCAATTGCACACGAGAGGTCAGAGAGGGTGTGCGTATTCCCCCCTGGAACTGGCGATTTCTGAATTGGAGTTACAGATGGGTCTAGCCTCCATGTGGGTGCTGGAGTCGAACCGGGTCCGTCTGTTAAGAGCAAGTCGGCAGCTCTTAAAAACCGGTTCGCCTATCTCTCCGAGCCCCCCCCCCCCTATTTTTTTTAGAGTTTCTGCTTTGCCCAGCTGGCGTTGGACTTATGTGACACTGTCCACACAGAGATCTACAGGCCTCGGCTGGTGCTGGGACTAGCTGTGTGCACTACCATGCTGAGCCACGGGATTTTAGAAAGACAGATGAGAAAAATGACCAGTATGGGCACAGCGTGCTTGGGGCTTGTTTTGTTGCTACTTAACAGTCAACTGTTTGGGGAAAGAATAAGTTGTTTTTCTCTAATATCAACAACTACACTCTTAACTCTATAGGAAGGCCATTGTAGAAAGAGATGGTCTGTTTTCAGTGTGCCTCTATCTAATCTTCTGGTTTTTCCTGTCCACAGGCACGCATATTCTTCGGCCGTGACATATCGCTGTGTCTCAATAACTGTCTATCACGTCCTTGTAGGCTAATGAATAGTGGCTACTACATAATCTGAAAGAAGACTGTGTACACACTGGCATGGGGGCCCCCAGTGCCCCCCATGTCACTCGGTAAGTGAGCCATTTTGCCCCACATGGATGCATTCTTCACTCTAGTCTAGGGTCTGAAAGCTGGGGTAAAAAATATATCTGGCTAGGGGGTGGTGCACGCCTCTAATCCTAGCACTTGGGAGGCAGTAAGGCGCGTCAGATCTTGTGAGTCAAGGCCACCTGGTCTACACTGTGAGTTCCAGGACAGCTAGACTACAGAGAGCCAGCTGTCTCAAAAAAGACAAAAAAAAAAAAAAAAAAGTCTGGCATTGACTGCTTTTGTGTTGTGCGTGTCCCCAGGAGTCCTTGGGAGCAGCAGGGCCGGGTGGTGGGGTGGTGGTGGTAACGGACCAGCCGAAGGATATCTTGACCTCTGCATGCCCTCAGCCCCAAAGCGTTGAGTGGGCTTCCCTGTGCACAGTTATCTATCAGGAGGAGCTGTCCCTGTGCACAGTTATCTATCAGGAGGAGCTGTCCCTGTGCACAGTTATCTATCAGGAGGAGCTGTCCCTGTGTACTAGTTATCTATCAGGAGGAGCTGTCCCTTGATGTTCACAGGCTTCCGAAGTTTCTATCAGGAGGAGCTGTCCCTGTGCACAGTTATCTATCAGGAGGAGGTGTCCCTGTGCACAGTTATCTATCAGGAGGAGGTGTCCCTGTGCACAGTTATCTATCAGGAGGAGCTGTCCCTGTGCATAGTTATCTATCAGGAGGAGCTGTCCCTGTGCACAGTTATCTATCAGGAGGAGCTGTCCCTGTGCACAGTTATCTATCAGGAGGAGGTGTCCCTGTGCACAGTTATCTAACAAGATCCCTGAGTTCGGAGGAGCTGTCCCTGTGAGAGATATCGGAAGCTGTCCCTGATACTTCAGGATCTTGCAGAGTTATCTATCAGGAGGAGCTGTCCCTGTGCATAGTTATCTATGGGGGTCCGGAGTATCATCGAGATCTGTCCCTGTGCACAGTTATCTATCAGGAGGAGCTGTCCCTGTGCAAGTTAATCGTGAAGTCTATGCTACTTTCAGGGAGGGCGTCGTGAACTATTTCAGCGCTGCCCTGTGACACAGTTACCTACGGAGTCGTCATAATCTTCGGAGAGTGCGTGATAGTACTTCAGGAGATGTCCCTGTGTTATTATCATCAGGAGGCTTCCCAACTCGGCACGTCTAGGAGGAGCTGTCCCTGGTGTCCGTCACAGTTATCTACCAGGAGGAGCTGTCCCTGTGCACAGTTATCTATCAGGAGGACTGTCCCTGTGCACAGTTATCTATCGGGAGGAGCTGTCCCTGTGCACAGTTACCTATCAGGAGGAGCTGTCCCTTGCACAGTTATCTATCAGGAGGAGCTGTCCCTGTGCAGTATAGGGGGCCGCAAGTCTCGAAGTGTTCCGTGCATTAGGAGGTGTCCCGACTAGTTATCTATCAGGAGGAGCTGTCCCTGTGCAAGTTATCTATCGGAGGAGGTAGTCTGTGCCGTTCTAGGGAGGAGGTGTCCCTGTGCAAGTTATCTAGCAGGAGGAGCTGTCCCTGTGAGTTTTAGAGGCTGTCCCTGTGCACAGTTATCTATCAGGAGGAGCTGTCCCTGTGCACAGTTATCTATCAGGAGGAGCTGTCCCTGTGCACAGTTATCTATCAGGAGGAGCTGTCCCTGTGCACAGTTATCTATCAGGAGGAGGTGTCCCTGTGCATAGTTATCTATGGGGGGGGGGTGTCCCTGTGCACAGTTATCTCGGGAAGAGGTGTTCCTGTGCACAGTTATCTATCGGGAGGAGGTGTCCCTGTGCACAGTTATCTATGTGGAGGAGGTGTCCCTGTGCACAGTTATCTATCGGGAGGAGGTGTCCCTGTGCACAGTTATCTATGGGGAGGAGGTGTCCCTGTGCACAGTTATCTAGCAGGAGGAGCTGTCCCTGTGCACAGTTATCTATCTGGAGGTGGTGTTGTAGCTGTGCAGTTATCTATCGGGAGGAGCTGTCCCTGTGCACAGTTATCCATCGGGAGATAGTGTTCCTATGTGTAGCCATTTCTTCCTCTCTGTTCCCACAAGCAACCCTGGTTGCCCTGGCTCTTGGAGGGGGAGGGGGAGCCCGTACAGGTCAGTAAAGAAATTAACCCAGGAGAGATTCCGAGGGAATAACTCAACTTTATTTTTACAACCCAGGGTCTTTATGCTGGACCTTGTGAGATGGGAATGGGGGGTGGGTACAGCGTATACAGGGTGCTAGCCGACAGAAACTGAGGTGTGTGGATTAGTACGGGGGTTATCTGTCCACTACATCAAAGGGAAGCCTCAGGGATCTCACTTGGCAAGCAGGGCTCTAACCCGGCTCTGAAGAAGCTGTCAGGACAGCTGGTGCGGACCCCATGGTCCTCAGACCAGAGCTTCATCCTGACACCTGCGCCCAGCTGTGTCATCGGGAGGTGGTATTCTGGCCTGTGGTTTCATTCCTCTGCTGGCCACCTACGTTCTCCCACCCCACTTGCTGCTGCCCTTCCCAAAGTGATGGGCGAGTCTTACTGTCTGTGACTGCCCTCCTGTGACCTGGTACTGAAGTTCAGACGGAGGTCCCCCCAGCTTTGCCTCCCAGGAACATCTATTTTTTTGCCTCTGCACGGCTTTTATTAGTTTATTAGGGAGCTCGGTGTTTTTAGTTCACAGAGTTTACATATTACAGATGCTCAAGCAGTGTAAAACACAAAGAAGTGTCTTGTCACTGCAGCACTAAAACAGCATGGTTTGTCCAAGGGCAATGCAACTGCCCCAGTGACAGCCTCCTTTGATGCATGCATAGACCGGGCAGCCTGTTCCCAGCATCCTGGAAGCACCACACACACACACACACACACACACACACACACACACACACACGCATGCACACACGCACACACATACGCACACACTCCTGTTCCCAGCATCCTGGAAGCACCACACACATACACACACGCACGCACACACACCTGTTCCCAGCATCCTGGAAGCAACACACACACACACACACACACCCCTCTCTGCATCAGCAAAGCCCAAAGAAGTCTGCTAACTCTTAGTGAGCCGAGCAGTATAGTCCTTTAGGGATAGCCGCTGCTGTCTCTTAGAATGAGTCTTTACTCCGCAGCTGTGAGGAGGCATCTGTGGCTTCTGCCGCACGTGCCTCACCGAGCACTGTGAGCTGGCAGGAGCTGGCAGCACAGGCATCTGCTCTGAGAACCTCATCCCTAGAGTCCTGCAGCTCTGTGTGTGAGTGCCCTAGGAACAGACTGCTCGTTTCTGGAAGAAAATGAATTCTCAGGAGCTTTGGTTGGAGATGATGTGTTTTCTGCGATTGTTTTTGGTGACTCTACAAGAGTATTTACACTAAATAAATAGTCTCTTAGAACTTAACATAGGATACCATGTTCTCTCCCAACACCTGCCTAATGGAAAGGATGGTGACTTCATCCCAGGAAATAGTCATGCTTTCTGTCTTCCACAGGAGGGGAAGGAGACAGGCCCTCCCTCACCTTGTACAGCTGTGGAGGGGAGGGCATTGTCTTACAGCATAACCCCTGGAAGCTCAGTGGAGAGGCCTCTGACATCAACAAGCTCATCAGGGACTCCAATGCAATCAAGGTAAGCTCCCTCTTACCTTTCCCACCTTGATACAGCAGGGCCAGCCGCATGCTTAGCCAGACTTCGCAGTGGTATGAAGCTGTTGGTGAATTTGTGGTTGCCTTGGTATACCTTAGGGGTCTTGATCATTGATTAAACAACTAAAGCATGGGGGAGCGTGGTTCATTACAACTGTGATTTATAAAAAACTTTCATATCTTTTTTTTCTTTTTTTGTTTTTTTTGAAACGGGGTCTCCCTTTAGTCCCAGCTGTCCTGGAGCTCACTATGTAGACCAGGCTGGAGATCCGCCTGCCTCTGCCTCCAGAGTGCTGCGATTAAAGGCATGCACCACCACCCCCAGCAACTTTCATATCTTTTTTTTTTTTTTTTTTTTTTTTT
>VZQC01014244.1:84391-244189 GCA_009823505.1 Rhizomys pruinosus | reverse complement strand
TTTTTTTTTTTTTTTTTTTTTTTTTCTTTTTGAGACAGGGTCTCCCTGTAGTCCTAGCTGTCCTGGAACTCACTATGTAGACCAGGCTGACCTTGAACTCACAGAGATCCGCCTGCCCGTGCCTCCAAGTGCTGGGATTAAAGATGTGTGCCACCACGTCCAGCCAGACTCTTTTATTTTAAGATTTATTTATTTTTATTTATATGCATGAGTGCTTACCTGTGTGCACACGTGCATATCTTCAGCTGGCAGAGGCCAGAAGCACCAGGTTCCTGGGAACTGGAGTTTCAGGAACTTCTGAGCCTTCGTGTAGCTGCTGAGAACCAAACTCCTGTCCTGTGCTCTGAGCCATCACTCCAGCTCCAGGCCACTTACAAGGTTAAATGCTATGGACAGTATTTACCGGCCTTGCTGTCCCACTTAATTAGGTTTTCTAGTCATATAACCTGCCTAATCAGAGCATGTAAGGCGGGCACTGACGTATGAGATGAATGGAGTTAAGGGCAACATGTGTGCTCAGGCTTGGCTTTGCTCCCTAGTACAAGCTGCCTGTGCACACAGAGGTCAGCTGGAAAGCAGATGGCAGAGTCATGGCCCTCGGCAATGAAGACGGGTGAGTGTTGTGAGTGTTGTTTCTTTAAAGAGAGAAAAGGCTCTGCAGTTCTATGTATCTTCCCAGCTGTTGTCCGCTGTGAGACCAGGTGGGGAAGTGAAGTTGTGTTTGTGATTAGGGTTCACTCTGGGTGTGAGGTTGTGTTTGTGATTAGGGTTCACTCTGGGTGTCCTCAGATGATCTGGGCTCTGCATCCTTGAGAAGAAGAATTCTTTAGATTTGTGTTCAGAGTTGCGGTTGGATGCACTGCCTATTGGCTATCACAGTCTCTGTCCTGTCCATCTCCACAGGACCAGTCCTTTTCGGGCAGTAGTTCAAGATCCTCCCACCTCACCTCTAAATGCATTTCTGATTGGGAAGGAGTTGTGCAGGGATGGAAGGGCTGTCTTGTGCAGTCTGCTGTCTCTAAACAGGGGATGCTATTTGCACTGATACCCTCTTCTTGTCCTGCTGTCTCTTGTTCCATCCAGATCAATAGACATACTCCAGGTCCCCAACCTGAGGCTGCTGTGCACCATCCAGCAGCACCACAAGCTGGTGAACGCCATAGCCTGGCACCATGAACACGGCAGCCAGCCAGAGCTCAGCTGCCTCATGGCCTCTGGCTCCAACAATGCCGTCATCTATGTGCACAGCCTGAAAACTGTCCTAGGTAATGTTGCTTCTTACATGCTGAGTGAGGGTCTCGTGTAGAGCAGGCTGACTTCCAGCTCACGATGTAGCCAGGTGCAACCTTGAACTCTGGGGACGGGAGGGGAGGGGTCACAACCTCGCACCTCTAAGTCCAGCAGCAATCCAGGGTTCTACCCCTAGGAAAAAAGAGATATGAAATGGGTACAGAGTTTACAGAGAGAATTTGTCAAAACATATTGCCCAAAAAAGTTGGGGTCCTTCAGGTGAAGGAATTGATGGTGGATTAGAAATTTAAATGGACATAAAAGAATAAGAAGAGCCAGGGCTGGAGAAATGGTTCGGTGGTTAAGAACACCGGCTACTCATGCAGAGGACCTGAGTTCTTTCAAGCACCCACATAGTGGCTAACAAATGTCCATAACTCCAGTTGCAGGGGAATCCAGTGCCCTCTTCTGACCTTTACAGGCATTACACAAATGGGTGTTAAGTTCACATGCATGCAGGCAATACAGTCATAAACATAAAAATGATAAAATATTTTAAAAATAAAAAGATAGCTAGATGGTGGGGCGGGTGGATGAGAGTAGCATGGGTACTTTCTGTTACAAGTGGCTGTCCAGAAAAGCTGTGTTACTGTTTGCAGCTCCCACTGGAGTGCCTTCATGGGTTCCAGTGAGAACTGGACCCTGCCTGATATGTGTATAAGCTAGGCTGTGCATTTATTTCTTCATTGTGTGTGTTTGAATGCATGTTCATCAGAAAACAACTTGGAGGACTTGGTCCTCTCCTTCCACCATGTGGGTTCTGAGGGTTGATTCCAGTCGCCAGGCTTGGCACCAAGCACCTTTGCCCACCGACCATGTCTCTGGTTCTGAGGGTTGAACCTGGTCACCAAGCTTGGCACCAAGCACCTTTGCCCACCGACCATGTCTCTGGTTCTGAGGGTTGAACCTGGTCACTAAGCTTGGCACCTTTGCCCACCGACCATGTCTCTGGTTCTGAGGGTTGAACCCGGTCACCAAGCTTGGCACCTTTGCCCACCGACCATGTCTCTGGTTCTAAGGGTTGAACCCGGTCACCAGGCTTGGCACCTTTGCCCACCGACCATGTCTCTGGTTCTAAGGGTTGAACCCGGTCACCAGGCTTGGCACCTTTGCCCACCGACCATGTCTCTGGTTCTAAGGGTTGAACCCGGTCACCAGGCTTGGCACCTTTGCCCACCGACCCTGTCTCTGGTTCTAAGGGTTGAACCCGGTCACCAGGCTTGGCACCTTTGCAACCGACCAATGTCTCTGGTCTGAAGGGTGAACAGGTCACCAGGCTTGGCACCTGCTCACCGAACCATGTCTCTGGTTCTAGGGCTTGAACCCAGGTCACCAGGCCTATGCACCTTTTGCCCAGCCGACATGTCCTCTGGTTCTGGAGGGTTGAACCCGGTCACTCAGGCTTGCACCTTTTTGCCCACTACCAGTCTCTGGTTCTAAAAGGGTTGAACCCTCGGTCACCGCTTGGCACTTTGCCCACGACATGGTCTCTGGCCCGGGTTAGGCTTTTTGGAAGCAACGCTACCAACTGTCCAGGCTGCCTTGAACTTGTGATCCCCCTGTCTCCATCTCCCAGGTATTGGGAGCATAGGCATAGCTTGTATGATTTATTCCTTAAACTGTTTCAACTCCTTTCAGCACCTATGGGAACCACTAGACATTGTCAGAAGTCATCTTTAAAATATAACAGAAATAGGATTGTGTTTCGAGGAAGTTTGTACCTCTGAACTGTCTCACAAGCTCTGCAGTATGCTCCGTAACAGTGAGGGTGCTGATGGCTTCCATTTCTCCAGTAATAACTGCCAGTTTTTCTTTTGTCTTTTGAAACAGGGTCTCCCTATACCCCGGAGCTAGCTGTATTAGACCAGGCTGGCCTTTAACTCAAGTGATCTGCCTGCCTCTGCCTCCCAGTGGTGGGATCAAAGGCACGAGGTAATTGGGCTACTATGCCCAAGCATGAGAGTAAAAATTTTTTTTTTCCCTCCAATATTTGTTGAGACGGGTTGCTCCTTGTAGTCCAGCCTGCCTGGAGCGTCACTATATAGAACCAGGTTGGCCTTGAATCTCAACAGAGTCACAGAGATCTGCTTGGGTTCTGCTCCCCGAGTGCTAGGATTAAAGGTGTGCAATTAGCACACCCGGCTGAGAGCACAGTTTCTTAAAGTGAGAAAAACAAGTTCCGTCTTCTCTGGTAGCGGTTTCTAGACCAGGAGCATGCTGACAGCTGAGCCGGCTCCGTGGTGGGGCACTGCTGCTTTTCTAAACCATCAGTTTTGGCAAAAGATGTTAGTGTTTCACCTGCGTCTGAGGTGCACCTTCATCCCATCATTAATTTTGGGTTTATTGTGTGTGTGTGTGTGTGTGTGTGTGTGTGTGTTTTAAGACTGTTTCACTGTGTAGCCCTGGCTGGTCTCAAACTCCATGTGAAGACCAGACTAGCAAGGAACTCATACAGATTTTCCTCCCTCTGCCACTTGAGTTCTAGGAATAAAGGTGGGCACCACCACATCCTGCTTGCATTCATTGTTTCTCTTTTTTTGAGACAAGATCTGAACTGCCCAGGTTTCCCTTGAACTCTTGGGATAACTACTATGGGTCACCACACCTATCAGGCAACTTAATTTTTAAAGCAGGGTAAGTCTTTGTGTGATGCAGTATTCCCATCCTAGATTATTTTTTTTATTTTGTTTTGGTGGTTTTGAGACAGGGTCTCCCTATAGCCCCAGCTGGCCTGGAACTCAATCTGTACACCAGGCTAGTCTTGAACACTCAGAGATCAAAGACCTCCGCCACTACACCCAGCCTTTTTTTTTTTTTTTTTAATGTATAATAGTATCTTATGTATATGTATATAAGTGCACCCATGTCATACATTGCCCTCAGAGGATTCCCCTGGAATTGGAGTTACAGAGGGTTGTTAGCCCTCGTGTGGGTGCTGGGACTTGAACCTGGGTCTTCTGCAAGAGCAGCAGAGCTGTCAGCTGCTGAGCCATCTCTGCAGCCCTGAACTGTCTTCTCAGTCACGTAGACCTGATGCTCCTGCTTTGCCATGTTAATGTCTTCCTTGGGTCCTAATTTTGTTGTAGTGGTTATGACCTCTTTCCTTGCCTCTTAGAGAGCAATCTTGAGGCTCCAGTGACCATCACAGAGCCTTACCGGACCCTCTCAGGGCACACAGCCAAAGTTACCAGTCTGGCATGGAGCCCACATCATGATGGATGGCTAGTGTCTGCTTGCTACGATGGCACAGCCCAGGTATTGTTGTGTTCCTGTCCAGCGGGTTCTTCACTATGTGGCCCAGCTTTGTCTAACTTCAGCTCTGTCATCTTTCCTCCGTTCTAGACTGTTTTCCTCCCCTGCTGTCACCTTCTACACAAGAACTGTCTGAGCCAGACAGCTGTGCAGCTTCATTTGAGCCCTTAGTGGATGGACTTGAAGTTACTGCAGTGTAGTTGGTTCTGAACTAGTGCCCGTGTGGTGGACTCTGGTGACTCAGAAAGCTCTCTCACCCACGCTAACACAAAGCTGCTGTTAACCACAGATCCTTTTATTGTTTTGATTCTTGCTCCGTAGGCCTGGCTGGCCTGGAAGTCCGAATCCTCTTGCCTCAGCCATACAGGTGCTGGGTTATAGGTCTGAACCACCACACCTGCTCCCCAGGACAAATACTAACACAATTCTGCTTTGAGACATGCAATCCCGAGGACACCAGTGGAGTTCTGTTCATCAGAGCACATGCCCCCCCCCACGTAGTTTTGTCTCACCTGAATTAGGAGATGATGCAAATCACATGAAGTAAAAGCCATAGGGTTATTTTTACTTGAGCAACTTATGCCCCAGAACAATAGAATAACCAGAAATCGTTCAGTCTGTCGTGCAACTCTTTTTTTCCCAGGTGTGGGATGCCCTCCGGGAAGAGCCTCTGTTCAACTTCCGAGGACACCGAGGCCGACTGCTCTGTGTGGCATGGTCCCCAGTGGACCCCGAGTGCATCTACTCGGGTGCAGATGACTTCTGTGTGTACAGGTGGTTAACCTCCATGCAGGACCATTCCCGGCCTCCCCAAGGTTGGTTGGAATGGGGTTGGGGAGCTCACGGTGCCAGGCCGATTCCTTCTCTCTTCCTTTGTAACTGTTTTATATATATTATTATTTTTATTTTGTGTGTATGAGTATAATGCCTGCATGTAGGTGGTACACCTGTGTTGTGCAATACCTGTAGAGGCCAGAAGAGGGTGTTGGATTCCCTGGAACAGAAGTTATAAACTGGGCTGGAGAGATGGCTCAGTGATTAAGAGCACTGACTGCTCTTGCAAAGGACCTGGGTTTGATTCCTAGCACCCACATGGCAGCCAAGAACCGTCTTTGGCCGGGCCTGATGGCACATGCCTTTAATCCCAGCACTCAGAAGGCAGAGGCAGAGGCAGTTGGATCTCTGTGAGTTCAAGGCCAGCCTGGTCTAATAGCAGGCTCCAGGCCAGCTGGGACTAAAGAGACCCTGTCTCAAAAAATATATATATAGAGAGAGAGAGACAGTTGTTAGCTGCCATGTGGGTGTAGGAACTCTTAACTGGAATGCTCTGCAAGAGCAGTCAGTGCTCTTAACCCCTGAGCCCTCTTTCCAGCCCCTTCCTTAGTAACTGTTGCCCAGGGGTCTGCAGCCTGGAGGGCCACAAACAGTATTGTCAGTTGTAATAGGTGCACCTGGGCCCCATGAGTAGGCTATACACCTTGTTTTGCACTGGGAGAGCTTTGAGAGGTCAAGAGCCTAGGACATTGCTGCAGAAAGAAAGGGTGTGTGCAAAGAACACAGAGGACATGGACCAGCTTGAAGAGGCTCTTACTAAGTTGGGGACAGTTTGAGCTTCATAAGGACCAGGAGGGGTTAGCAGGATGGCTCAGTGGGTAAAGGCACTCACCACGCAGGATGGCTCAGTGGGTAAAGGCACTCACCATGCAAGTCTGGTGACCTGATTTCAACTCCCCAGAACCCACATAAAGGTGAGAAGGGAGAAGTGAGTGCACAGAGCTGTCCTCTGGCCTACATAGGTGTCTATCATGGGTGCATGCTTGCTCATGCACACATACTTTGAGTCGTTTGTTTGTTTGTTTGTTTGTTTGTTTGTTTGTTTCAAGACAGGGTCACTCTGTAGACCAGGCTGGCCTTGAACCACAAAGATCTGCTAGTGCTAGGATTAAAGGCGTGCGGCACCACGCCCAGCTACCTTGAATCTTTTTAAATGTCTATTGGACAGGGAAGGTGGCTCATGGATATAAAGGGACTATGCATAATTTAAAAAAGAAAAAGAAAAGGCCCATTTTCAAGTATCAAAGATGAACTGGTATCAGAAATCTAGAAAAATGAGATGGAGAGATCTACCCAAAACAATGACATTTCGTGTCCTTGTAGTCTTATAAAAGACTACTCACAGCTTTGTGGTCAGACTGGGAAAAGGCAAATGCCTATCAACAAATGCTTGTATTCCCACAGAGGAATCCACTCTGCCATAAAAAAAGGTATAGGCTGGAGGTTCGGCTCAGTGAGGAGCATATCTTTCCATGTACAGTCCTGATAACAATCCCTCTAGCAGGAAGGGAGCTGTGCTAATGATAAATGCAGCAAAAGTAATCTCAAAAGATGGCACTGAGCAAAGGTGTGGTGTGCAGTTCTGTGTCTGAAATCCTAGAAGGAGCCTGGGCCAGGGAAGAGGGCAGCTTCCGGGCCTGGGGCAGTCTCAAGGTGTGCCTGGTCTGGGGTGGCAGTGCTGACTATGGATCTCTCAGAATCTGTCAAAGCATGAAAAAGTAGGCATTTTCTACTGCAATAAAAATGAGTTAACCATAAGCAAAGGATTAAAGCTTCTAGAAAGGAGGGGGTTAGTCCACATTGCAAACCACCCAATACTGGTGGAGGAGGACATACTCCTACAGGTACTAGAGTGACGCTCCAGGTTCTCTGCATGGGAACCAGGAATGACGGCTCGTAAGCCTCCCACAGCAAACAGCACTCCTGTGGGGTACTCACCACAGTCAGCTAGTGATCACCCTCCTCAGGAAATGACCCTGGAACTAGCAAATACAAAGGCCTAGCTGAGCAGGGCACCAGCATGACAGCTCCTGTGGGCAGCAGGTGAGTGGCCTGTGTCCCGCGGAAGGCACTGGACGCTAACCCCCAAGGGGAAGCTCCACGCTGGTGATGCCCAGGCAGGGGACTTGAAGACTCAGAACAGGGTGACATTTTCACATAGGCTGCTTCTGACCCACAGAGTGTATTTCTGTCTGTCCTCTTCTAAACTAATTTTTGTAGGGAAGAAAAGTATTGAATTAGAGAAAAAACGGCTCTCTCAACCTAAACCAAAGCTCAAAAAGAAGAAAAAGCCCACCTTGCAGTCGCCAGTGAAGCAGGATTCCCCTGAAGGGAACGAAGACGAGGGCATGAAGGAGAACTCCAGACCTGTGGAGAATGGGCTGGCTGACCATGGCTTCGAGGAGGAAGCCCAAAAGCCGGAGCCACAGTGCACCCTCACCCCAAGGGGTAGGTGGTTCTAGAACACCCCTTCTTCCTTGGGGAGCTGCTGTCTGGCCTGCCTCATTCCCAGCTCCTTAGCTAAAGCGATGCCTTCACTGAGCTTTCAGAAATTGTACTAGTTGTCTCTAAAGGGGGGTTACTCTCTAAACCAACTCTGAAGTGTTCAGGGAAAACTAAGGGATTGTGAGATAGAAACAGTAAAAGTTCTGCAGAAAACAGGACCCAGGGTAATGTGTGTTCACATAACGATGAATGGAGAGCAATTAATAGTGTGTCACGTTTACGGAGTTTCCATTGTTGAAGCCTCTTGTTGCTTAATTAAATAGACAGTTGAGGCCGAGCATGGTGCTACATGCCTTTAATCCCAGCACTTGGGAAGCAGAAGCAGGTGGATCTCTGTGAGTTCAAGGCCAGCCTGGTCTACATAGCGAGTTCCAGGCTAGCTATGGCTTTGGGAAAACCCTGTCTCAAAAAAGATGAGAGAGGGGCGGTGCACAAAAAAAATCAGTTACCACCTGGTGACCTGAGTATATGAAAAGTGAAGTTCATATGTGTAGAGCTGGGGCTCCTGAGCTACAAGTTCATATGAGTAGAGCTGGGGCTCCTGAGCTACAAGTTCATATGTGTAGAGCTGGGGCTCCTGAGCTACAAGTTCATATGAGTAGAGCTGGGGCTCCTGAGCTACAAGTTCATATGAGTAGAGCTGGGGCTCCTGAGCTACAAGTTCATATGAGTAGAGCTGGGGCTCCTGAGCTACAAGTTCATAACTTTTCCCTCATCAAGTATCTCAGAGATCTGATAATACAGATTCCTGAGTTGCCCGTCTGTGAGGCAGGCGAGGCGAGAGCTCCCATGCCTTCTGTCCAAGGCACAGTGGTTGAGGTTGCAGGGCGGGGCCTCCCTCGTATGCTCTGAATTTCAGTTAACAACAGAAAACTGGGCTCTCCAACCACGCAGACCTTGACCTCACAGTGTCACCTGCGTTGCCGCAGCCTGTGGCGATCCTATGCCTCAGCGTCCGAGCACTAGGACCACAAGTGTGAGTGCTAGGATTGCAAGTGTGAGTGCTAGGACCGCAAGTGTGAGCGCTAGGACCGCAAGCATGAGTGCCCGTGCCTCACTTTCTCCATTCTTGGCCTAAACTTTTTCTTATTTTTCTCCCATGATTTAGTTCCTGGAGAACCAGTTACCTGCACTTCCCTTTCCTCAGGCTTTGAAAAGTCACAGGTCACTACAAATAACAAGCTCACATCGCTGAAAAAGGAACCACCTAAAGAGAAGCCTGGTCAGTCCCTTCTCACCAGAGTACTTTATAAACACCAAGAGCTTTTAGTCAAGTGTGTGGGTGTTCCGATTAGGTTTCTGTTGCTGGGGTTTTTGTTTTTTTTTTTTTCAGCATTGTTGAACACTTGAAGTGTTTTACACTTGTTCATCGTATTGTGTGTTGGGTGTGGAAGGTGCTGTGTAGGGTGAGCTCGCCCAGCGGTATCCTCCACATGGGAGGTGCTGTGTATGGTGAGCTCGCCCAGCGGTGTCCTCCATGTGGGAGGTGCTGTGTAGGGGTGAGCTCGCCCAGCGGTGTCCTCCACGTGGGAGGTGCTGTGTATGGTGAGCTCGCCCAGCGGTGTCCTCCACGTGGGAGGTGCTGTGTAGGGGTGAGCTCGCCCAGCGGTGTCCTCCATGTGGGAGGTGCTGTGTATGGTGAGCTCGCCCAGCGGTGTCCTCCATGTGGGAGGTGCTGGGTAGCAATGAGCTCGCCCAGCGGTGTCCTCCATGTGGGAGGTGCTGTGTATGGTGAGCTCGCCCAGCGGTGTCCTCCACGTGGGAGGTGCTGTGTATGGTGAGCTCGCCCAGCGGTGTCCTCCATGTGGGAGGTGCTATGTAGCGATGAGCTCGCCCAGCGGTGTCCTCCACGTGGGAGGTGCTATGTAGGGGTGAGCTCGCCCAGCGGTGTCCTCCACGTGGGAGGTGCTGTGTAGGGGTGAGCTTGCCCAGCGGTGTCCTCCACGTGGGAGGTGCTGGGTAGCAATGAGCTCGCCCAGCGGTGTCCTCCACGTGGGAGGTGCTGTGTAGGGGTGAGCTCGCCCAGCAGTGTCCTCCATGTGGGAGGTGCTGTGTATGGTGAGCTCGCCCAGCGGTGTCCTCCACGTGGGAGGTGCTGGGTAGCAATGAGCTCGCCCAGCAGTGTCCTTCATGTGGGAGGTGCTGTGTAGCGATGAGCTCGCCCAGCGGTGTCCTCCACGTGGGAGGTGCTGTGTAGGGGTGAGCTCGCCCAGCGGTGTCCTCCACGTGGGAGGTGCTGTGCAGGGGTGAGCTCGCCCAGCGGTGTCCTCCACGTGGGAGGTACTGTGTAGCGGTGAGCTCGCCCAGTGGTGTCCTCCACGTGGGAGGTGCTGTGTGGTGAGCTCGCCCAGCGCTGTCCCCGACGTGGAAGGTGCTGTGTAGCGATGGGCTCGCCCAGCGGTGTCCCCCACGTGGCCCCTCCCTCCCTGTACGAGTTCTGTTCTTCATGCTGCCTGTAACTGCATTTCAGATCCCTTGCTCAAGAAGAGGAAGGCTCGCTCCATGCTCCCTCTGAGTACCAGCCTGGACCACAGGTCCAAGGAAGAGCTCCATCGGGACTGCTTGGTCCTAGCAACTGCAACACACTCCAAAGGTACAGGCAGAGTGGCATCGGCGTGCTTGCATGCGTCTGCTCAGGGAGCGGCAAGTGTCTGCACTCCACATTCTCGTCCTGCACAGCTGTTCCTGCTTCGTGGTGACATTGGCTTCTTTTTGCAGATGTTTCTCAGTTGGCAGCTGAGTTTACATTGTTTCTGTTATTGGAAATGAGTTGACCTTTGCACTCTCTGGGTATGGTGGGAACCATGGATAGCACCCAGGGCCTTCCACATGACAGACAGGTCCTTCTCAGGGCCTTCCACATGATAGACAGGTCCTTCCCAGGGCCTTCCACAATGTGAACAGACAGGTCCTTCCCAGGCCTTCCACACGTATGATAGCAGTCCTTTTCCCAGGGCCTGATGCACAGAAGTCCTCCAGGGTTCCACGAGACAGGCCTCCACATGAGGACCTTTCACATGAGCAGCTCAGCCTCACAACGATAGACAGGGCCTTCCCTAGGGCGCTTCCACATGATAACACAGGTCCTTCCCTAGGGCCTTTCACATGATACACAGGTCTTTCCAGGGCCTTCACCATGAATTACACAGGGGTGGTCCTTCCCAGGGCCTTCCACATGACAGACAGTCCTTCCACATGACAGACAGGTCCTTCCCAGGGCCTTCCACATGATACAAGGTCCACATGAAGCAGTCCTTCATGACAACAGGTCTCCAGGCCTTCCACATGATAGACAGGTCCTTCCCAGGGCCTTCCACATGACAGACAGGTCCTTCCCAGGCCTTCCACATGATAGACAGGTCCTTCCCAGGGCCTTCCACAGAACCAGGGCCTAATAAGAGCAGGTCCTTCCCAGGGCCTTCCACATGACAGACAGGTCCTTCCCAGGGCCTTCCACATGACAGACAGGTCCTTCCCAGGGCCTTCCACATGATCAGACAGGTCCTTCCCAGGGCCTTCCACATGAAGTCTCCACAGGCCTTCACACAGGTCCTCCTCAGCTGACTACATCCCAGGCATAGAATTGCCCTTTTTTTTTTTTTGGGTCTTGTCTTTTTTGAAGACAGGGTCCTTCTGCAGCACCAGCTGTAAAACTCAACAAAGATCTGCCTGCCTCTGCCGCAAGACTGAGACTACATCATGCACGAACACCACCCCAGCTTGCGTTTTTTTAATGACAGGGGCCCTCCTGCAGATGCTCAGCTGGTCCTGGAATTCACATCTAGCCAGGCTTGGCCTTGAAGCTCACAAGAGACCGCCTGCTCGTCTGCTCCCTAGTGCTGGGATTACAGTTGGACTACAGGCTGTGCATGCCGCCCCACACAGTTGACTTACAGAGCATTCCTTTGTGATAGACCCCATGAATTCTAAGGACGTTCTGTAGTAATTTGAGGTTTGGGGCTTTGTTTTCTTTTTTTTTTTTTTTTTTTTTAATTTCCGTATATGTATGAATGTACTGTCTGCACGTAGGTTTGTGCACCCATGTTGTGCAGTGCCGTGGAGGTCAGAAGAGGGTGTCAGATTCCCCTGGAACTGAAGTTAAAGACAGTTTTCAGCTGCCATGTGGGTGCTGGGGATCGAACCTGGGTCCTCTGTAGGAGCAGTTGGCACTCTTAACCACTAGGCCATCTCTCCAGCCCCTTGTTTTTCTTTTTCTTAATTATGTGTATGTTGGGGGGAACTGTACTGTTGTATTTGCCCAACTGAACTCTGAAAGCACTTTCCGTTGCCCTGTCTTATAACCAGCAGGGTCTCAGTGCAGTGAGCGAGCCCAGGAGCCCTGGTTTTCTCTGGCTCTGAAGCAGGTGTTAGTGCATGTGGCCAGAAAAAAACGAGGGTTCCTAGGCAGACAGTAGCACTTACATTTGATTTTCCATTTCCTCAGAGCCAAATGAGGATGTGTCTGCTGACCTTGAGGAGCGGTTTCACCTGGGCCTGTTCACAGACAGGGCTACTCTGTACCGGATGATTGAAACTGAAGGTAAGGCCAACCCAGTCCACACCTCCACTCCCTTGACCTTAACACACACCTCGGTGTGGCTGCCTGGCTGTGCCTATCCCAGGCCAAACTCTTATGGGATGGAGGAAAAGGTGTTGCAGGGAGATGGCTCAGCAGGTTAAAGGGCTTGCTTTGCAACCCTGACCTGGGTTCATTCCGCAGAACACACTTTTTAAAAAGCTGTATTTGTGGGGACTGGAGAGATGGCTCAGCAGTTGGGAGCATTGACTGCTCTTGCAGAGGACCCAGGTTCGATTCCCAGCACCCACATTGTGGCTAAGAACTCTCTTAGGCCAAGTGTGGTGGCCCACACCTTTAATCCCAGCACTTGGGAGGCAGAGCCGGCATATCTCTGTGAGTTCAAGGCCAGCCTGGTCTACATAGCGAGCTCCAGGCCAGCTAGGACGAAAGGGAGACTCTGTCTCAAAAAATAAAATATAAAATAAATATAAAATATAAAATAAAATGAAATAAAAATTTATATTTGTGGCTTACATCTGTGGTCTCAGCACCTACAAATGGGAGGCAGAGCAGATGCATGGCTGGAGCCCCGGCTGCAGGACGAGAGTGACTCCTGGACGAGCTGCCCTCTGACGCACGGTCACATGCACATATCTTCTAAAACACTCCTTAAGGTCCGCCATCACGTTCCTTGATGCCTCTTGTGGTTTTTCACCATGTCCTCACTCGAGACTTTCAGAATCAGGCAGTTTCTGAGCAAGAAACAAAAGCTAACATCATCCCATCCCAGTGGGCTCAGATGAGAACTGGTGACAGAGTCACTGACAGACACTGGGGAGAGGCACACTGGGTCTGTGAGGGTCACACAGAACAGCACACTGCTGAGGGTCACACAGGACAGCACACTGCTGAGGGTCACACAGGACAGCACACTGCTGAGGGTCACACAGGACAGCACACTGCTGTTTAAGCCAAACCGTGCTTCCTACCAAATGGAACTGAAAGGTTTTATTTGGCCATTTAAACTAGGAATATGATTTGCTTTTGGGAGATTTGTTTATTTGGTTTTGGTCTTTTTGAGACAGGGTCTCCCTGTAGCCCCAGTTATCCTGGAACATGCTCTGTAGACCAGGCTGGCCTCTGCTTCCCAAGTGCTGGGATTAAAGGCGTGTGCCACCACACCCAGCAAAAATAGGATTCTTAGTAAAATCATTTTAGTGCATGGCTTATCAGTAAGTGCATATTTCATCCTCCACTGTAGCTTTCATCTTTCATTTTTTTGGTTCTTTTATTATTTATAAAAGGAAGAGTTTTCTCAAGCTTACAGTTCCAGGGGAAATAAGAATCCACCATCGTGGCAGAAGGTGGCCAGAGCCGAGCAGGAAGCTCACATCTCTTCAAGCAGGCGTAGGAATGTGGCTTTCATTTTATAAAGGTCAAAACATTTCACAAACATGTCTCCTAAACAGGAAAAGGTCACTTGGAAAATGGCCACCCTGAATTATTTCACCAGCTCATGCTTTGGAAAGGAGATCTGAAAGGCGTTCTCCACGGGGCTGCAGAAAGAGGGGAGCTGACCGACAGTCTTGTGGCTGTGGCGCCAGTAGGTACGGCCTTTCAGAGGTTCCCGTCAGCTCTGGGGTGCTCCCAGAAAAGATGCCTCAGCCTGGTAGGATGTACCTGGGAGGCTAGGGCAGGAGGATCACTTACTCAGGGCTAGCCTGGTATACAGCAAAACTCTGTCTCAAAATATAGATGCCTCAGCAGTACTAGTCTTAGGCATAAACTCAGCTAAAGTGGGTGGTTTGCAGAGGCTGGGTGTGCACAGCGACCTGCAGTAGTTGCAGAAGCATAGTTGATAACATCCAGTGCCCACTGTGAATTGCAGTAATAGCTGTCTAGCTGTGGCTCGGGGCTGGAGAGATGAATGGCTCAGCCAGTTTAGAGTGCTGGCTGTTCAAATCCTAGCCCTCTCCAGTGGCTAACAGCCATCCATAATGCCAGTTCCAGGGGATCCGGTGCCCTCTTCTGGCCTCCACAGGCATTGCATGACACAGGTGCCCATACAGACATATACGCATTACACTCATATGTAGAAAATAAAATAAATTTTAAGAATACAAAAGACTGGAAAGATGGCTCAAACACTTGCTGCCCCCTCAGTGGTCAGGACCTCACTTCCCAGCCCCCACGGGCAGTGGGGAGAGAAGGGCTGACCCTGCGTGCAACTCCAGTGTCCTGTCCAGGCATTCGTGAGCAGGGCACTCGCATGCACATAACCACACACACAAATTTATTCAACATGACATACACAGACCATAGAGTGCAGTGATCTCCCCAGCTGAGCAGAGCCTGTGAGACGAGGTGCTGCAGCCAGCGCAGTCGAAGCCGGACTTCCAGAGCCCACTCAGGCTTCCTCTCGGTTGTCTATTCCCACCACAGCGAGGGTTTTCCTGACCTTCCACACCGTTGTGAGTCTTCTGAGTTCTATAGTTGCTTATATGCTACCATCAGAGAAATGATTCCTGTTTCATTGTGGGTATGGGAAGAAGAAAGCAAGTGCTGTACCATGGCGGCCAGATTCCTATCTGAATGTCTCGCTTGCTGGGTGACTAGGAAGGAGGTATTTTAACCTGAGTGCGCCTTTTCTTCTTCTGCCGTGCCTGTTTCAGCTGGCTACCACGTGTGGCTGTGGGCCGTGGAAGCCTTCGCCAAGCAGCTGTGCTTCCAGGATCAGCATGTCAAAGCCGCCTCGTACTTGCTGTCTATCCACAAGGTGTACGAAGCTGTGGAACTCCTCAAGTCACACCATTTCTACAGGTCTGTGCAGTCCTAGCTCCGCAGGTCACACCATTTCTCCAGGTCTGTGCAGTCCTAGGTCCCCAGGTCACACCATTTCTCCAGGTCTGTGCAGTCCTAGGTCCCCAGGTCACACCATTTCTCCAGGTCTGTGCAGTCCTAGCTCCACAGGTCACACCATTTCTCCAGGTCTGTGCGGTCCTAGGTCCCCAGGTCACACCATTTCTCCAGGTCTGTGCAGTCCTAGCTCCACAGGTCACACCATTTCTCCAGGTCTGTGCGGTCCTAGCTCCACAGGTCACACCATTTCTCCAGGTCTGTGCGGTCCTAGCTCCACAGGTCACACCATTTCTCCAGCTCTGTGCAGTCCTAGCTCCGCAGTGGCTGCACATCCTATGACCCGACTTCATGTAGGTGAAATAATGCAAAGGGAGCAAACAGCATAAAACTAGCAGGGGCTCGGGGCTGGAGCGATGGCCTAGTGGTTAAGAGCGCCGACCGCTCTTGCAGAGGACCCGGGTTCGATCCCCAGCACCCACATGGCGGCCGAGAACCATCTGTAACTCCAATTCCAGGAGAACTCCAGTTCCAGGGGAATCCAAGACCCTCTTCTGACCTCCACGGCATTGTACAACACGGGTGCACAAACCTACATGCAGACAGTACTCTCATACACATAAATAAATAAAATAAAATAAAAATATTTCTTTAAAAACAAAAAAAAAACATAGCAGGGGCTGGATGATGTCAAGGGCAGCATTGCTGTCCTTGCAGAAGACCCAGGCCAGCTGGAGCCACAGGGAGACCCTGTCTCAAAAAGACCAAAAAAGTAAAAATAAGTTCAACATTCTAGATTTAGTTGAAGGGACTTCTGCCATTCATACGCTGGTGTTCAGAGGTAACTGCTGGTGGGAGGTTGGCATTGCTCTCATTCAGTGTTGTGTACACAGCACAGACCACACACCATTGGATCTTGGTTTTTACACAGTGTGACACTGTGTTCCCTGAGTTGGGATTTAGATCATTCGCGTTTACCGTAAATCTTCATACCTTGGGGTTTCTTTCCTTCTCTCCAGTTGTGAAGTCTCTGCTTTTTGCTTTCTTTTCTTTTTTTTTTTTTTTTTTGGTCTTTTCGAGATAGAGTCTCCCTGTAGCCACAGCTGTCCTGGAGCTCATTCTGTAGACTAGGCTGGCCTTAAACTCACAAAGATCCTCCTGCCTCTGCCTCCCAAGTGCTAGGATTAAAGGTGTGCACCACCACGCCCAGCCCAAATATTCCTTAAATATCCTTCTCTGCAGACCCTTCCCATCTTGGTCAGAACTTTACCTTACATTAGCTGCCACTCGTCTGCTTGGAACACTTGGAACACTTAAATAATATGATTAAAAACACACTTGGAAGATGTGTTTTTAATCATATTATTTAATATCAGCATCAGTTTCATTGGGAAAGTCTTCAACCCTGGAGCACCGTGAAGCCTGCAGCAGCAGCACAAATTCATCATTGGAAATAAGAAACGACAGCTTGCTTTGTTCAGTTTTGAGGAAACATCTATCACGTACTCAAATAACTATTACTTAATGAGTTTCCATAAAGAAAGCAGCCTGGGAGGGGAGGGAATGGGAAGATGGCTTCCTGGGTGAGAGTGCCTGCTCCAGAGCCTGAGAACCTGGGTCCAGGTCCCAGGACCTGCTGCGGGGCCTGAAGTCCTGTCATTGGGCGGCAGAGACAGGAGGATTCCGGGGGCGTGTAGAGCCAGCCTCCCCCCACATCCGTATATGCGCCATAACACACATGATGTTAAAGGAATAAGGGTGACAGGAGAAGACTGTGTGCACGCGCACACCAAAATTAAAAGGCATCCTGCCAGACGTAGTGGTGCACACCTTCAATTCTAGTGCTCGTTCTTTGAGTTGAAGGACAGCCTGGCCTACAGAGTTGAGATCCAGGACAGCTGGAACTACAGGGAAACCCTGTCTCAAAAAGACCAAAAAAAAAAAAAAAGGCATCCTTGAGATGCATTCTTACAGCTTTTTCACAGATGCAACTGCTGTACTTTGGAGTGTGGCAAGACATTCTTAGCACTTTGTCAGCTGGGCTTTAAACGCTGGCTTGAAGAACTGAATGAAATTAGTTGTTCTGGATGCAACCCAGAACAGAGGGTTGAAACAGCATAGACCTCTTCAGAGGGTGGCTTAGTCCTGTCTTAAAGCCTTCCAGGGACCTCGTGGAAGGACCCTTCAAATTGCCTGCTGGTTTTGCCTTCAGGGAAGCTATTGCAGTTGCCAAGGCCCGGCTGCGTCCTGAGGACCCCGTCCTGAAAGACCTGTACCTCAGCTGGGGATCCATCCTGGAAAGAGATGGCCACTATGCCGTTGCTGCCAAGTGGTAAGCCGAGGGCCTGGAAGTGGGTGTGAGTGACAGTGTGGGAGGACATGTGCTTGGGGCAGGCTGGGCCTCATCCATAGGTAAGGAGGACAGGGATGGGGGACCTGCTGAGCTAGCTGTCTTATGCTGTTTTCCTTCTGTACTCTGTTGAGCCGGCCTGGCCTTGACCGAGTGGAGGCACATGTGGGGTGGTCACTAGGAAGCGCGCCCAGGGCCGGGCAGACCTGCTGCTGACTGCTGGCCTCACTCCACCACAGCTACCTGGGAGCCACTTCCGCCTACGATGCAGCCAAAGTTCTGGCAAAAAAGGGAGATGCAGCATCACTTCGAACAGCGGCAGAGTTGGCCGCCATTGCGGGAGAAGATGAGCTGTCCGCCTCCCTGGCTCTCAGATGTGCCCAGGAGCTGCTGCTGGCGAGGAACTGGGTGGACGCACAGGAGGCCTTGGGGCTGCACGAAAGCCTGCAGGTCAGTGCACTGCTTGCCTCTGGCTCCTCTCTGACGAGAGGACTCCTGGGGCCTTCCCTGGTCAAGCCTGGGTACCCAGCCCTGCTGCACGGCCCAAATGTCCCTCCGCTGGGTGCCCAGCCCTGCTGCACTGCCCAAACGTCCCTCTGCTGGGTGCCCAGCCCTGCTGCATGGCCCAAATGTCCCTCTGCTGGGTGTCCAGCCCTGCTGCACTGCCCAAATGTCCCTCTGCTGGGTACCCAGCCCTGCTGCACTGCCCAAACGTCCCTCCGCTGGGTGCCCAGCCCTGCTGCACTGCCCAAACGTCCCTCCGCTGGGTGCCCAGCCCTGCTGCACTGCCCAAATGTCCCTCCGCTGGGTGTCCAGCCTTGCTGCACTGCCCAAGCGTCCCTCCACTGGGTGCCCAGCCCTGCTGCACTGCCCAAACGTCCCTCCGCTGGGTGCCCAGCCCTGCTGCACTGCCCAAATGTCCCTCCGCTGGGTGCCCAGCCCTGCTGCACTGCCCAAACGTCCCTCTGCTGGGTGCCCAGCCCTGCTGCACTGCCCAAATGTCCCTCTGCTGGGTGCCCAGCCCTGCTGCACTGCCCAAATGTCCCTCTGCTGGGTGCCCTTTACAAGGGTCTGTCAAGTCCTTGTGAGTTGCCAGGTTCAGTCAGAATGTAGTGGTTCATAGTGATTCCCCTGGCATGCGGGCTTATGCAGAGTATCCAAACAGCATCAGCGTGCCCACCAGCTCCTGGGCAGCAGTCCAGGGTTTGTGCGTCGTGTCATCAGCACTGTCTCCCTTCAGGGAGGTAGGTTAGCACCCAGCAAATCATGGTGGTCTGCATGTACAGCTCCACTCGGCTGTGGGCTCTCAGGGGAAGCGGAAAGGTTTGCTGTAGCTGCTGCTGCTTGTTCTCGTGTGGCTGGAAATGACTCACAAGGCTGGGGTGCAGCCCAGCGAGTGTCCTTGGTTATCTGGGCACAGGCTACAGTTCTGGTCCCAGCACTGGAGATGACAGTGGTGCTGTTAGTACTGGGCAGTGCACCACTGTTGTCTTTCACTAGTACGCACTAGTGCTAGATGACAGTTTGGGTGTGCCGTTCACTTACACGGACACAGGGTACTTTGGTCACACGTGCAGGTCCCCATTGCCCTCAACTTCAGACACATCACATCAGGATTGAGATCTGTAGTCTAGGGTGGCCTCAAACGCCAGTCCTCACCCAGCCTCTGTGTGCCAGCATGCCAGGGTGAGCCACATGCCAGTTCTGACATGAGCTGTCTAAGCTCTTTCCCTAACAGCAATGAGCTGTAAGGACAGTGCCCAGCGGAAAGCTTAGAGCTGGAAGGGGCTGCTGGGTGGGTAGCGCTCGGTGGTCTGGGTGGAGTTGGACTTGCTCCCAGCCAAGAAAAGCCTTCCCAGGCAGCAACAACAACGAAGGCTCAAACCCTTCAGGCCATGCTCCGATGAGGTCTTCCAAGCTTTCTGAGAAAAGCCACAGGGTGCGGCCCTCTCTCTGGGCAGCCAGAAACCCCGCTGATGTCTGCCGGAGCCCCTCTTGGCTCCTTCTCAGACCCCCATCAGGCCTCACTCCTCGACCTACAAAGCTGTCTGTTCTGGGGTCTTTGGACGCAATCCCTTGCTGCTGTGTTCTCAGAGCAGTGTGGAGTTGGGGAAAGAGCCCCAGCCCTTCACTTCCCACACTGAGTAGGCCAGGGTAGACCAGGGTAGAGAGAGTGGCCATCATTAAGAGTTCTGTATCTTAAAATGGTTTCAGCACACGCCTTTAATCCCAGCACTTGGGAGGCAGAGGCAGGTGGATTTCTGTGAGTTCAAGTCCAGCCTGGTCTGCATAGTGAGTTCCAGGCCACCCTCAGCTACATGGAGACCGTCTCAAAAGTAAATAGCTAAAATGGCTTCCTGAGCCACAAAGGCCAAGGAAAGAGCTCACTGCAGGCCCTGTCGGACTTCCTCCAGGCCTGCCGGGGCTCCCCTCACACGACTCAGGTTGGGTGACAGTTCCCCATAAGGGGACTCCTGTGCAGCGGGTTTGCTGGGAAGAACTCTGTCCTCTATCGTGTCCCTCTGTCCCTCTTTGTTGCTGGGTCCCAGGGCCAGAGACTGGTCTTCTGCCTTCTTGAGCTGCTGTGCTGCCACCTGGAGGGGAAGCAGCCCCTGGAAGGAGGAAGAAGCTCCTCTTCCGTCTACCACGACTGGGCCACAGGCTCTGAAGGGCCCTTGGTGCAGAGAGTGACTGCTGTGTGGCGCAGTGCCTTCAGTGTGGACACCCCAGAGCAGTGCCAGGCTGCCCTGCAGAAGCTCCGTGACATCAAGTACCCCTCTGCTACAAGTAACACGCCCTTCAGACAGGTACGCTGCCCCAGCCTTGACAGCAGCTACACAATATAGACTTCCTTCATCCCTCAGAGTGACGAGTAGAGCACAGTTTGCACCTCAGGAAAGATAGGGCATCCTCAGAAGGGCTTCCAGGCCAAAGCCTCGGATGTCAGTCATCAGCAAGTACTTGTTTTGGGTTTTTTTGTTTTGTTTTGTTTTTTTTGTCTTTTCGAGTCAGGGTCTCCCTGTAGCCCCAGCTGTCCTGGAACTCACTCTGTAGACCAGGCTGGCCTTGAACTCACAAACATCTGCCTGCCTCTGCCTCCCAAGTGCTAGGATTAAAGGCGTGCGCCGCCACACCTGGCTATCCCTCCAGCCCAAGTACTTGCTTTTTATAGAGTGTTTTGCCTGCATGTATGTAAGCACACCTGTGTCGTGCAGTGCCCATGGAGTTCAGAAGAGGGTGTCAAATCCCCTGGAACTGGAGTTATGGCTGGTTGTTACCTGTCATGTGGATACTGGGAACTGAACCCAGGTCCTCTGCAAGAGCAGCAGCCAGTGCTCTGAACCTCTCTCCAGCCCCAGTATTTGCTTTTCACTTATTGTATTGTGGTTGGTTTGGGGGGGGGGGGTTAAGACAGGCTCTCCCTCTAGCGAGAGGCCTAGAACACACAATGTAATCTGCCTGTCTCTGCCTCCTGAGTGCTGGGATTAAAGGCGTGTGCTCAGCCAGGCATGGTGGCGCACGCCTTTAATCCTAGCACTTGGGAGGCAGAGGCAGACGAATCTTTGTGAGTTCAGGGCCAGCCTGGTCTACAGAGTGAGTTCCAGGACAGCTGGGACTACAGGGAGACTCTTTCAAAAAAAAAAAAGACCAAAAAATAATAAAGGGGCTGGAAAAGCAGCAGAGCAGTTAAGAGCACTTCTGCTCTTCCCTGGGTTGGGGTCCCAGCTTCCACATTGGGAAGCCCATAGCTGCCTGTGACAGCAGCTCCCGGGGGTCCAGCACCATTTTCTGGACCTCTTTGGGCACCTGTAGTCACATGCACAAACCCACACGTATGCGCACACAATTTTTAAAAAAAATAGAAGAAATTCAAGGTCCCTCTCGTTCTTGTCTTATTCCCAGCTGACCAGAGGTGGCTTCGGCCTCCAAGGTACCTGGATTGGTGGATTGGTGTGTGCTGTGAAGAGACAGCTTATTTCTGAGTGATGAGACTCCCTCCATGTTGCATACTTTGGAAAGCACACTCAGCATTTAGGGAGCTGCTAGAGTATGCTCGTGCTCAGCCACTCAGAGTTTACACATGTGCAGTGTTTAGTCCACAGTAACCCCAAACTAGTAGCGGCCCCATGTCCATTAGCAAGTGGACAAGCCCATGCAATGAGGGAAGAACAGACTGGTGAGGGGTAGGGGGGGAGCTTGTGCCAGAAATATTCCTAGCACCCCGTTTTTTTGGATTTTTTTTTGTTTGTTTAGTTACTCTTTGGTCCTTTGAGACAGGGTCTGAGATCCTTCTGCCTCCGCCCCCCTCATGTTGGGATTAAAGGCTCGTGCCACCATGCCTGACTTGTTTTTCTTTTTTAAAGTTTTTTGTTTGTTTGTTTGTTTGTTTGGTTTGGTTTTTTGTTGTTGTTTTTTTTTTCTTGGTCTTTTTGAGACAGGGTTTCCCTGTGGCCCAGCTGTCCTGGAACTCGCTCTGTAGACCAGGCTCGCCTTGAACTCACAAAGATCCACCTGCCTCTGCCTCCTGAGTGCTAGGATTATAGGCGTGCGCCACCACACCCGGCTGAAGTTTATTTTTTTTTTGTATGCATGAATGTTTTGTCTACTGTGTATATATACCACATGGGTGCTTGGTGTCCTCAGGTAACAGAAGATGTGTTGGATCCCTTAGAACTGGAGTTGTTAGCCACCATGTGGCTGCTGGAAATCAAAGGGAAGAAGGCTGCGGGTGGGGGAGAGGAGAGGGCTCTCCAGAGAGGGGCCTTCTGTGTACTTGTTTCCAAGCGCAGGGTCTAGATGAGGTGCTGGGCTTGTCCAGAAGCTGTGTCAGGGGTGCTTGAGACATGGCCTCTCTGTTCCAGCTCCTGCTTCACGTTTGCCATGACCTGACCCTAGCAGTGCTGAGCCAACAGGCCGCTTCCTGGGAAGAAGTTGTGCCTGCACTGCTTCAGGCTGTGGTCCGGAGCTGTGACTCAGGGAACTTCACCCTCATGCAGGAAGTCTACTCTGCTTTTCTCCCCAATGGTAAGTGACCTCCCCCACCTCTACCTGGGTCCACCCACTACAGGACAGCATAATCACCTCCCATGGTTTGGCACCAGGCCATTAAAGGTGGAGGGGGCAAAGTGTCTCTTTTTTTTAAATATGTATGAATGTACTGTCTGCATGTAGGTTTGTGCATCCGTGTCATGCAATGCTGGGGAGTTCAGAAGACGGTGTCAGATTCCCCTGGAACTAGAGTTAAAGTCTGCTGCCAGGTGGGTGCTGGGAATCAAACCCAGGTCCTCAGCGAGAGCAGTCGGTGCTGTTAACTGCTGAGCCATCTCTCTAGCCCCAAAGTGTCATTTTAGTAGGAAGTGCAAGTTCTCTGAGCTCCATGAAGCAGCCAGAGGCAGGTGTGCTGACACAGACCTGTAGTCCCAGTGGGTGGGAGGATGAGGCAGGGTGGCACAAGTTCTGAGCTGCATAGAGATTTCTGTGCCAGCCAGGATTACAGAGGGAGACTGTATTAGTCAGTTTTCTGTTGCTGTGATAAAACACCAGACCAAGGAACTTACAAAAGGAAGAGTTTATTTGAGCTTACAATTGGCGGTTCCAGGGAATTAGTTGTGGTGGGAGGCGTGGTGGCCGGATCCAGAGCAGCAAACAGAGGGTCACATCTCGAAAAGAGCACAGGAAGCAGAGAGGAGCAACTGTAGAGCACGAGGCTTGTTAAGCTCACTAAGCCCGCCCCCAGTGACACACTTCCCCCAGCATGGCCACACCTTCTAAGACCTCCAGAAACAGCACCACCAACTGGAGACAAATGTCTGAATACCTAGAGCCTATGGGGGACACTCATTCAAACCACCACAACGGGCAGTGGGGAGAGAAGGGCTGACCCTGCGTGCAACTCCAGTGTCCTGTCCAGGCATTCGTGAGCAGGGCACTCGCATGCACATAACCACACACACAAATTTATTCAACATGACATACACAGACCATAGAGTGCAGTGATCTCCCCAGCTGAGCAGAGCCTGTGAGACGGGGTGCTGCAGCCAGCGCAGTCGAAGCCGGACTTCCAGAGCCCACTCAGGCTTCCTCTCGGTTGTCTATTCCCACCACAGCGAGGGTTTTCCTGACCTTCCACACCGTTGTGAGTCTTCTGAGTTCTATAGTTGCTTATATGCTACCATCAGAGAAATGATTCCTGTTTCATTGTGGGTATGGGAAGAAGAAAGCAAGTGCTGTACCATGGCGGCCAGATTCCTATCTGAATGTCTCGCTTGCTGGGTGACTAGGAAGGAGGTATTTTAACCTGAGTGCGCCTTTTCTTCTTCTGCCGTGCCTGTTTCAGCTGGCTACCACGTGTGGCTGTGGGCCGTGGAAGCCTTCGCCAAGCAGCTGTGCTTCCAGGATCAGCATGTCAAAGCCGCCTCGTACTTGCTGTCTATCCACAAGGTGTACGAAGCTGTGGAACTCCTCAAGTCACACCATTTCTACAGGTCTGTGCAGTCCTAGCTCCGCAGGTCACACCATTTCTACAGGTCTGTGCAGTCCTAGGTCCCAGGTCACACCATTTCGCCAGGTCTGTGCAGTCCTAGGTCCCAGGTCACACCATTTCTCCAGGTCTGTGCAGTCCTAGCTCCACAGGTCACACCATTTCTCCAGGTCTGTGCGGTCCTAGCTCCCAGGTCACACCATTTCTCCAGTCTGTGCAGTCCTAGCTCCCAGGTCACACCATTTCTCCAGGTCTTGTGGTCCTAGCTCCACAGGTCACACATTTCTCCAGGTCTGTGCATCCTAGGTCCGCAGGTCACACCATTTCTACAGGTCTGTGCAGTCCTAGCTCCACAGGTCACACCATTTCTCCAGGTCTGTGCAGTCCTAGCTCCCCAGGTCACACCATTTCTACAGGTCTGTGCAGTCCTAGGTCCCCAGTCACACCATTTCTCCAGGTCTGTGCAGTCCTAGCTCCACAGGTCACACCATTTCTCCAGTCTGTGCAGTCCTAGCTCCGCAGGTCACACCATTTCTACAGGTCTGTGCATCCTAGGTCCCCAGTCACACCATTCTCCAGGTCTGTGCAGTTAGGTCCAGGTCACACATTTCTCAGGTCTGTGCAGTCCTAGCTCCGCAGGTCACACCATTTCTACAGGTCTGTGCAGTCCTAGGTCCCCATGTCACACCATTTCTCCAGGTCTGTGCATCCTAGCCGCAGGTCACACCATTTCTCAGGTCTGTGCAGTCCTAGCTCCACAGGTCACACCATTTCTCCAGGTCTGTGCGGTCCTAGCTCCACAGGTCACACCATTTCTCCAGCCTCTGTGCAGTCCTAGCTCCGCAGTGGCTGCACATCCTATGACCCGACTTCATGTAGGTGAAATAATGCAAAGGGAGCAAACAGCATAAAACTAGCAGGGGCTCGGGGCTGGAGCATGGCCTAGTGGTTAAGAGCGCCGACCGTCTGCAGAGGACCCGGGTTCGATCCCCAGCACCACATGGCGGCCGAGAACCATCTGTAACTCCAATTATCCAGAGAACTCGAGAAAAGATCAAGGGCAATGGGAATCCAAGACCTCTTTCGGACCTCCACGGCATTGACAACACGGGTGCACAAACCTACATGCAGACAGTACTCTCATACACATAAATAAATTAAATAAAATAAAATATTTCTTTAAAAACAAAAAAAAAAAAAAACTAGCAGGGGCTGGATGATGTCAAGGGCAGCATTGCTGTCCTTGCAGAAGACCCAGGCCAGCTGGAGCACAGGGAGACCCTGTCTCAAAAAGACCAAAAAAAGTAAAAATAGAGTTCAACATTCTAGATTTAGTTGAAGGGACTTCTGCCATTCATCGCTGGTGTTCAGAGGTAACTGCTGGTGGGAGGTTGGCATTGCTCTCATTCGGTGTTGTGTACACAGCACAGACCACACACCATTGGATCTTGGTTTTTACACAGTGTGACACTGTGTTCCCTGAGTTGGGATTTAGATCATTCGCGTTTACCGTAAATCTTCATACCTTGGGGTTTCTTTCCTTCTCTCCATTTGTGAAGTCCTGCTTTTTGCTTTCTTTTCTTTTTTTTTTTTGTTTTTATGTTTTGTCGAGATAGAGTCTCCCTGTAAGCCACAGCTGTCCTGGAGCTCATTCGTAGACTAGGCTGGCCTTAAACTCAACAAAGATCCCTGCCTCTGCTCCAAGTGCTAGATTAAAGGTGTGCACCCAACCACGCCAGCCCCAAATATTCCTTAAATATCCTTCTCTGCAGACCCTTCCCATCTTGGTCAGAACTTTACCTTACATTAGCTGCCACTCGTCTGCTTGGAACACTTGGAACACTTAAATAATATGATTAAAAACACACTTGGAAGATGTGTTTTTAATCATATTATTTAATATCAGCATCAGTTTCATTGGGAAAGTCTTCAACCCTGGAGCACCGTGAAGCCTGCAGCAGCAGCACAAATTCATCATGGAAATAAGAAACGACAGCTTGCTTTGTTCAGTTTTGAGGAAACATCTATCACGTACTCAAATAACTATTACTTAATGAGTTTCCATAAAGAAAGCAGCCTGGGAGGGGAGGGAATGGGAAGATGGCTTCCTGGGTGAGAGTGCTTGCTCCAGAGCCTGAGAACCTGGGTCCAGGTCCCAGGACCTGCTGCGGGGCCTGAAGTCCTGTCATTGGGCGGGCAGAGACAGGAGGATCCGGGCGGCGAGAGCCAGCCTCCCCCCACATCCGTATATGCGCCATAACACACATGATGTTAAAGGAATAAGGGTGACAGGAGAAGACTGTGTGCACGCGCACACCAAAATTAAAAGGCATCCTGCCAGACGTAGTGGTGCACACTTCATTCTCTAGTGCTCGTTCTTGAGTTGAAGGACAGCCGGGCCTACAGAGTTGAGATCCAGGAACAGCTGGAACTACAGGGAAACCTTCTCAAAAGACCAAAAAAAAAAAAAGGCATCTTTTTTTTTGAGATTTTTTTTTTCACAGATGCAACTGCTGTACTTTGGAGTGTGGCAAGACATTCTTAGCACTTTGTCAGCTGGGCTTTAAACGCTGGCTTGAAGAACTGAATGAAATTAGTTGTTCTGGATGCAACCCAGAACAGAGGGTTGAAACAGCATAGACCTCTTCAGAGGGTGGCTTAGTCCTGTCTTAAAGCCTTCCAGGGACCTCGTGGAAGGACCCTTCAAATTGCCTGCTGGTTTTGCCTTCAGGGAAGCTATTGCAGTTGCCAAGGCCCGGCTGCGTCCTGAGGACCCCGTCCTGAAAGACCTGTACCTCAGCTGGGGATCCATCCTGGAAAGAGATGGCCACTATGCCGTTGCTGCCAAGTGGTAAGCCGAGGGCCTGGAAGTGGGTGTGAGTGACAGTGTGGGAGGACATGTGCTTGGGGCAGGCTGGGCCTCATCCATAGGTAAGGAGGACAGGGATGGGGGACCTGCTGAGCTAGCTGTCTTATGCTGTTTTCCTTCTGTACTCTGTTGAGCCGGCCTGGCCTTGACCGAGTGGAGGCACATGTGGGGTGGTCACTAGGAAGCGCGCCCAGGGCCGGGCAGACCTGCTGCTGACTGCTGGCCTCACTCCACCACAGCTACCTGGGAGCCACTTCCGCCTACGATGCAGCCAAAGTTCTGGCAAAAAAGGGAGATGCAGCATCACTTCGAACAGCGGCAGAGTTGGCCGCCATTGCGGGAGAAGATGAGCTGTCCGCCTCCCTGGCTCTCAGATGTGCCCAGGAGCTGCTGCTGGCGAGGAACTGGGTGGACGCACAGGAGGCCTTGGGGCTGCACGAAAGCCTGCAGGTCAGTGCACTGCTTGCCTCTGGCTCCTCTCTGACGAGAGGACTCCTGGGGCCTTCCCTGGTCAAGCCTGGGTACCCAGCCCTGCTGCACGGCCCAAATGTCCCTCCGCTGGGTGCCCAGCCCTGCTGCACTGCCCAAATGTCCCTCTGCTGGGTGTCCAGCCCTGCTGCACTGCCCAAATGTCCCTCTGCTGGGTACCCAGCCCTGCTGCACTGCCCAAACGTCCCTCCGCTGGGTGCCCAGCCCTGCTGCACTGCCCAAATGTCCCTCCGCTGGGTGTCCAGCCTTGCTGCACTGCCCAAGCGTCCCTCCACTGGGTGCCCAGCCCTGCTGCACTGCCCAAACGTCCCTCCGCTGGGTGCCCAGCCCTGCTGCACTGCCCAAACGTCCGTCCGCTGGGTGCCCAGCCCTGCTGCATTGCCCAAATGTCCCTCTGCTGGGTGCCCAGCCCTGCTGCATTGCCCAAATGTCCCTCTGCTGGGTGCCCAGCCCTGCTGCACTTGCCCAAATGTCCCTCTGCTGGGTGCCCAGCCCTGCTGCATGCCCAAATGTCCCTCTGCTGGGTGCCTTTACAAGGGTCTGTCAAGTCCTTGTGAGTTGCCAGGTTCAGTCAGAATGTAGTGGTTCATAGTGATTCCCCTGGCATGCGGGCTTATGCAGAGTATCCAAACAGCATCAGCGTGCCCACCAGCTCCTGGGCAGCAGTCCAGGGTTTGTGCGTCGTGTCATCAGCACTGTCTCCCTTCAGGGAGGTAGGTTAGCACCCAGCAAATCATGGTGGTCTGCATGTACAGCTCCACTCGGCTGTGGGCTCTCAGGGGAAGCGGAAAGGTTTGCTGTAGCTGCTGCTGCTTGTTCTCGTGTGGCTGGAAATGACTCACAAGGCTGGGGTGCAGCCCAGCGAGTGTCCTTGGTTACCTGGGCACAGGCTACAGTTCTGGTCCCAGCACTGGAGATGACAGTGGTGCTGTTAGTACTGGGCAGTGCACCACTGTTGTCTTTCACTAGTACGCACTAGTGCTAGATGACAGTTTGGGTGTGCCGTTCACTTACACGGACACAGGGTACTTTGGTCACACGTGCAGGTCCCCATTGCCCTCAACTTCAGACACATCACATCAGGATTGAGATCTGTAGTCTAGGGTGGCCTCAAACGCCAGTCCTCACCCAGCCTCTGTGTGCCAGCATGCCAGGGTGAGCCACATGCCAGTTCTGACATGAGCTGTCTAAGCTCTTTCCCTAACAGCAATGAGCTGTAAGGACAGTGCCCAGCGGAAAGCTTAGAGCTGGAAGGGGCTGCTGGGTGGGTAGCGCTCGGTGGTCTGGGTGGAGTTGGACTTGCTCCCAGCCAAGAAAAGCCTTCCCAGGCAGCAACAACAACAAGGCTCAAACCCTTCAGGCCATGCTCCGATGAGGTCTTCCAAGCTTTCTGAGAAAAGCCACAGGGTGCGGCCCTCTCTCTGGGCAGCCAGAAACCCCGCTGATGTCTGCCGGAGCCCCTCTTGGCTCCTTCTCAGACCCCCATCAGGCCTCACTCCTCGACCTACAAAGCTGTCTGTTCTGGGGTCTTTGGACGCAATCCCTTGCTGCTGTGTTCTCAGAGCAGTGTGGAGTTGGGGAAAGAGCCCCAGCCCTTCACTTCCCACACTGAGTAGGCCAGGGTAGACCAGGGTAGAGAGAGTGGCCATCATTAAGAGTTCTGTATCTTAAAATGGTTTCCAGCAAGCAGCCGCCTTTAATTCCCAGCCACTTGGGAGGCAGGCAGGTGGATCTTCTGTGAGTTCAAGTCCAGCCTGGTCTGCATAGTGAGTTCCAGGCCACCCTCAGCTACATGGAGACCGTCTCAAAAGTAAATAGCTAAAATGGCTTCCTGAGCCACAAAGGCCAAGGAAAGAGCTCACTGCAGGCCCTGTCGGACTTCCTCCAGGCCTGCCGGGGCTCCCCTCACACGACTCAGGTTGGGTGACAGTTCCCCATAAGGGGACTCCTGTGCAGCGGGTTTGCTGGGAAGAACTCTGTCCTCTATCGTGTCCCTCTGTCCCTCTTTGTTGCTGGGTCCCAGGGCCAGAGACTGGTCTTCTGCCTTCTTGAGCTGCTGTGCTGCCACCTGGAGGGGAAGCAGCCCCTGGAAGGAGGAAGAAGCTCCTCTTCCGTCTACCACGACTGGGCCACAGGCTCTGAAGGGCCCTTGGTGCAGAGAGTGACTGCTGTGTGGCGCAGTGCCTTCAGGTGGACACCCCAGAGCAGTGCCAGGCTGCCCTGCAGAAGCTCCGTGACATCAAGTACCCCTCTGCTACAAGTAACACGCCCTTCAGACAGGTACGCTGCCCCAGCCTTGACAGCAGCTACACAATATAGACTTCCTTCATCCCTCAGAGTGACGAGTAGAGCACAGTTTGCACCTCAGGAAAGATAGGGCATCCTCAGAAGGGCTTCCAGGCCAAAGCCTCGGATGTCAGTCATCAGCAAGTATTTGTTTTGGGTTTTTTGTTTTGTTTGTTTTTTTTGTCTTTTCGAGCAGGGTCTCCTGTAGCCAAAGCTGTCCTGGAACTCAACTCTGTAGACCAGGCTGGACCGTGAATCACAACATGCCTGCCTTGCCTCCCAAGTGCTAGGATTAAAGGCGTGCGCCCCACACCCTGGCTATCCCTCCAGCCCAAGTACTTGCTTTTTATAGAGTGTTTTGCCGGCATGTATGTAGCACACCTGTGTCGTGCAGTGCCCATAGGAGTTCAGAAGAGGGTGTCAAATCCCCTGGAACTGGGGAGTTGATGGCTGGTTGTTACCTGTCATGTGGATACTGGGAACTGAACCCAGGTCCTGCAAGAGCAGCAGCCAGTGCTCTGAACCTCTCTCCAGCCCCAGTATTGCTTTCACTTATGTATTGGTGGTTGGTTTGGGGGGGGGGGTTAGACAGGCTCTCCCTCTAGCGAGAGGCCTAGAACACACAATGTAATCTGCCTGTCTCTGCCCCTGAGGCGGGGATTAAAGGCGTGTGCTCAGCCAGGCATGGTGGCGCAGGCCTTTAATCCTAGCACTTGGGAGGCAGAGGCAGACGAACTTTGTGGAGTTCAGGGCCAGCCTGGTCACGAGTGAGTTTCCAGGACAGCTTGGGACTACAGGGAGACTACTTTCATAAAAAAAAAAAAAAGACCAAAAAATAATAAAGGGGCTGGAAAAGCAGCAGAGCAGTTAAGAGACTTCTGCTCTTCCCTGGGTTGGGGTCCCAGCTTCCACATTGGGAAGCCCATAGCTGCCTGTGACAGCAGCTCCCGGGGGTCCAGCACCATTTTCTGGACCTCTTTGGGCACCTGTAGTCACATGCACAAACCCACACGTATGCGCACACAATTTTAAAAAAAAATAGAAGAAATTCAAGGTCCCTCTCGTTCTTGTCTTATTCCCAGCTGACCAGAGGTGGCTTCGGCCTCCAAGGTACCTGGATTGGTGGATTGGTGTGTGCTGTGAAGAGACAGCTTATTTCTGAGTGATGAGACTCCCTCCATGTTGCATACTTTGGAAAGCACACTCAGCATTTAGGGAGCTGCTAGAGTATGCTCGTGCTCAGCCACTCAGAGTTTACACATGTGCAGTGTTTAGTCCACAGTAACCCCAAACTAGTAGCGGCCCCATGTCCATTAGCAAGTGGACAAGCCCATGCAATGAGGGAAGAACAGACTGGTGAGGGGTAGGGGGGGAGCTTGTGCCAGAAATATTCCTAGCACCCCGTTTTTTTGGATTTTTTTTGTGTGTTTAGTTACTCTTTGGTCCTTTGAGACAGGGTCCTGAAGATCCTCTGCCTCCCGCCCCTCATGTTGGGATTAAAGGCCGGGCCACATGCCTGACTTGTTTTTCTTTTTAAAGTTTTTTGTTTGTGTTTTGTTTGGTTTGGTTTTTTGTTTTTTTTTTTTTTTTCTTGGTCTTTTTGAGACAGGGTTCCCTGTGGCCCAGCTGTCCTGGAACTCCGCTCTGTAGACCAGGCTCGCTTGAACTCAACAAAGATCCACCTGCCTCTCTCCTGAAGTGCTAGGATATAGGCGTGGTGCCACCACACCCGGCTGAGTTTATTTTTTTTTTGTATGCATGAATGTTGTGTCTACTGTGTATAAACCACATGGGTGCTTGGGGTCCTCAGGTAACAGAAGAGGTGTTGGATCCCTTGAGAACTGGAGTTGTTAGCAACCATGTGGCGCATGAGAATCAAAGGGAAGAAGGCTGCGGGTGGGGGAGAGGAGAGGGCTCTCCAGAGAGGGGCCTTCTGTGTACTTGTTTCCAAGCCGCAGGGTCTAGATGAGGTGCTGGGCTTGTCCAGAAGCTTGTGTCAGGGGTGTTGAGACATGGCCTCTCTGTTCCAGCTCCTGCTTTCACGTTTGCCATGACCTGACCCTAGCAGTGCTGAGCCAACAGGCCGCTTCCTGGGAAGAAGTTGTGCCTGCACTGCTTCAGGCTGTGGTCCGGAGCTGTGACTCAGGGAACTTCACCCTCATGCAGGAAGTCTACTCTGCTTTTCTCCCCAATGGTAAGTGACCTCCCCCACCTCTACCTGGGTCCACCCACTACAGGACAGCATAATCACCTCCCATGGTTTGGCACCAGGCCATTAAAGGTGGAGGGGGCAAAGTGTCACTTTTTTTTAAATATGTATGAATATGTACTGTCCTGCATGGAGGTTTGTGCATCCGTGTCATGCAATGCTGGGAGTTCAGAAGACGGTGTCAAGATTCCCCTGGAACTAGAATTTAAAAGTCTGCTGCCAGGTGAGCTGCTGAGAATCAAACCCAGGTCCTAGCAAGAGCAGTGGTTCTGTTAACCGTAAGGCCATCTCTCTAGCCCCCAAAGTGTCATTTTAGTAGGAAGTGCAAGTTCTCTGAGCTCCATGAAGCAGCCAGAGGCAGGTGTGCTGACACAGACCTGACTAGTCCCAGTGGGAAGACAGTGGCACAAGTTCTGAGCTGCATAGAGATTTCTGTGCCAGCCAGGATTACAGAGGGAGACATCATTACAAGAGAACGGACAAAGAAGCAGACTTATGCCCAGGGACCACTGCCTAGTGTGTGGCATGGTGCATGCTTGAGAGCAGCAATGGGATCCCATCGTGCAAAGCGATGGAGCGCATGTGCCCTTGTCTCACTAGGACCCCCGGCAGTAAGAAGCAGGAAGATTAGAAAAGCAAACAGGAAGGACTGGACAGATAGTCCTAGCGGTTAAGAGCCACTGGAAACTTCTCTTGCAGAGAACCTGGGTTCGATCCCCAGCTCAAGCTAAGCAACCTCTTAACGGTTCCAGGAGAACTCCAGTTCCAGGGGAATCCGACACCCTCTTCTGACCTCTGCGGCATTGCACGACACAGGTGCACAAACTTACATGCAGACAGTACATTCATACACATAAAAAATAAACAAAATTTAAAAAATATTTAAAAAAAAAAAGAAAAGGGAGCCAGGTGTGGTGGCACATGCCTTTGATCCCAGCACTCAGGAGTCAGAGGCAGGTGGTTCTCTGTGAGTTCAAGGCCAGCCTGGCCTATATCACGAGCTCCAGGCCAGCTGGGACTAAAGCGAGACCCTGTCTCAAAAAGACCAAGAAAAAGAAAAGGGAAAAGCTGTTTGCCAAATTCAAGTATGATTTGAGAGTGTGGGCGATCGCCCTCCTCAGTGTGGGCGTCTCCCTCGTCATCTCCCTCGTCAGTCAGTGTGGGTGATCTCCCTCGTCAGTCAGTGTGGGTGATCTCCCTCCGTCAGTGTGGGTGATCGCCCTCCTCAGTGTGGGTGATCTCCCTCGTCAGTGTGGGTGATCTCCCTCGTCAGTCAGTGTGGGTGATCTCCCTCCTCAGTGTGGGCGATCTCCCTCCTCAGTGTGGGCGATCGCCCTCCTCAGTGTGGGTGATCGCCCTCCTCAGTGTGGGTGATCGCCCTCCTCAGTGTGGGCGATCTCCCTCGTCAGTCAGTGTGGGTGATCTCCCTCGTCAGTCAGTGTGGGTGATCTCCCTCGTCAGTCAGTGTGGGTGATCTCCCTCCTCAGTGTGGGCAATCTCCCTCCTCAGTGTGGGTGATCTCCCTCCTCAGTGTGGGTGATCTCCCTCGTCAGTGTGGGTGATCTCCCTCGTCAGTCAGTGTGGGCGATCTCCCTCGTGATCTCCCTCCTCAGTGTGGGCGATCTCCCTCCTCAGTGTGGGCACCTCGTCAGTCGTGCTCCCTCCTCAGTGTGGGGTGATCGCCCTCCTCAGTGTGGGCAGATCTCCCTCGTCAGTGTGGGCGATCTCCCTCCTCAGTGTGGGCGATCTCCCTCCTCAGTGTGGGCACTCGTCAGTGTGGGCTCCCTCCTCAGTGTGGGCGATCTCCCTCGTCAGTGTGGGCGTCCCCTCCTCAGTGTGGGCCTGATCTCCCTCGTCAGTCAGTGTGGGTGATCTCCCTCGTCAGTCAGTGTGGGTGATCTCCCTCGTCAGTCAGTGTGGGTGATCTCCCTCGTCAGTGTGGGTGATCTCCCTCGTCAGTCAGTGTGGGTGATCTCCCTCCTCAGTGTGCGCGATCTCCCTCGTCAGTCAGTGTGGGTGATCTCCCTCCTCAGTGTGGGCGATCTCCCTCGTCAGTCAGTGTGGGTGATCTCCCTCCTCAGTGTGGGTGATCGCCCTCCTCAGTGTGGGCGATCTCCCTCCTCAGTGTGGGCGATCTCCCTCGTCAGTGTGGGCGATCTCCCTCCTCAGTGTGGGCGATCTCCCTCGTCAGTCAGTGTGGGTGATCTCCCTCCTCAGTGTGGGTGATCGCCCTCCTCAGTGTGGGCGATCTCCCTCCTCAGTGTGGGCAATCTCCCTCGTCAGTGTGGGCGATCTCCCTCCTCAGTGTGGGCGATCTCCCTCGTCAGTCAGTGTGGGTGATCTCCCTCCTCAGTGTGGGTGATCTCCCCCGTCAGTGTGGCCCCAGAGCTGTTGGCACAGGTAGAATTCTTGTTTCTCTCGTTCGTATTTGTCATGTGCCAATAACAGCATAGTTCCAAGCCAGGAAATACACGGCCCTGCTGGTCTTGGCAGAAGGCCTGGACCCAGGTCACACTGCCGACTTCCCTGGTGCCAACCTCCTGGCTGACAGAACATGGGGGATAGTGAAAAGCTAGATTTCTGGAAGAGAAAGAATGTGTGTCCCAAGATCCTTTTCTTCTAGGCTGTGATCACCTGCGAGACAAACTGGGTGAGCTGTCCCCTGCCACAGCGGCCTTCAGAAGTCTGGAGGCCTTTTTTACGTACGGGCAACTCTATGAAGTCTGGTGGTCCCTCTGCAAGTCTGGCCCCAAGTCAAGTGTCTGCACAGGATCAGCTCATGGCACAGCCTGCACTGGGCAGAGCCAGCCAGAGCACAGTGCCAGTGCTGAAGACGCAGGGCCTGGGGCTGCGGCCCAGCTGCACTCAAGCCAGCCTCCAGGCCCAGACCTGACCCTCAGTGGAGGGAGAGAGCGCTTGCTAAGTGCCTGTGGAGGGCTCTTCTCAGAAAGGCACGCCAGCCTCCAGGACTCCCAGAGAACTGCTGCCGAAGTCCAGGAGACACTGGCTGAAATGATCCGTCAGCACCAGAAGAGTCAGCACTCTAAACCCACAGCCAACAGCCTCGACAAGGACGTGCCCAGCCCAGAAGCAGAGCAGGTCCCCTCCGACCCTCAGAGTCCAGGGTAAGTGTGCATCCGTGACGTGGAATGCTGCATACCTGCCACGTAGCACGTTCACGTCACAGCCAGGTAAGTACGTGACGCTCTGACCCAGGCCACTGGGAAGCAGCATATGTATCGCAGTGATTAAGACACAGGCCTGAAGCAGAAGACAGCACCAACCTTCATCTTCTGAAGGGCCCCAGACAAGCCCACCTGTCTCTGATCCTACAGGGCATCCCTGCCTCATGATGCTGGCACGCAGCCACCACCACTGGGGACTTCTCACCCTCCCAAACAACAGAACACTGGGGTTTTTTTGGGGGGGTCTTTTTGAGAAAAGGTCTCCCTGTATCCCCAGCTGTCCTGGAACTCATTATGTAGATTAGACTGGCCTTGAACTCAAAGAGATCTGCCTTTCTCTGCCTCCCAAGTGCTGGGATTAAAGGCATGTGCCACCACACCACGCCCAGCCTGGATATTTTTTTTAATTGTTCTTTACTATTAAAAAAAAAAAGGCAGGGTGGGGCATGGTAGCTCATGCCTTTATCTCAGCACTGGGGATGGGGGTTTCTCTGCATCCTGGGCAGAGGGTAGGCACCAGTCAGTCACTGCCCAGTGGAGCTTGGCATTTCGACTGGCTTGCAGCAGTTGACAGATACCGCTTGGTTTCTTACCCCATGTAGCTTTAATCTGTGTGTGTACCTAGACAGAACACAGGCTTACATATAAGTAATAAACCTTTTTTTTTTTTTTGGTCGTTTTGAGACAGGGTCTCCCTATAGCCCCAGCTGTCCTGGAACTCGCTCTGTAGATCAGGCTAGACTTGAACTCACAGAGATCCACCTGACTCTGCTTCCCAAGTGCTGGGATTAAAGGTATGCACCACCACACCTGGCTTTAAGATGGTTCTTAGCTGCCATGTGGAAGCTGGGAGTTAACCCCAGTCCTCTGCAGGAGCAGTCGGGCAGTCAGCACTCTTAACTGCTGAGCCATCTCTCCAGCCCCCAAGTAATAAAGCTTTTTTTTTATAATTTAATTTAATTTTATTTTATTTTATTTTTGTATATGTATAAATGTACTGTCTGCATGCAAGTCTGTGCACCCGTGTCGTGCAATGCCGCGGAGGTCAGAAGAGGGTGTCGGATTCCCCTGGAACTGGAGTTCTCCTGGAATTGGATTTCAGATGGTTTCTCGGCGCCATGTGGGTGCTGGCGGATCGAAAACCCGTGGTCTTTTGTAAGAGCAGTTGGCGCTCTTAACCGCTAGGCCATCTCTCCAGCCCCATTTTTTTTTTTCTTTTTTTTTTCAGGGTTCTTATCCTCAGCCTTTAACCGCTGAGCTATTCCCCCAGCCTAGTAATAAAGCTTTTTAAAAACATCAAAGCTGCCAGGTGTGGTGGCCATGCCTTTAATCTTAGCCCTTGGGAGGCAGAGAAAGAGTGAGTCAGTTAAAGTTTTATTGAGCTTGAAACCAATCTGCAGAATATGACCCTGTCTCCAGAGAGGTAAAAAAATGGGTTAGAGCCTCCAGTCACTTCTTTACACCATTCAGGTTTGCTTTGTTGGTTTTCTGTTGTTTTGAGACAAGGTCTTGCCCTGCAGCCTCCAAGGTGCTAGATTATAGGCGTGAGCCATCATGTCCAGCTGTTTGCTCTTTTAAAAAGGCAGGTGGGCCAGGCGCCTTTAATCCTAGCACTCGGGAGGTGGAGGCAGGCGGATCTTTGTGACAAGGCCAGCCTGGTCTACAAAGTGAGTTCCAGGCCCGCGGGAGCTACAGGGAGACCCTGTCTGGAAAAGACAAAAAAAAAAAAAAAAAAAAAAGGGGCAGGTGGATCTCTGTGAGTTCAAGGCCAGCCTGGACTACAGAGTGAGTTCCAGGACAGCCAGAATTATAGGGAGACCCTGTCTCAAAAAGACAAAAAAAAAAAATTTATGCTGGGTGTGGTAACACACGCCTTTAATCCCAGCACTCGGGAGGCAGAGGCAGGGGAATCTCTGAGTTCAAGGTCAGCCTAGTCTAACAGAGCGGTTCCAGGCCAGCTATGGCTACAAGGAGACCCTGTCTCAAAAAAAATTTTTTTTTTATTATTTTTACTTCACGTGTATGGGTGTATTTATTGGCTGTATGCATTTAAGCATAGTGCCTATGGACATCAGAAGACAGCTGCAGGTCTCCTGGAACTGGAGTTAGGGACAGCTGTCAGCTGCCGTGTAGGTGCTGGGACCTCTGCAAGAGCAGCCAGTGCTCTTAACTGCTGAGCCACCTCTCTAGTCCTCAGTTTACTTTTAATAACAAAATGCTAAATGGCCTTCTAGTGACTCCTTCAGCCACTTGGGCCACCGGATGCCTCTGAGAAACTCAGAGTCCCTGCTCAGGAAAATTTCCATCCATAGTTCATCTCTAAAGGCCCTGCAATGTGTCTCAGCATTTGATGAGGAACAGTGCTGTCTTGAAGACCGTTCATTTGCCTTCTCTTCTTGATCTCTGTGTTAATGAGATAAAGCTATTGGGCGTGACAAGCAGCCCAATTCAAGAGTGTGCAGGAGCCCGAGACATGGCTCAGCAGTTAGGGGCACTGACTGCTTGTGCTCTGCATGGGGTGGAAATGAAAACTGTAGTGTGCACAGTACTGTGGCAGGTGAAGCTAGAAAGAGATTTATCCTGAGACCCAGCCATTCCACTCCTGGGTCTGTACCCCAGATTATTCACAGCACGGACCCCAGCATTGTGGCACATGCCTGTAATCCCAAATCCCAGTAATCAGGAAGTTGACTCGGGACTATCCCAAGTTCGAAGCCAGCTTGGGCTATTTTCTAGTTTCTTTTCTGTTGCTATGACAAAACACTGACCAGAACCAACTTGAAGAGGAAAGGGTTTATTCTCACAGCTCCTGGGTCACAGTTCATCACAGAGGGAACCCAACATAGGAACTCAGGGCAGGAACCTGGAGGCAGGAGCTAAAGCACAGGCCATGGAGGAACGCTGCTTCCTGGCTTGCTCCCCTGGCCCATGCCCAGCCTGCTTTCTTATACAATACAGAACAACCTGTCCAGGGGTGGCATCACCCACAGTGGGCCAGGCCCTCCCACATAACAATCAAGACAATACTCCACAGACGTGGCCATAGGCCAGTCCAATGGAGCCAATTCCCCAACTGAGGCTCCCTCAACCCAGGTGTGTCAAGTTGACACTAAAGCTGTCCAGCGCAGGCTATGATAGCAAGACACAGTCTATAAATAAATGCTGGGTAATTAAATAACTGAAATCCAGATGTTTGTATAGCCATGTTTGTCTGCAGCACTGTGCACAGCAGCATTGGAATAGAGAAGCAGATATGCTATATCCATTCAGTGGAATAGTATTTAACATTTAAAAGGAAGGAAATTAGCCAGGTGTGGTAGTGCACACCTCTGATCCCAGCACTTGGAGGCAAAGGTAGGCAGAGCTCTGAGAGTTCAAGGACAGCCTGATGTACACACTGAGTTCCAGGACACCTGGGGCTACAGGGAGACCCTGTCTCAAAGACCAAAAAATACTAACCTGGGGCTGGAGAGATGGTTCAGTGGTTAACAGCACTGAGCTGTTCTTGCAGAAGACCTGAGTTCAAATCCCAGCACCCCATGGCAGTGAGCAGCCGTCTGTAACCCCTGCTCCAGGGGACCCCAGACCGTCTCCTGCTGCCACTGCACGACACGGGCGCACACCGTACATGAGTGCACGTAAAATAAAGTGTTAGCGGTGAGAGCAGCAAGCAGGCTCAGCACACAGGGCTGCTTGCCGGGCTGGACCTGAGCTCCATCCCTGCAGCCCAGATGTGGACGGAGAGGACCAGCTTTGAACCCCACATGTGCACTGTGGGGCACTCAGTAGCCCACACAGTGCATGATAAATGCATTGTTATTAAAACAGTTGGGGGTAAGAAGTCGTGACGAGCTACTTGACTTCTGCTGTTATTCACTAGGAGAGAAGACAAGACTCCACCCATGTCTCTCCCTGAACTAACCAAGAGGCTCACAGAGGCGAATGAGAGGATGGCTAAGTTACCAGAGAGTGTTAAGGTAGGGTCTGGAGAGACCCTCCTCGTGCCGCTGCACTGTGTGCCCCTGAAGCTGTCTGCTTGTCACTTCTGAAGTCCACCTGCTTGTGTGCCTCACAGCTGGCAGAACACCGACCACACAGCAGGCTTAGGCTCAGCCCTGCTGTGGATTGAGGGGATTCTACTTGGGTGGTAGTGTGCCCCCTTCCCCAGGGATGGGTGGTGGGTGCTCTGTGGCCTGGCACCGGGGACAATGGCACCTTCTGAGTTATCTCCCGGGCCCTAGGTGGGGTCCATGCAGGAGGATGTCCCAGCAGCCCCCAGATCCAGGCAGGTCTCACAGTTGAGCGAGGAATCAGGCGAGCTGGCGGGCTGTGCTCCAGGCTCCGCAGATGCTGCCTGACTCACTGCTGTTTAACAGGCCTGGCCCTTCCCTGACGTGCTGGAGTGCTGTCTCGTCCTGCTCCACATCGGGGCCCAGCGTCCTGGGGTGGTGAACCAGGAGATGCGGCAGCAGGCCCAGGAGCTCCTGGACAAGTACGGCCACGCCCGCGCCTACAGGAGACCCCGCCAGAGCCTGAAGCTGGGCCTCAGCTAGTGACAGTAGCCTCCCCGCCCGCCTTGCCCTGACCTCAGCCCGGACTGATAGGCTGAAGTGTGGACGCACCGGCAGGAGCTCCCAGGAGCTCCCGAGCACCTTCCTGTGGAGGAGCGGAAAGCNAGACAATACTCCACAGACGTGGCCATAGGCCAGTCCAATGGAGCCAATTCCCCAACTGAGGCTCCCTCAACCCAGGTGTGTCAAGTTGACACTAAAGCTGTCCAGCGCAGGCTATGATAGCAAGACACAGTCTATAAATAAATGCTGGGTAATTAAATAACTGAAATCCAGATGTTTGTATAGCCATGTTTGTCTGCAGCACTGTGCACAGCAGCATTGGAATAGAGAAGCAGATATGCTATATCCATTCAGTGGAATAGTATTTAACATTTAAAAGGAAGGAAATTAGCCAGGTGTGGTAGTGCACACCTCTGATCCCAGCACTTGGAGGCAAAGGTAGGCAGAGCTCTGAGAGTTCAAGGACAGCCTGATGTACACACTGAGTTCCAGGACACCTGGGGCTACAGGGAGACCCTGTCTCAAAGACCAAAAAATACTAACCTGGGGCTGGAGAGATGGTTCAGTGGTTAACAGCACTGAGCTGTTCTTGCAGAAGACCTGAGTTCAAATCCCAGCACCCCATGGCAGTGAGCAGCCGTCTGTAACCCCTGCTCCAGGGGACCCCAGACCGTCTCCTGCTGCCACTGCACGACACGGGCGCACACCGTACATGAGTGCACGTAAAATAAAGTGTTAGCGGTGAGAGCAGCAAGCAGGCTCAGCACACAGGGCTGCTTGCCGGGCTGGACCTGAGCTCCATCCCTGCAGCCCAGATGTGGACGGAGAGGACCAGCTTTGAACCCCACATGTGCACTGTGGGGCACTCAGTAGCCCACACAGTGCATGATAAATGCATTGTTATTAAAACAGTTGGGGGTAAGAAGTCGTGACGAGCTACTTGACTTCTGCTGTTATTCACTAGGAGAGAAGACAAGACTCCACCCATGTCTCTCCCTGAACTAACCAAGAGGCTCACAGAGGCGAATGAGAGGATGGCTAAGTTACCAGAGAGTGTTAAGGTAGGGTCTGGAGAGACCCTCCTCGTGCCGCTGCACTGTGTGCCCCTGAAGCTGTCTGCTTGTCACTTCTGAAGTCCACCTGCTTGTGTGCCTCACAGCTGGCAGAACACCGACCACACAGCAGGCTTAGGCTCAGCCCTGCTGTGGATTGAGGGGATTCTACTTGGGTGGTAGTGTGCCCCCTTCCCCAGGGATGGGTGGTGGGTGCTCTGTGGCCTGGCACCGGGGACAATGGCACCTTCTGAGTTATCTCCCGGGCCCTAGGTGGGGTCCATGCAGGAGGATGTCCCAGCAGCCCCCAGATCCAGGCAGGTCTCACAGTTGAGCGAGGAATCAGGCGAGCTGGCGGGCTGTGCTCCAGGCTCCGCAGATGCTGCCTGACTCACTGCTGTTTAACAGGCCTGGCCCTTCCCTGACGTGCTGGAGTGCTGTCTCGTCCTGCTCCACATCGGGGCCCAGCGTCCTGGGGTGGTGAACCAGGAGATGCGGCAGCAGGCCCAGGAGCTCCTGGACAAGTACGGCCACGCCCGCGCCTACAGGAGACCCCGCCAGAGCCTGAAGCTGGGCCTCAGCTAGTGACAGTAGCCTCCCCGCCCGCCTTGCCCTGACCTCAGCCCGGACTGATAGGCTGAAGTGTGGACGCACCGGCAGGAGCTCCCAGGAGCTCCCGAGCACCTTCCTGTGGAGGAGCGGAAAGCCGTGGAGTACCCCCACCTGGAGCCCGCAGAGCCGTCTCCACCTGGAGAGCCCGCAGAGCCGTCTCCAGCCTCCCGCGGTTTCCCCCAGAGAAGCCTTTGTACTCGCCCAAAGCGTTCTGTCCTTAGAAACACTCTGGTGGGGTTTTCCCACCCCCTCTCAGAGACTGAAGAGACTGGCCTTACCATGTTGACCCTGGACTTGAAGTTGGCAATAAAGCTTTATGAGAACACAGTCAACTCGTGTGCTGTGCTGGTGCTGTGCTGTCCGTGCTAGAGCAGATGACTGATGGTAATCCAGCAGCTGGGGTTGGGGGTCACTAGCGGGGCTTCGACTTTTGAGGGTATTAAACCCTTTTGAGAATTAAGACCCAGGTAGTCTGGAGGATAGTGCGCAGTCCTTCCTTGTTTTCCACGTGACTTTAGCACAGTGGAAACCCAAGTACGTTTACTGGCAGCAGCACTGCCAGGACAGGAAAAGCAGCCATGCCAGTGAGGGTGTGGCCGCCAGAAGTAGACCCCAGAGAACTCCTGAGAAGACAAAGCTTGGCCGCCAGTTCTTGAGATTCTTGTATTGCCTAGCTTTGGGGGATCTAAAAAATGCTAAGCCCAGCCAGGCATGGTGGCACACGCCTTTAATCCTAGCAGTCGGGAGGCAGAGGCAGGCGGATCTTTGTGAGTTCAAGGCCAGCCTGGTCTACAGAGTGAGTTCCAGGACAGCTGGGGCTACAGGGAGACCCTGTCTCGGAAAGATCCCCCCCCCCCAAAAAAAAAGTACTAGAGGGATGGCTCAGCACTGAACAGCTTGTACTGCCAGTTTGGTTCCCAGCACCCAACCACCTGTAACTCCATCTCTGGGGGATTGGACACCCTCTTTTGACCTTTGGGCACGTATGACATGTAGGTAATACATTCATACACATAAAAAATACTTTTAAAATAAAAATACCCAATAGAAAAAGAAAAGTGACAACTCAGTTCCCTCTTAAAAATGTTCTTCCCGGGGCTGGAGAGATGGCCTAGCGGTTAAGAGCACCGACCACTCTTACAGAGGACCCGGGTTCGATCCCCAGCACCCACATGGCAGCCGAGAACTGTCTGAAACTCCAATTCCAGGATAACTCCTGTTCCAGGGGAATCCGACACCCTCTTCTGACCTCCGCGCATTGCATGACACAGGTGCACAGACTTGCATGCAGAAAGTACATTCATACACATTCAGAAATAAAAATTTTTTAAAAATTTAAAAAAATGTTCTTCCCAATACTATATGTGAACCTTTAAAATTTTTTATGTGTATGAATGTACTGTCTGCATGTAGGTTGGTGCACCAACCTAGATGCAGACACTCAGAAGAGTGCATCAGATGACCCTGGAACTGGAGTTAAGACGGTCCTTAGCCGCCATGTGGGTGCTGGAAATTGAACCGAACCCGGGTCCTCTGCAAGAGCAGTTGGTGTTTTTTTTGTTTTTGTTTTTTTTTTCAGTTGGTGCTCTTAACCACTGAGCCAGCTCTCCATCCCCATATGTTAACTTACTGTAATGTGTTGCTCATTTTTGGGGGAGAGTGTTTTTGAGACAAGGTCTCACTGTAACCCCAGCTGTCCTGGAACTCACTCTGTAGACCAGGCTGGCCTTGAATTCAGAGATCCACCTGCCTCTGCCTCCTGAGTGCTGGGATTAAAGGCATGTGCTACCACACCAGGCTGTGTTGCTCACTTTTTTAAATTTCATGTGTATATTGCCTGCATGTATGTAGTGACACCTGTGTCTCAGTGCCCTCAGAGACCACAAGAGGGCATCAGATCCCCTGGAACTAGAGTTATGGACAGTTATTAACCACCACATGGGTGCTGGGAATTGAACCTAGGTCTTCTGTAAGAGTAGCCAGTGCTCTTACCCGCTGAGCCATCTCTGCAGCCCTGTCTCTCATCTCTATCTCCCTAGTTATCAGAACCACAAAGCGTCAAAGCTAAACGAGGTTTGAGTGGGAATAAGGTTCTGAGTGGACATTTTGCTGTTTTGTGTGGGGGTCTGCACTGGCCCCAAGTAGCCCAGCCCAGCTCCCACCTGTCACTTGGGGGGCTCACGTGACCTCACTCAAGCCAGCACTGGCTGACAAGCTAGTAACACTGGAGTCGGTAGACATGCACATGGCTGAACGCCACTCAGAGCTGGGGCCTGCATCCTTCAGCACCAGCCGTCCACGGAAGGTGGGCAGCCCTTCTAACACCTGTGCCCTCCGTCAACTCAGAGCTGGGGCCAGCGTCCTCCAGCACCAGCTGTCCACGGAAGGTGGGCAGCCCTTCTAACACCTGTGCCCTCCGTCACCGTCCGCTCTCCAACCTCCCAGACCCCACTCAACAGTTCAACTCTCCTCCTCAGCATTTCCTAACAGATCTGTCCTCAGCGAGAAAAGCTAAATTCTGCAATCCAGACAGCAGCCCCTCAGTAAACTGACACCCTGCCCTACACTGCTACCGTCACCACAGACCTCGGTGTAGCTGGGTGCAGCCCTGCCCACCGGAATCCTACTCAGAAGCCCCAGGCAAAAGGATGGCTTGTCAGAGGGGGGAGCATGCCTGGCCTGCATCCTCCAGACATAGATTCTTCCTAGGACCAAACACCACGCCTCATGCCAGTGGTTTAAAAAAAATCTTTATTTTACAAAATTAAAAACATTTAAATAACATTTATAAGCATCTTTACTATGTGACACTTAGTAATCATTTTAAATGGAGTTTTCCACAGTTTTTAAAATGCAGGACATTTTATCTACCACAGTGAACAGTGGTTTTTATCCCCGCCCTTCCAAGGGAGGTTCTGGCCTTTCAAAACCATCCATTCTGTAGTTATTTATACTTTCTAAATGGCTGATTTTAAGAATAAAGTCTTTGCAGGCTAGGATTCCTAGAGGCCTGGGCTGCCCTCACCGGTGGTCCTGTTCACCTGGAACACAGCCTGCCTCAACCATGGAAACTTCCTGACAGACTTACCCACCCCCACTTCTCAAGTTTGCTAGAAGCAAAGCAGTAACAGTGCTGGAGTACAACACAGCCCATGACTGAGATGATAGCCCCCAGGACCCCGTGAAACCCCACAACTGAGATCACAGCACCCAGGACCCAGAGCCTGACCCAATTCTTCCTCCATGACCTCACCCAGAACAGTTCATCACTGGAAACTAAGATGACTTTGGGTGAGGCACAGGTAACACAAGCCTCAGTGGCATTTTTTATTTTATTTTTTTTATTTTTTTTGTTTTTAATTTAATTTTTGTTTTTTTTTATTTTTCTTTTTTTTTTTTTTGTTTCTTTTTTTTTTTTTTATTTTTTTGTGTGTGAACACTGTGTGTGAGAAACATCACTGCAGCAGGTCACGCCCCTCTCCAAACCCCCTATACCACACTCCCCCAGAGCCCCAGCTTGGCCACACCCCTCTCCAAACCCCCCTACACTGCATTCCCTGGGAGCCCCAGCTTGACTAAGAAACACCAAGAATCTTCAGCAAAGCAGCAACAAAGCCAAAAGAAGAAGAATGACACCATAGAGTTATACACACTTTACTGGTTTGTTCAGACATCTTAGATACTTAAAAAGGTGTCCATGGAGGCCTGGACGCTGGTGGTGGGACGCAGCAGAGGGGGCCAAGGACAAGGAAAACTGTACAAATTCAGAGCAAACCCCTCTTCAGGATCTAAAATAAAGACATCTTTAAACACAACCCACAGTCTCTGCTTGGGGCACACACAGGTCCGCTGGCTCAGGCAGTGCTGGGCACCTGAGCGCTGGGCACTGGGCCCTCACTGCTGCATGCTATTGATCACGGCCAGGATGCTCATCTTCTCCTGGGCAGAGTCCACATCCTCGTTCTGCTTCTGGGCCACTCCCGTGCCCAGACCATAGAGGCGCCCACAGTACTTGGCATCATCAATACTGTCCTCAAAGAACAGCTGCAGAACAGCACAGAACCAGCTGAGAACCGGGCCGGGAAGCAGGTCACCACCTGCTCCTACACCCTGGCACCTGCACACTGGACTCTGACTCAGCAGAGGCACCAAGCACTTGCCACTCACACTCTTCCCGTCCCTCCTCTCCACCTGGGCTCGATGTCCTAACCAGAGGACAGCAGATGCCTGCAGGCCAGGCAACTGGCTAAGAGCTCGGGCCTCCACAGGCCCCCACAGACAGGCCACCCATCGCGTAAGCCTGGCCAAGTCATGCTCCTCTTTCCATCGTGGTTCCTTCTATATAAACTGAGTCACGTAGGCCAGGTGTGGTGGTGCACACCTGTAACCTAGCACCCAGGATGCCAAAGCCACAGGGATCACTGTGGGTTGAAGGCCAGCCTGGGACTATGCGGTGACTTCTAGGCCAGCCTGGGCTACTAAGTGAAACCTCAAAAACTCAAAGGAAACACAAAGCCCTTTCCTCTCTCCTCACAAGGACATTCACCACACATCTATGAATCGGCCCCGCACCTCGTCACCCACACTCAGGAGGACATTCAGCACACTCCATGAAAGGCCCCGCAGCCTCCTCACCCACACTCAGGTCTCCGAGAGGCTCACACTGCAGCCTACCTCTTTCATCCTGAAGAACGCCATCCCCGTCAGCAGGGAGTCTGACCCTGCCTGGTGCTGCCTTCCGATTCTCTGTAAATCCAGCTGGTCAGCCACCTCCTGAAGGCCTCCCTGACGGTGGAAAACAGGGAGGTCACAGACCAGCACCACTCTCCTGGACATGAAACAGTGGGGCCACCACAAACAGTCGACCATCACGGACTGTGGGCCATCAAGAACCATGGGCCATCGAGAACCCTGGGCCATCGAGAACTGTGGGCCACCATTCTTAGGCTCTCTCTTCTTCCTTCCAAATATGCTCAGCTTGGGCTCCATACCACTTTTGTGGAGATCAGAAAACAACTTTCAGAAGTCATGTGTCTCACACAGGAGGCTCCTTGGCACAGGGCACTCTGGTATCCAACCCGGGTCATCAGGCTTAGCAGTAGGCACCTTCACATGCTGAGCTAACCCACAGGCCCCGTTTCTTAATCCTTTTAAGAATCCCGAGGACAGGGAAATCCACAGGGCAGTCCACAACAAACTGCACTTGACTCCATGCTGCCAACTCCTTTGCGAGGTTCACAGGCCTGCCTCAGGATGAGAGGCAGGGCTCCATTCATGCCCAGCTTACCACACAAAGACCCACAGAGAGCGCTGTGCCACAGAGCTCTACAACAACCCCTCCTGCAGAAGTCTGGCATCTAGCAGGCCTCGAAAATGCTGAACTCAGCAGTAAAGCAAAACAAGTCTGCAGTGTTTTACTGCTAATATTAAGAAAAATATCATGCCGGGTGTGGTCGTGCACACCTTTGATCCCAGCACTCAGGAGGCAGAGGCAGGTGGATCTCTGTGAGTTCAAAGCCAGCCTGGTCTACAGAGTGAGTTCCAGGACAGCTGGGGCTACAGGGAGACCCTGTCTCAAAAAGACGAAAAAATAAATAAATAAATAAATAAAAATATCATCGGTGGGCATGGTGGCACACATCTTTAATCCCAGCAGAAGCAGGTGATTCTCTGTGAGTTCAAGGCCAACCTGGTCTACATAGCAAATCCCAAGCCAGCTGGGGCTACAGGGAGAATCCTGTCTCAAGAAGACCAAAAAGAAAGAAGAAAAACACTGTGTGTACCTTGAGGTTTTTGCAACTCTTCATCAGGTATTTCACATCGTAGACAGAAGGGAAGAAGAGATTCAGGATATGAAAAAACTCATGTTCTTCCTCTGGCAATCGAGAATCTGTAAGCAGCTTTACCATGTAGCCAAAATCATAGCCACTGAAGAAAAGGAAGAAACAGGTGCTCAGAAAGCATTTTCCAGTCCAGCATTCCAACACTCAACACTTATGCTAAAATGAGCATTTACTACTACATCAGGCTGGAGACCAGCACAGCCTACTGAATTAAGGAACAGCACCACAGGCTTCTACAGAAGCATAGGAGAACCCAAGGGCTTATGCACACAAACCTGAGTCGTCAAAACTCCAGTCTTGAAGGAGGAATCTGCCTTTGAGGACCTAGGACAGGGCGCCCCACCCAGACTAGAGACAACCAAGCAAGCAGCACCCTCATCCACCTAGAATGCCACCCTGCAAGCTGTGGATGCATCAGGACAGCAAGAAACAAAGCCACGTGTGTCCTCACTTTTCCTGAAAGCCAGACAAAAAGGCAACAAGGCACTGCCTCCTAACTGCTTCAGCTGACACCACAGGCCGCAGAAAGAGCCAAGTCCATCCTCCCCAGTGTAATCCGAAGTTGGGGGCCAGGAAGGAGGCAAAAGCTCGCCAACTGACCTGTGAAACGAAAGCCACTTGACGTTGTCACAGAGAACCACTCCTGACGTCATAAGCAGCTCTGCAAAGTGCAGGGTGTCAATGCCTTCCTCCTCGTGCTTCTGAAACTGCAACCCTGAGTTGGCAAGCAGATCAATGGAGTCCTGGGAGTACATGTCCTCCCTGCAACACCAACAGACAGCAGACATCACCACATCCTTAATGCAAGCGTCCTCAGGGCTGCAGAGACGGCTCAGCAGTTAAGAGCACTTGCGGCTCTTGCGGAGGACCCGAGTTTGATTCCCACCACATGGCAGCTAACAACTGTCTGTAACTCCAGTTTCAGGGGAACCCAACGCCCCCTTCTGACCTCCAGCACTACATGGGTGAACTTACACAATGCAGGCATAATACTCATACACATAAAATAAATATTTTTTTTAAATGCTCTTCAGACAGGTACAGTGGTGCATTTCTTTAATCCCAGCACTCAGGAGGCAGAGGCAAGATCTCTGTGACTCCAAGGCCAGCCTGGTCTACACAGTGAGTTCCAGACCAGGGCTACACAGTGAGACCCAGTCTCAAAGGAAAACTAGGCTCCCCTCTTCCACCCGCCTCTTGGCTGTCCTGTCCATCAACCTGAGGCTGTGAACTATAGAACTGGTGAGTCCACTGCAGTGACCTAGCAGCACTCAGCAACTGCTCGATACTTACGTAAGGTTAAACTTGAAGTTGAACTGCCACGTGTTGACTCCAGAAGGATATTCTCCCTTTTCATTTGTGAATGTGAGGCCCAGCTGGATAATCTTCAGAAGGTCGACGTTGCACCGCAGAAGCTGGTACTGGTAATCTATGGAGCTACGGAACTCACCAATGGGTCGCACCACAACACCCGGAAATTCTGTGTCCTGGGAAAAAATGCCTGTCACCATCAAGCCTCACTAAACAGTGGGATGCTGAACTCAAATACATAAATAATTTTACTACAGATTATAAGTCACATGGGCCCCAGAGGTCTTGGCCCAAGCTCTCTCTTCAAATCCTGTCTTGGCCTCCCCTGAATGAGCACAGCCTCCTGGACTTTGCACAGCGGATTCCTGGATGGAGGCAGCTGGAAAACTAGTGGGAGATGCGCACTGCTCGCACTTCTGATGCAGACGCACAGAAGGGCGTCCAGGACACACCTGTAATCAATCCTAGCCGTGGCGGGTAGAGGCCAAGAGATTTCGAGTTCAAGGCCAGCTTGATGCCAGTCTGGGCTACATGAGGGAAAAGTCATAGATTCTGCAGCCATGGATGTGAGACAGTCATTTAAGAAAGATAAAAGTCCTAGCATTCAAAGGAGGCAGAGCCAGGCAGATCTCTGTGACTTCAAGGCCAGCCTGCTCTACAGAGTAAGTTCCAGGCCAGCTGGGGCTATAGGGAGACCCTGTCTCAAAAAAATAAAAATAGCTGGCCATGGTGGATATGTTTAATCCTAGCACTTGGGAGGCGGAGGCAGGCAGGTCGGATCTCTGTGATGAGTTCAAGGCCTGCCTGGTCTACACAGCAAGCTCCAGGCCAGCTGGACTAAAGGGAGACCCTGTCTCAAAAAGACAAAATAAAATAAAAATAAAAAATAAAAAAGATAAAAAACTGCATTTAATGCTAGCAGAAAGGCTGAACCAGAATCACAGAGCTCTGAACAAACAAGCAGGTTAATGGGACTCTTGACCAAGAACCCAAAACTCCAAGCAGCAGCAAAGGACAGGCCATGAAAACAGTGGCAATCACAGGCCTGAGTGGAGCAGAGCACCCGCTGCCCAGGCCGGCCCAATACCCTTCTTCCCGTCCCCTCCACTGGGCAGGAAAATGGGCCACGCACAAGCCTGAGTGGAGCAGAGCACCCGCTGCCCAGGCCAGCCCAATACCCTTCTCCCCGTCCCCTTCCACTGGGCAGGAAATGGACCACGCCCAGGCCTGAGTGGAGCAGAGCACCCGCTGCCCAGGCCGGCCCAATACCCTTCTCCCCGTCCCCTTCCACTGGGCAGGAAATGGACCACGCACAGGCCTGAGTGGAGCAGAGCACCCGCTGCCCAGGGCCGGCCCAATACCCTTCTCCCCGTCCCCACGTCATCAGATTCCCGTTTCTCCAGAGCTGTGATGACCTGTAACACAGTCCACCATGGTGGTGCGCACCTTTAATCCCAGCACTCTGGAGGCAAAGGCAGGCAGATTTCTGTGAATGCAAGGCCAGCCTGGTCTACATAGCAAGTTCTAGGCCAGCTGAGGCTACAAGGAGACCCTGACTCATAAAGACAAAAAAAATCTGGAATTTAAGTGAAGTCTGAGGTCAACAAAATGTTGAAATATTTTTGGAAACCTGAGCCAGGTGTGTTGGCACACGCCTGTCACGCTAGCACTCGGAGATGCAGGGGGAGGGTCAGGAACTCAAGGTCCCCCTCCTTATACAGAGCAGGATCGAAACCAGCCTGGGTCACATGAGACCAAAAAGAAAAGAATACTTTTCTGGAAAATACCAGTCAGATTCACGCACGTGAGCAAATGGCATGATGACACAGCTGCAGCAGAGCATGTTCTGGTTCCTTCTGCAGCACCGGGGGCCTACAATCCCAGCATCCACGGACATGGCGGGGTGCGCCTAGCACCTACCATCCCAGCATCAACGGACATGGCGGGGTGCGCCTAGCACCTACCATCCCAGCATCAATGGACATGGCGGCGGTGCATGCCTACGATCCCAGCACTCAGGAGGCAGAGGCACCAGGTGTCCCTACTCATCAAAGTGCCCTGCAGACTTACTCAGTGCTTTCCAGAGTCTCACTGTTCCTAAGCCCCCAGGAGGCGAGGCAGAGGCCGCTCACCATAGCGATGTAGCTGTAGCGGAGGACGGTCTCCCGGATCTTCCGCATCTCCTCTTCCAGATTGCTGGCCCACACTTCACAAATAACCTGGCTGTTCTCCACAAGCGCTGCAGGCATCCTGGAGCTGCTGTGGGAGCCACCGCTAGACTAGTGAGAGCAAGGCTCCTTCCTTCCCGCTGGTGCCAACGCCTGATCCAATCTAGATCTTAAAACATTTTTGAAATCATGTAAGTTTACACAGTAATGTAAGATGTCAACAAAACAAACAGATAAAAAAAATCACATTACTTTAGGCAGATATGATAGCACAGGTGTGTAATCCTCATGGTGAGGCAGAAGAATCAGGAGTTTGAGGAGGCCAGCCTGGGCTACACAGCCTATTCATTCAAGGAGTTTGAGGAGGACAGCCTGGGCTACATAGCCTGTTCATTCAAGGCCACCCAGAACACAGAGCAAGACCCTGTCTCAAAGCAAACATTGGGAGGGCTGGAGAGACATGTCAGCTGTTAAGAGCACTGGCTGCACTTGCAGAGGACCTGGGTTCAATTCCCAGCACTCACACATCCTTTTAACATCCATCTGTAACTCCAGTTCCAGTGGACCAAATGCTGTCTTCTGAATTCCTTGGGCATTACGCAGCACAGGTGCAGTTACACACATGCAGGCAATATAGATATACATAAAAATAAATTTTATTTTTTTATTTTATTTTATTTATTTTTGTATGTGTGTGAACGTACTGTTTGCATGTAGGTCTGCGCACCCGTGTCGTGCAATGCCGCGGAAGTCAGAAGAAGGTATCGGATTCCCCTGGAACTGGAGTTCTCCTGGAACTGGAGTTACAGACAGTTCTCAACCACCATGTGGGTGCTGGGGATCGAACTCGGGTCCTCTGTAAGAGCAGTCGGTGCTGCTAACCACTAGGCCATCTCTCCATCCCCAAAAATACATTTTAAAGTAAACAACAAAAAGCCATGCTGGGCATGGTGGTGCAGGCATTTAATCCCAGCACTCGGGAAGAAGCCATGACTGCCCTGCATAGGAGATGCAGTCTCAGAAAAGCAAACCAGCTGGGTGTGGTGATGCAGGCCTTTAGTCCTAGCACTCAGGAGGCAGAGGCCAGTGGATGGAGATCTTGTGAGTCTGAGAGCAATCTGCCCTATGCAGTGAGTTCCAGACCAGCCAGTGTTATCATAGCGAGGTCCTGTCTCAAGAAACCAGAAAGACACCAGCAAACCAACATCTTCCCTAACCTCCTCAAGTGCACGAAGTAACCAGGCCTCCGCTCCTAGTGACGGCGACCTTGCACACCAGGCCTCCGCTCCACTCCTAGTGACGGTGACCTTGCACACCAGGCCTCCGCTCCTAGTGACGGCGACCTTGCACACCAGGCCTCCGCTCCTTGTGACAGCGAGCTTGCTGCCAAGTTTATTCTTTCTACAAAAAAATCCCCACTTGCTGATCTGAACCCTCAATGGCCACACTAAAAACAGAAGTTAGCACTGTCTACTCCTTACATAGGATGAAGGAGCTGAGCAAGAACTCTACGGGGAGAAGGACGCAGAGAACAGGAGGGAAACACTCCCTAGATCCGATCCATCCAGCTCCACTATAACGCGCTACTGTGGCCAACTCAGTGCGGCAGGCTCCAGGGAAGGTGCCATTCTGTACAAGCCAAACCTGCTGTGCAATCCGCACAATGCGATGCTGTGCACTGACGCACGTAGTCAGGTGAAAATTCAGAGAACAGAAAAGTGTATGCAAGGGGTTTCCTAAGAACTCAGCCTGCAAACCCTCGCTTTCTACTCTGGAGGCTGACGGGTGCCGTGGAGGCTGGAAGGGTGAGCAGAGCTCTCCCAGAGAGCACCTGCTAGAAGCGCCTGCAGTCAGTTCCTGAAATCCAGTCACTGCAAAGAGCAGCTAGGCTGGGAACCTCAGCCAAGGGAGAAGCTGCTTCTCACAGGCAGGGCCTGATTCTTCTCTGGTCTCAGTTCTGTTAATTAAGTAGGGTAATGAATAGGAAAGAAAGAACTCTGATTGAAGGCAGAAAAATCCCACTGACAACAACTAAGGAAACGTTGGGCCTCTGAATTTTAGATTCCAAACCATGCTTAAAATTTCCCCACACGCCTTTAATCCTAGCACCCAGGAGGCAGAGGCAAGTGGATCTTTGTGAGTTCAAGACCAGCCTGGTCTACAGAGGGAGCTCCAGGACAGCTGGACTAAAAGGGAGACCCTGACAAAAATATCAAAAAAAGGAAAAAACTAAAAAAGTTACTTTTGGTGCTCGCTTCAGCAGCACATATACTAAAATTGGAATGATACAGAGAAGATTAGCATGGCCCCTGCACAAGAATGACATGCAAATTCGTGAAGCGTTCCACTTTTTTTTTTTTTTTTTTTTTGGTCTTTTCGAGACAGAGGACCTGGGTTCGATTCCCAGCACCCACATGGAGGCTAAGAACTGTCTGGGCATGGTGGCAAATGCTTTTAATCCCAGCACTCAAGAGGCAGAGGTAGGTGGATCTCTGTGAGTTCAAGGCCAGCCTGGTCTACGTAGTGAGTTCCAGGACAGCTGGGGCCAGAGGGGAACCCTGTCTTAACAAGACCAAAAAAACATAATAATAAAATACTTTTATGGCTCAGTGGTTAAAGCGCTGGCTCTCTTGCACAGGGCCCGGTTCAGTTCCCAGAACCCTCATGGCAGCTAACAACCACCCCAACTCCAGTTCCAGGGGATCAAACACCCTCTTCTGACCTCCTGGGGCACTGCACAACACAGGTGCACATACACACATGCAGGCAATACACTCATACACATAAATACACTCATACACATAAAAATAATTTTTTTTTAATGTTACTGTCAAAAAAAAAAAAAATGTTACCGTCAGGCCAGGCTTTAGTGGTGCATACCTTTAATCCTAGAGCTTAGAAAGCTGAGGCAGGTGGATCTCTGTGAGTTTGAGGTCAGACTGGTCTACACAGCCAATTCCAGTTCAGCCAGGTCTACACATTGAGACGATCTGAAACAAACAAAAAGTTCACTTCCAGGCACCAACTGCCTCTCAGCTGAGACAATAGATGGGGTGGCTCACGGCTGTAACCCCAGTACTTGAAGAGGTCAGCCTGGGAAGACTTAGTGCTGGACTAGGCTGGGCTTTGGACCCTGTCATTCACAGAGAGAGAGTAATCATACAGGACACATTTAACTGAGCAAGTGAAATTCCTGGACATGCTGGTGAAGATGGAGAGAAAGCGGCCACTGGATGCCAGGAACCGGACACCAGGTCCTGGCCTCCCTTCCCACCCAGGGAGCCTGGCCTCCCTTCCCACCCAGGGAGCCTGGCCTCCCTTCCCACCCAGGGAGCCTGGCCTCCCTTCCCACCCAGGGAGCCTGGCCTCCCTTCCCATCCAGGGAGCCTGGCCTCCCTTCCCACCCAGGGAGCCCTCCCCTCCTCGGCATGCCTCCCTGCCGCCCCTCCTTGAAGGTCCCCCAGGAGTCTGTAATTGCCAGTGCACTAGTGGAACACACCCTAAAAGTCAGTCAGTCACCTGGTCACTGAGCTTCATAACTCAGGAAACTTAACCTAGTCCATTAGATGTACTCCAGAAAGAAGTGCTGCACTGGGGACCCTGAGGAGGGACGACAGTCACCAAGCTCGGAGGCCAGCAGAGCCACAGAGACAGGGAGGCGGAGGATGGAGATAGCTCAGCAGGTAGAACCCCGGCTGCTCCAGCAGAGGAGCCAGGTTCTGTTCCCCTGTTCACGCTTCCTCGGGCACCAGCACACATGCGGCCAGGAGTCATATATACACATACATACACACATATGCATAAATGGCAATAGTAAGCAAGGCACACGCTTCTAATCCCAGTACTCAGAGGCTCTGTGAGATGCGGGCCAGCCTGGACCACTCCGCAGTTCCAGCCCTGGCTCAAAACAACTTGTTTCCTACAGGAGCTACATTTGAAACTGTGCAAAAGAGAAAGGTGCACACGCACGCGTACACACACATTCACAGCACACAGGCATACCTGTATGCACGCACACACGTGTACATGTACACATATACACACGCACACACCTGCCCAGTGCTCGCCGCACAGCAGTCCGATCAGAGGGCTCCTGATAATCCGCACTTGGAAGCCGAGGTCTTCGTCCATCCAGGAGCACCGAGCAGCAGCCAGGCGCAAGCACTGCGGGCAGTGTAGACCAGGCTAGGCCGGGAGGGGCTCGGGTGGGTTTGCTTTTGCCTGCGGATAAGGAAACGCGCCTTACTCCCAGACCGCCGGCGGCGGCGCCGTTAGGACCGGGCACAGTCCCAGTCCCAGTCCCGGCCCCTCCCGCCCGAGCCAGACCTGCGCAGGAAGCGTCTCCCGGCCTTGGCCCCGCTGCGTGTTCTTCCCGTTCGCGTCGCCCCGCACCCAGCCCGGACCCCACGAGACGTGTCCGGGCAAAGGCACCACGATCCCCGGCCACGGGCAGGACCCAGTCAGAGGGAGCGGCACGGCCCTGCGGGACATGGCTGGCCTCAATGTGCCCAGGTGTGAAATGGGTCGAGAGCCGCCAACCTGCGCGCCCCGCGCTTCCGCCTCACGCCCCTCCCTCGGCGCCAGGCCCGCTTACCCGGGCTGGCGGGCCCGCGGCGGCCGAGTCCAGGCGGCGGCGGCGGCCCTGACCCGGAGCTCTCCTCTCTTGGGCCCCGGATCTGCTCCAGGTCCCGCGCGGGCCAGGGAGACGTGAGCCCGGCGCACAGAGCAACCGCACGGAGCCGCGACAGGCCGTGCCGCTCTAGCCTGGTCCTCCCGCCTCGCCTGCTCTGGGCGTCATCTGGACGCGCGCTCCAAACCGCGCCGCCGCTTCCCTGTGCGCATGCGCAAAACAGACCGAGGCGGTGGGCGTTTGTGCGACTCAACGGCTCTGGGTTCCGCGTTCAAGCGCGCGGGGAAGGCGGGGTCCAGGAGGACACCAGGTCACGAAGTGCGTCCTCCTGTGGCTGAGGTGACGGCACGGGCACGTAGCTTCGGACCCGCAGCGCTGCCTCGGGGTGACCAGGAGCCGGCTAGAGCGTTGCCTTGGTAACCGCAGGCCCCGCATCCTCTGACCTGCAACCCCAGCCCTGTCTCCGGAGCAGCCGCTCTGTGGGGTCTGGACTGTCTCCAGGTTTGACGAAGGTGCGAGTGTACATCTTCCCCCGCCCCCCAGGACTCCAAGGCTGTGATGCAGCGCGAGTGTAGACACACACCCCAGCCTGGGTTCTCTGACACAGTATTTCTTCTGCCCGCTGCGGACTGCACGAGTCCCATGATGCAGGGCTCCGGGCACGGTCGCAACCAGCAGCCTCCAGAATGGCTGGAATTTTGTTTTTTCCTGCAGCCCAGGGCCGGACAGAACCGGAACTGTCAAACAGGAAGCACTAGGCTCCACCCACTCATAAAAACCCCTCACCTAAAGTTCTCCGATTATTGAAGATTAATAAAAACTAAATATATATATTGTATCTCAGGAAGCCCTGGAGTAGAGGGTTTAAATTTTAAACGTTGGGGGGTGGACGTTTTATTAAACAGAAAACAACAAAAAGTCGGGTTTAAGCAAATTTCCTCAAGAAAGGTTTAAAAGTAAACAGCTATAAAAATGGGTCTCCCTAAGGAGACCAACTTGTGACATCCTTACCTAGCCTGCAAATTAGACATTTCTGGAAAAGTATGGGTAGGAAAGTAAACTCTAAAATAAATGAGTTGACCAGACGTGGTGGCGCACGCCTTTAATCCCAGCACTTGGGAGGCAGAGGCAGGCGGATCTCTGAGTTCAAGGCCAGCCTGGTCTGCAAAGTGAGTTCCACGACAGCGGAGCGCTACAGGGAGACCCTGTCTCAAAAAAACCAAAAAAATAAGAATAAAATAAAATATATGAATTGAAAATATTTTGAAAGCAGATAAATTACCAGCACTCTCAAAGGCTCCATCTAGGAAACCTGACATTCCGCCAATGGACCTGTAATTGCCTTTATCTTGAGTTGTTACTAGTTGCTACTTTGTATGAAGCTGTCCTCTTTGTAGCAAGTTCTGAGAAGCTGGTTTTGCTGAAAAGCACCGACTCTTCTCTTGCTTGCAGGGTGGCTATAGTGGCTGGCACATAAACCCAGCACTCAGAAGGCTGAGGGCAGAGGATTACAGAAAGTTTCAAGCCAAGCACGGCTACATATCCAGACCTGTCTCAAAAAATGAAAATAAACTGGCCATGATGGCCCATATCTTTAATCCCAACACTGGGAGGCAGAAGCAGGCGGATTTCCGAGTTCAAGGCCAGACTGTTCTACATAGTGAGCTCCAGGCCAGCTGGGAATAAAGGGAGAACTTGTCTCAAAAAGAAGAAAAATAGGGTTGGAGAGATAGTCTAGCGGTTAAGAGCGCTGGCTGCTCTTGCAGAGGTCCTGGGTTCGATCCTCAGCACCCACATGGTTGAGAACAGCCTTTAACCCCAGTTCCAGGGGAATCTGACACCCTCTTCTGACCTCCCCTGCATCGCACGACTCGGGTGCACAGACCTACATGCAGACAGTACGTTCATACACATACAAAGATAAATAAAAAACAAAAAAATTAAAAAAAATTTAAGACCAAAAATAGCCGGGCGTGGCTTTAATCCTAGCACTTGGGAGGCAGGGGCAGGCAGATCTCTTGTGAGTTCCAGCCCATCTGGGGCTACAGGGAGGCCCTGTTTTTGAAAAGACCATTATTTACTGAGCCTTTGTACATTTCATATTCTGGTTCCTAATCAAATTTATGCACACACACCCCAAACCTCCCCCTCCATTTTCCCAACGCCTTCCTCCCCACGTTGTTTTCCATCACTGTATTGTCCCAGCAGTGAAGAAGCAAACTAGAACCTGTCCTGTGCCTGAAGCCAACATTGCCACAAGTTTACCAGTGCAAGTTTTTAGTGGTCTGAAAGCCTCTGCCTATGAACCGGTCCTGCCTCTTAAAGTTTTCCCGCCCTCTCTTTTGCAATGATTCCTGAGGTTTGACATAGGAGTCCCATGCAGGGACACACACTCTGGAGGCTCCCTTCTTTGAAACCATCGGCCGTGGCTGTGGGTCTGCACTGCACCGTTGTGAAGGAAGCCTCTCTGTGAGGACTGAACCGCACTCATTTTCTCCCTGCCCCTTGTCCACTGTGTTCCCAGAGTCAGCGTAAAGGCCTCTGTCAGCTGTCCCATTATGGAGGTGCTGAGAACCAAACTCAGGTCTTCTCTAGAAACAGTTCTCACTCTTAACCACTGAGCCATCTCTCCAGTGTTGTTTTGTTATTCTTTTGTCTTTTTCAGACAGGGTCTTCCTGTAAGGCCCAGCTGGCCTGGAACTCAGAGAGCCACCTGCCTCTGCCTCCAAAGTGTTGGGATTAAATGAGTTGGCCGCGGGGCTGAGAGTGGCCTAGTGTCTAAGACACCGACTGCTCTTGCAGAAGACCCGGGGTTCGTCCCAGCACCCACATGGCAGCTGAGAACCGTCTGTAGACTCCAATTCCAGGAGACCCAGTTTCAGGTGAATCCTAATACACTAGCTTCTGAGACGTCACGTCTAGCATTGCACACAGCACGGGTGCACAGAACCTACATGCGACAGTAAACATTTCGAATAATAAATAAATAAATATAAATAATAGTAACCAAATAATATGATATAAAAATAAAAAAAAGAATAAATAAATAATNGGACTAAATACAGAAAGTTTTTAAGTGACTTGCTCCAAACACTACAATTTGCCTCTAGCTCCATGTGTTTAGGAATGGCAAGGGCTGGAGAGATAGCCTAGCCGTTAAGAGCGCCAACCGCTCTTGCAGAGGACCCGGGTTCGATCCCCAGTACCCACATGGCGGATAAGAACCGTCTGTAACTCCAATTCCAGGAGAACTCCAGTCCCAGGGGAATCCGAGACCCTCTTCTGACCTCCGCGGCACTGCACAACACGGGTGCACAGACCTACATGCAGACAGTACATTCATATAAATAAATAAATAAATAAATAAATAAATAAATAAATAAATAAATAAATAAATAATAAAAGGCAAAATATAAAGGTGTGTGCCACCATACTCAGATTAATTATTTTATTTTATTTTGGTCTTTTTGAGACAGGATCTCACTGTAGCCACCACAGCCAGCCCCAACATAAATTTTTTTTTTTTTTGGTCTTTTCGAGACAGGGTCTCCCTGTAGTTCCAGCTTTCCTGGAACTAACTCTGTAGACCAGGCTGGCCTTGAACTCACAAAGATCCGCCTGCCTCTGCCTCCCAAGTGCTAGGATTAAAGGCATGCGCCACCACACCCGGCCCAACATAAATATTTTTTAAAAATATTTTGTATGGGGCTGGAGAGATGGCCTAGCAGTTAAGAGCACCGACTGCTCTTGCAGAAAACCCAGGTTCGATCCCCAGCACCCACATGGCAGCTGAGAACCGTCTGTAACTCCAATTCCAGGAGAACTCCAGTTCCAGGGGAATCCAATACCCTCTTCTGACCTCCGCGGCATTGCACAACATGGGTGCACAAACCTACATGCAGACAGTACATTTATACAAATAAATAAATATATTTTATGTGTATGAGTGTGTTGCCTGCACATATGTAAGTACACTCATGCCATGCAGTCCCCTTGGAAGTCAGAAAAGGGTGTTGGATCCTCGAACTGGAGTTTCGAACAATTGTCAGCCGCCATGTGGGCACTGGAAACCAAACCTGATTCCTCTGCAAGAGCAGTCAGTGCTTTGAAGTGCTGAACCATCTCTCCAGCCCCCAAATAAATCTTTTTTATTTTTTTCAAGACAGGGTTTCCCTGTAGCCCCAGCTGTTGTGGAACTCACTCTAGACCAGGCTGACCTTGAACTCACAAAGATCTGCCTGCCTCTGCCTCCTGAGTGCTAGGATTAAAGGCGTGTGCCACCATGCCTGGCATTTTTTTAAGTAATATTTACAGCATTCAGAAGGCAGAGGCAGGTAGATCTCTGTGAGTTCAAGGCCAGCCTGGTCTACATAGTGAGTTCCAGACCGGCCAGAACAATACAGTGAGACCCTATCTGGAAAAAAAAATTTTTTATTAAAAAATTTTAAAATAAAAATTAAAAAACAGTATTTAAATAAATAATGGGGGGAGGGGAATATGCACTGCTTTAGGTGGGTGGTGAGCTCAGTTTGTAAGGCACCTTGCCCAGCATGGAGGCTGGTCCCAGGTGCCATCCCCACCACTTAAACCTGTAATATCAGCAGATGGAAGTAAGGGAGGATGGTGAACTCAAGGTCATCCTTGGCTGCATAACAAGTTTAAGGACAGCCTGGGCTACATGAGAACTTGTCTCAAAAAAATGAAGAATGGGTCCAGAGAGATGGAGCAGCAGTTTAGAGTACGCACACTGCTCTTGCAGAGGTCCAGGATTCAGTTTTCAGCACCGAATGATCACAGCTGCCTGTAACCCCAGCTCCAGGAGAATCCGATGCCTCTGGCCTCCCTGGGCACAAGTATGTACACACACACACACACACACACACACACACACACACACGCGTACACACAATTTAAAAAAATAAAATAAGGGGCTGGAGAGATAGCTTAGTGGTTACGAGCACCAACTGCTCTTGCAGAGAACCTGGTTTCAATTCCCAGCACCCACATGTCAGCTAAGAACCTCTGTAACACCAATTCCAGGAGAATCTAACGCCCTCTTCTGACCTCTGCAGCATTGCAGACACGGGTGCACCTACCTACATGCAGACGGTACACTCATACACATAAAATAATTAAAAAATAAAAATAAAATAAGTATGGTGGCACACACCTTTAATCCCAGCACTCAGGAGGCAGAGGCAGGCAGATATCTGTGAGATCAAGGCCAGTCTGGTTTACATAGTGAGTTCCAGGCCAGCCTGTGAGTATTAGGGAGACCCTGTCTCAAAAAGACTAATCAATCAATCAATCAATCAATAGGCAAGCTGGGTGTGGTGGCACACACCTTTTAGTCCCAGCAGAAAAATAAAAAATTAAAAATAAATGCACTACTTGGATTTTTTTTTTTTTTTTGGTCTTTTTGAGACAGGGTCTGCCTGTAGCTCTTGCTGTCCTGGAGCTCACTCTGTAGACCACAGGCTCCCCTTTTAAAATCTAAGCAGTAGCTGGGGCGTGATGCTGCAAGCCTTTAATCCTAACACTCAGGAGGCAGAGGCAGGTGGATCTCTGTGAGTTCAAGGCCAGCCTGGTCTACAGAGCGAGTTCTAGGACAGCTGGGGCTACAGGGAGACCCTGTCTTGAAAAGACCAAAAAAAAAAAAGGGAGGGAGGGACAGAGAAAATGAATATGTCTGACCTTTGTTTCTAACCTTTCCATCAACGTGGACAAACTGCCTGCCACTGATACTCGTGCCTTCTTTTTACTGAATCTTTGCGAATTTTTTTACAATATATTTTAGTCATATTTAGACGCCCCTCCCCTTTTATAGCGCCCTCCCCCATTTCACATTCTGTCCTATGTATTAAGGCCTATCCGTCAATTTGTGTCCCCAGCTGTCCTGTCACCATGTCTTTTCGCCATCCTTTCCCCTGTGGGTTAACTTTTTCTTAAACTGGAGATGATGAAGGCAAATTTTTTTAGGTTGGAGGGGCGCTGGGAGTCTGGCCCCACGCTGTCTGCAAGCTCTTCAGCTGCAGTCCTCTCACTAAGGACCTATCCTTCCAAAATAATGCGCCCTGCTTCCAGCCCACACAGACCCAAACTTTTTCTCATCACGTGCCTAGCCAGAGCCAGTCGGTAGCTGCGTAAAGCGATCGCAGGGCCAGCCTCCTGACTCACCCGCTGGGGGACCCACAGCAGGGTTAGCCTCGAAGACCGACGCCCCGCAAGCCGGCCCTGTGCCTAGGACCTGACGCTAGGGAGTCGCTGTCTGCAGAGGTGAGAGGGCAGGGCTAGGGAGAGGGCTGTTTGGGAAGGCCAGGGACAGCCAAGTGCGCCCTGGGCATCAGCCTGTCCCCAGGAGTGGAGTGCCTGGAACCTTCCCTACCTGCAGGCCCCGCCCGCCCGAGTGGGCACTGGCCGCCGCCTTGCAGTGGTGCTTTTCTGGGAATCAGATGGGCTGGGCAACTTCAAAAGCTCGGGCAACTTCAAAAGCTCGTGGGCAGCCGTTCCCACGCAGGAATTAAGCCGAGGAGAGAGTACTGGAAAGCACCGTTTCCGGGTCTGGAAGGGATGAGCCCGACTGGCAGAGTTTTCAAGTCTAGAGGAATGTGTGTGGGCCGCACGTCAGAGTGGCTTCCTTAGGTATTACAGAGGGGGCGAGGTGCTCAGTGCTTTCAGGGGCCCTAGGCAAGGACTCCCACAGACAGGCAGGCTGGGATGCAGACAGCCAGCTGAACCAGAGATCAAGTCAATTTGATAAGACTGAAATTCAAGGAGGGTTGTCTTCTTGCCTTCAGCAGGTCACCAGCGCAGAGGAGAGACTTGAAGTGCTCAGAGGGAGCACCAGGCACATTCTGGGAACAAAAACAATGCTTTTCTTTCTTTCTTTCTTCTTTCTTTCTTTCTTCTTTCTTTCTTTCTTTCTTTCTTTCTTCTTTCTTTCTTTCTTTCTTTCTTTCTTTCTTTCTTTCTTTCTTTCTTTCTTTCTTTCTTTCTTTCTTTCATCTCGGCATCTGTTTATCCAGCATATACCTGCTGGATGTCTGCAGCAGCCTGCTTGTGTGCTCTATGATCTCTGTAAACAGGCCCTCCCCCTCCAGACTGGCAACTTGTCTAATTTTCTTTTTTTTCTTTTCCTTTTCTTACCACCAAGCCGGGCCTCCAGTTTTCATTATTTTTCTTTGCCGTTTAATTTTATTTTGAGACGGGGCTTTGCCAAGTTATCTGGGATAACTGTGAACTTGTGACCTTTCTGCCTTGGAATCCAGAGTGGTTAGGATTGTTGATGTGTGGGGCCACGCCTAGAAACTCTTAAAGGGGACAAGGCCCATGCAGTGGGCTGTGACTTGCTGGCAGTGTGGGAGGCCAGGCACTGCCACCCCCCAGTCTCAAGTCTGGGAAGCACTGTTGCCTCCTGGGTACAGTGTCAGCAGCTCTTCCCTCTGCATAGATGCACACCAGCGAGCACCACCTGCGGAGGTGCTCAGCTGGGCTTCTGGATCAGGGGTTGGTGACCCCCAGGAGCCCCTCCCACTGTGGTGGGCAAGGCAGGGTGAGGTCCTCAATTGCTCAGTCATGTTCCCACTTGTGATACAGAATTTTTACCATTCCTTTTTTTATTTTATTTATTTTTTTATGTGTATCAATGTACTGTCTGCATGTAGGTCTGTGCACCCGTGTTGTGCAGTGCCGCGGAGGTCAGGAGAGGGTCTCGGATTCCCCTGGGACTGGAGTTCTCCTGGAATTGGAGTTACAGACGGTTCTTATCCGCCATGTGGGTACTGGGGATCGAACCCGGGTCCTCTGCAAGAGCGGTTGGCGCTCTTAACGGCTAGGCTATCTCTCCAGCCCTTGCCATTCCTAAACACATGGAGCTAGAGGCAAATTGTAGTGTTTGGAGCAAGTCACTTAAAAACTTTCTGTATTTAGTCCCAGCTGGCCTGGAACTCACTACATAGACCAGGCTGGCCTGGACCTCACAGATATCCACCTGCCTCTGCCTACGGAGTGCTGGAATTAAAGGTGTGTGCCACCACGTCCAGCCGTGTATGAGTGTTTTGCCTGCACGTAAGTGTACTCATGTTTGTACAGTGCCCACAAAAGCAAGAAAAGGGTGTCAGATCCCCTGAACTGGAGTTGCAGATGGTTGTTAGCTGTCATGTGGGTGCTGGGGACTAAACCTGGGTCCTCTGGAAGAGCAGCCAGTGTTCTTAACCGCTGAGCCATCTCTCCAGCACTTACTCATTTATTTTTATTTGTGTATATGTATGTCCCTGTGTGAATTTTTGGGCACCATGTGTATATGTATATGCAGTTCCTAAGGACACCAGAAGGGGGCGTCAGATCCCCTGGATCTGGACTGATAGTTGGCTGTGAGTTGCTTGATGTGGCTGCTGGGAACTGAACCTAGCTCAAAGTGCTTTTATTTATTTATTTTTTGTTTTTTTATCAAAGTGCTTTTAACTGCTAAGCCTCTGGATTAACAATCTCTCTCTCTCTCTCTCTCTCTCTCTCTCTCTCTCTCTCTCTCTCTCTCTCTCTGGTGTGTGTGTGTGTGTTTTGAGATAGAGTCTCACTACTATGTAACCCTGGCTTGCTCGGAACTTACCAATATATATGTAACGTACCAATATATGTATATATACCAATATATATGGAACGTACCAATATATGTATAGCAACACAAACCCCTGGGTTGACTCTTAAAGGTGGGGCAGGAATATCTGTTCCTTCCCAGGAACCCTCTGACTAGCAATAGTTTTCTTTTGTTTGCTTTATCCTTTTTTTTTTTTTTTTTGAAACTCCTTATGTAGATCAGGCTGACTTTGAACTCACAGAAATCCACCTGCCTCTGCCTCCCAAGTGCTGGGATTAGAGGCATGTCCCTGCATACCTGGCTAGTTTCTTTTATATATGTATCTATCATCTATTTTTAATTTTTTTAAAAATTGTATGTATATGAGTGTTATGCCTACATGCGTGTAAGTACACCTGTGTCATGCTGTGAACTGGAGTTATTGACAGGTGTTAGCCACTATGTGAGTGCTGGGAATCGAACCCAGGACCCCTGCAAGAGCAGCCAATGCTCTTAACCGTGAGGCTTTGTGGCAGGGTCTGCCCTGCACTGTGCCCTGCACTGCGCCCTGCTCCGCACTTCCTAGCTCTGTCTGCCGGCCTGCTGGGAGTGCTGGGTCACATGCTGCGCTGTGTCATAGAACTGTTCTGTATGTGGCTCCCAGACAGTGCTTCTGTCCACAGAGCCCCCTGCTGGCCTAATGTTCTGCTCTCTTAGGCAGTTCTGAAAGCCCCAGAGATGCCCTCACTCTCCTGACCAGTCCTCAGAGTCCTGCTGCTCTAGCTCCTGGGTTTACAGGGCTGCTTTTCTCTAGTACCATACAGGGGCATCAGAACAAGATCAGCTCTGACACCTTCCAGCTCTTAGATTAGGATGACCTCAGAAGGTAAAGAAAAAACGTTGGCGAGGTGGCTCAGCGATTGAGTTCACTGCTCTTACAGAGGACCTGAGTTCAGTTTCCAGCACCCACGTTGGACAGCTCACAACTGCCTGTAACTCTAGTGCCAGGGGACCTAATGCCCTCCTCTAGCCTCACTGGGTCCCAGAACACACATGCCATACACATACACGCAGACCTCATTGTTTTTAATTTCGAGGAAAGAATTAAGGCATCAGGTGACAGAGAAGAGACCCAATTTTTTTTTTTTTTTTTAGTCTTTTCCAGACAGGGTCTCCCTGTAGCCCCAGCTGTCCTGGAACTCACTCTGTAGACCAGGCTGGCCTTGAACTCACAAAGATCCGCCTACCTGTACCTCCCAAGTGCTAGGATTAAAGGCGTGTGCCACCACGCCCTGTTGAAACCCAATTTTTTTTTTACATTTATATTTTTTAATATATATTTTGTACAAGATTATCAAATCTAGACCTGTGTTCCCACCAATCCCTCCACCCCACCAGAGCTCATGCATTCTGCCAAGCATGCTTTTCATCTCTTTCTCAGTCTTTCTCGATATTCTCCATGTGGAGTTGTTTTGAGCAGAAGTTCACTGTTTCAGTCAGTTCTTTGATGCAGTCCTTTCTGTTGTTGTTGTTGTTTCCAATATGCATCACTCCCAGCTGCTTGAACAAAAGCTCAAAGGGCGGTGCACAAAAAATACTTACAACTAGGTAATTGGCACTAGCATCCACAGATGAGAGATACCATTCATCGTTTGTTTTTCTAGGACTGTGTTACTTCACTCAGCATGATGTCTTCTAGCTCCAGCCATTTTCCTGCAAAGCTCATGATGTCGTCTTTCTTTACTGCTGCATAGAACTCCATTGTGTAGATGTACCACATTTTCTCTATCCATTCATCAGTTGAGGGGCACTTGGGTTGGTTCCAGCTCCTTGCTATTGTGGAGAGAGCTGAAATAAACATGGCCGTGCATGTATCTCTGTGGTGGGGTGAGTCTTGAGGGTACATGCCTAGGAGTGGTATGGCTGGGTTGGGTGGCAAGTTCATTCCAAGTCTTCCAAGGGTTCTCCACACTGCTTTCCATAGTGGCTGTACGAGTGAAACCCAATTTTAAAATGAGCTGATTAGCCTGGGGTGGTGGCTCATTTGATCTTTGTGAGTTCAAGGCCAGCCTGTTCTTCATAAAGAGTTCCAGGCCAGCTGGGGCTACAGGGAGACCCTGTCTCAAAAAGACATAAATAAACACAAATAAATACATAAATACATAAATAAAAATTTTAAGTACTTATGTTTTTATTAATTTCACTTGTCAAAATTCCTAACTTGAACACTGCTGTTGTCGAACAATGTGCAGTCAGTCATGTCTGTGAGTGATAACCGTCTGCCTCACCCCCCACCACCACAAGGCTGTTCTTAGACACTGTTCACATAAAACAGAAAAAGTATCCAAGCTAGGTAGAGAGATCAGAAAGCAAGCTGCTTGACATAAGATATTCACCAGAACTATTCGGTGGCCTGAGTGACTGTGTCAAGATGGCTCCTGGGAGTGCTGGCACGCCTAAACCACATACATGGCATTAGGAAAGGCTCTGTGGGTCAGATATCATTAGAGGAGCACTGCTATGCGTGCAGCTGGAGGGAAGCAGAGTCCAGGTCCTAATCTCCGTCTCCGCAGACCTACTGGTCTCGGTCTCAGGCTTTTCCTAGTGGATGGACCAGAACTGTCAGAGTCCAGAGTCAACATCTCATGGCCCTGACGACACGCTAGAACTTCTTGTTCCTGTCTAGCTGTGATTTACAACCAGAGACAGCATCTCCCCTCTGTCTCCCCTCTCTCTTTCCTCTCCTCTCCTCTCCTCTATCCCCTCTTCCCTCCCTCCATAGCCACCATTCCTTTAACTTCTATGACATCACCTTCTTTAGGTTCCACCTGTGAGATCACCAAACACAGCGATGTCCAGTTCCATCCATATCAGTGTGAATGATGGGATTTTTTTTTCCTTGTCCTTATTTTTATGGCTGAATAGTATTCCATTCTGTACCACAGTTCTTTATCTGTTGATCAGTTGATGGGCAATTATTCTTTCTTCCCTCTCCTCTTCCCTTCCTTCCTTGTCTGTGGGTCTGAGTATGATACTCAGATCTTCACGTCCTAGGGAAGTGTAAATACACACACACACACACACACACACACACACACACACCTTTTATTTTTCTTTGAGACAGGGTTTCCCTATAGCATTCCTGGCTGGCCTAGAAGTCATAGAACTCCAGCTGCTCTGCCTCCTGAGGGCTGGTATTATAGGTGTACACCACCGCACCTGGCTATACCCTCCTGCTTTAAAGGATGTATTTTATTTAGTTTATTTACTAGTGTGTATGCGTGTGTGTGTGTGTGTGTGTGTGTGTGTGCAAGCTCCAGGTCTGTGCAATTGGAGTTGCAGGTGTTTATCCACGGGTGCTGGGATTTGAACTCTGCTTCCCATTGTACAACAATCTTCCTGATGACCCACCTCTCCAGCCCCACTGCAGTCCTTTTTATTTATTTTAAATATTTATTTTTGGCAGGTGTGGCCCCACACCTTTAATCCCAGCACTCGGGAGGAAGAGGTAGGCTGATGTCTGTGAGTTCAAGGCCAGCCTGGTCATAGTGAGTTCCAGGCCAGCTGGGGCTACAGGGAGAACTGGTCTAAAAAAAAAAAAAAAGACACTCTGCCCCAAAATCCCCAAAACAAACAAAATTTTTTATTTTATGTGTATGAGTGTATCCTGTATGTGCCATTTAGCTGCAGCGTCCATAGGGTCAGGGTTAGCGTTAGATGCCAGAGGTGTCCGATCCCCTAGAACTGACTCGGTTACGACTCACCATGTGAGCTCTGGGAACCAAACCCAGGTCTTCTGCAAGAGCAGGAAGTGCTCTCAACTGCTGAGCCATCTCTCCAGCCCTGCTCTCTCTTTAATTAATTAAAAAAAAAAAAAAAACCTTTTAGCGGGGCATGGTGGCGCACGCCTTTAATCCCATCACTCGGGAACCAAACACAGGCAGATCCAGGCTAGCTGGGACTGAAGGCAGACCCTGTCTCAAAAAAGACCAAAAAAAAATTTTTTTTGAGGCAGGGCCTTGCACAAGCTTCAGTGAACATGGACACGTGGAGTTGATGTCTCAGTGCTGACTGCAGTTCCTTGAACTGTCCACTCACTGGTGAGGTTGCTAGGTCACATGGTACTTCCCGCATTACGGCATGTCCTCCACCCCTTCCACTTCTGTGGCCTGCTCCCTCCTCCACTTGCCCTCCCCTGTTGTCTGTACCCAGTCTCCCATCCACTTACACACATCCATCTAAACATCAAAAATTAGGCTCTGCATGTGAGAACTCACATGGGTTTGTCTTTGAGTCTGGATCATCTTGCTTAACGCCTCCCAGGTCCATCCATTTCCCTCCACATTTCATGGTTTCATGTTTCTTTATGGCTGGATAAAACTCCATTTTGTGCACAAGCCCTGTTTCCATCATCCGTCCCCTGCTGATGGATGGACCAGGCAGCTTCCACCTCCTGCTTTGAGGGGAGCAGCAAAGAGCTCGCACGAGGCGGTGTCTCTGTGGCTGGGTATAAAGTCCTCTGGGCAGGCACCCAGGTGTGTGATAGCTGGGTCCTATGGACCTAGTTCCGGTTCTCTGAGAGGCTTCCACACTGGTCCCACGGTGGCTGTGCTAGGTCACACCGCACTCGCTCCTCCCCTTAGTGCAGGTTCTCGTTTCTGGGTCTCTGTGCAGCTTCTATCTTCTGGCTCAGAGCCACTCTTGCTGGGTGTGCTGCACAGACTCAATGCTAGCACCATGGAGGTAGAAGCCGGAGACTCAGTTCAAGGTTGTCATCAGCCACCATTTCGAGTGTGAGGCCAGCCTGAACTACCTGAGACCTGGTCTCCAAAAACCCCAGTCCAGGAGGCTAGGGAGAAAGTTCTATAATGTCTTTTTTAAATTTTGGTTTTGCTTTTATTTTATGCATATGATTACTTTGTCTGCATGTATGTAAGTATGTCACATATGTAAGGTGCATCACGTATGTGCAGTGCAGGTGGAGGTCAGAAGACATCAAATCTTTTGGAACTGGAGTTCTAGACAGTTGTTACCTGCCATGTGGGTGCTGGGAACTGGACTCAGGTCCTCTGCAAAAGGAGCCAGTGTTCTGTTAACCACAAAGTCCTCGTCCCACCTCCACCCTAACTCTTTTTTAATCTTTATTTATTCTTTGACAATTGCATTCCAGTATACAGTGTCTTGATGATACCCACCCAAGTCTTTTTGTTGGCGGTGGTAGGGTTTGCTGATGCGTGTGTGTGTGTGTGTGTGTGTGTGTGCATCTGAGCACAGCATACACATGGGTACAGGTGTCCACAGAGGACCTGGATTTAAAGTCACAGCAGCTACCTTACTTTGGTTCTCAGAGCCATTTCTTCAGCCTCTGTTGTGTGATTTTTCCTAATTATATTTTATTGGGGCTGGAGAGCTGGCTCAGTAGTTAAGAGCAGCAAAAATATTAAGGTAAAAATTCTAAAGCCCTGGGTTGCCCAATTTGCTCTGCATTCCACAGAAAGTGGTTTCCTCAGTGGAACACAGAGTGCTGCATCCTCGTGGAACTGATCAAGGAGATAGGAAGGGCTCAGCACAGTCAGCACACTCCCATAGCTCAGCCTTAAGGCTGCCAACAAGGAGTGTCTCCTGTAGCCCAGGCTATCCTCAAACTCCCAAGTATGATTTATGAGGTGCTTGGCATCAAACCCAGGGCCTGTGCATGCTAAGCAAGCCCTCTACACACCAAGCAATATCCTCAGGCCCTTAAATCTATAAGAATCTGTGGCCTGACTAGTACTCAGCTTTCAGTGAATAAACTAAAATCCAATCTGGCCCACTTGAGGTGCTGTACACCGTATAATCCCTGCACTCAGGAGGCTGAAGCAAGACAGTCTCAAGTTTGAGGCAATCTGAGAGGAGAGGGTTCACTCTGGAGTTGGAGACATTTACCTAAGGGCAGGGAGAGACTCTGTACATTTTTTTTTAACTGTGTATGAATGTGCTGTCTGCATGTAGATTGATGCACCCATGTCATGCAATGCCACGGAGGTCAGAAGAGGGTGTCAGATTCCCCTGGAACTGGAGTTAGAGACAGTTCTTAGCCACCATGTGGGTGCTGGGAATCGAACCTGGGTCCTCTGCAAGAGCAGTCAGTGCTCTTAAATGCTGAGCCATCTCTCCAGCCCTGAGACTCTGTACTTCTTGAATGGGTCAGAGTTTCTGCCTTTCCTGGAACTTGCCATGTAGACCAGGCTGACCCTGAACTCATAGAGATCCACCTGCCTCTGCCTCCCAAGTGCTGGGATTAAAGACGTACGCCACCACACCCAGCTATTTATTTTTTATTTTATTTATTTTTTTTTTTTACTGTTGTCTCAGTGGTAATTACGAATCCAGCTATTATTTTGAGACAGGGTATCACTACATATCCAGGCTGGCCTGGAACTTGCTACATAGCCCAGGCTGTCTCAAGTGCTGGGATTACAGGCATGTACCACTACCATACCCAGATCTCTTGCTGAGTTCTCTGAAGTTGATTTTAGGAACAGAGGTTTGTGTCTAGATTGAAAATTTTGCTATTTTCATACCTCTGGGGCTTGCCACAGATACCCGAGCATAGTAAATTCTTCACAAAAACCCAGGAAGGAACAGGAGAGTTCCTGAAGATCAGAGGTGCTGTTTCCTAAGCTCTCGCTAAAGATAATGGTGGTGTTTAGATGGAGAAGGCTCCAGGAGATTTGGCTTGTAAGGAAGTGCTTGCTCTGTGGCACAGCGTAGCAGGAATCCTGGGATCTTAGAAAGCAGAACTGGAGCTGGGTGCGGTGGTACACAGCAGAGCCAAGCGCATCTCTGTGAGTTCAAGGCCAGCTTGGTCTATATAGGGAGTTCCAGGACACCTAGAACAGGGCTGCAGGGAGACCCTGCCTCAAAAAGACCAAACAAAACAAAAATAAAAAGCCAAGTGTGGTGCCACAGCTGGTGATCCCAGCACTCAGGAGGCAGAGGCAGGCAGATCTCTGTTTTAGGCTAGCCTACAAAACCAGACTGTCAAAAATGAAAACAAGCCTCCAGACTTGAAGTGTCAGCTTTGAATTTGGTTCCTCGTCATAAGACATTTAGTAGGTTTGGCTCTAAAGGTCCCCTGTGCCCCTGTGTGAAGGGCAGCATCTCCAGTCATGCCCCATGCCCTGGGGATGTGGGCCTGACCAGAATGGCACCCAGGGACTGCTCAGGCAACGAGGCCAGAAAAGCGAATGGTAACAGAAGGCGCCAGGCTGGGGCTGGGCTGGGGTGTGCACAAAACCCTGGGCTTGATCTTCAAGAACAGCATAAACTGTGATTCCAGCAGTTGGGACATGAAGGTGTGAGGATCAGAAGTTCAACGTCAAGTCAGTGCTAACCTTGGCTACATGAGACCCTGCCTCAAAATAGAATGTGTCACAGTCCTTTATAAGCAAGTTTCTTTTTTTTGGTCTTTTCGAGACAGGGTCTTCCTGTAGCCCCAGCTGTCCTGGAACTCACTCTGTAGACCAGGCTGGCCTTGAACTCACAAAGATCCGCCTGCCTCTGCCTTCCGAGTGCTAAGATTAAAGGCATGCACCACCACGCCCGGCTTGCTTCTTAATGTAACGGGCAAAAAACATCTGCCTTGGGTTTAGGTTAAGGCTGTACTTCTGGGGTGCTTGTTGTGGGGTGCTCCGGAGGCTTCCCCGCGGTATGGAGAGGACTCCAGAGCAGCCCCAACATTGAAACATGGCCAGGCTTCCTCCTTACGGTCCATCCCATGCCACAGGAGCGAACAAGGCGGTTGAGTGAGCCCATGTGCCTCCCGGCCCCACCACCCTGCTGCTGTCTGGCATCCTTCAGTAATGTTCCTTGAGGGGCAGGGGAGAAGCAGCCCCAGCAGGCCTATGCCACCAAATACCCTGTCCCCCGGGGACCCAGAGGCCCCAGCTCCTCTCCTGCTGTGAGGCGTGAGGTCATCCTCAGTGGGAACGGGAGGCCCATGTGTCACTTCAGGACACAAGTTGGCAAGCATGGTGTCGCTGGGCATGCACCCCCGCCCTTCATTCCGCAGTCAGGGCTCTGCTAGCAGCTGGACCTTGTCCAGGCTCTGCACTCTCCGTGCAGACCCGGGAGGTGACCCCGCCCGCTCGTCTCCGCTCCCCTTGAAGGAGCTTGCAGAAGAAGCTTGTGGCTCTGGACTCTCTTCAGATAGACATGGCTCCAGACAACCGCGATGGACACTCGGTTCATAGGGGCTTGCTCCTCTGCACTGGCCTGTCCACTCTGACTTGAGACAGGCTGGTGGTGGTGCTTCCTAGGGACAATTAAGCACTTGCTGCCTCGTTTTCCGCCGGTTGTGTGTGTGTGTTACACGTCTGGGACTGATCCCAGCACATGGATGCTGAGTGTCTCCCTCAATCACTCTACACCTCAATGTTTTGAAGATTAGTCTTACTATGTGTATGTGGGTGTGTGGACTAGTGCTGGTGCTGGTGTTGGGTCTCCCTGGAGCTGGGGTTACAGGCAGAGCCCAGGCCCCTGACTGTGAAGCTGGGAGCTGAACCCAGTAACAACATGCTTTGCCCCGCCGAGCCATCTCTGCAGCCACCCTCTCTCACCATGTGGGTGCTGGGGATCGAACCCGGGTCCTCTGTAAGAGCGGTCGGCGCTCTTAACCGCTAGGCCATCTCTCCAGCCCATTTTTTTTATGCAGTGCTGGGGACTGAACCTGGAGCTTACTGCATATATGCAAGTGCTCTACCCACTGAGCCACCTCCACAGCCCTGCCTTGTGTTTTACAATAGCTGTGCCAATTGTATGAGGTGACAGCTCCTTGTCCTACAACAGGTGATGCTAAGCATCATTTCATGGCTTCATTAAAGCCCTCCATAAAACAAGCAGGACATTCAACAGCCAAGCCAGAGGCAAGCCATGGCAGAACCCAACTCTGCTCGGCCTGCTTTTTAACACAGCCTCACCATCCCAGGATGACACTTCCCAGAGAAGGACGGCACCTTGTCAACTATTGAGAAACATATTCAGGGCAAACCAACACAATAGCAATGAAAAGGGTGCGAGTAGAGAGAGACGGCTCAGAGGACATCTGGAGGAGCAGAGAACTCAGTTCGGCTCCCTGCACCATTTTGGTAGCTCACAACCACCTGTAACTCCAGCTCCAGGGAGCCTGATGCCACCTCTGGACTCGGCAGGTACTGCACCCACATGCACACACCCACTGTTCTAGTGTGCTTCTCCACTGCTGTGACAGAACACTAGGACCAACACCAACTTGAGGAGGAAAGGGTTTATTTGACTCACGTCTCCCAGGTCACAGTTCCCCACTGAGGGAGCCCAAGGTAGGAACTCAGGGCAGGAACCTGGAGGCAGGTGCTGAAGCACAGGCCATGGAGAAACACTACTTACTGGCTTGCTCCCCTGGCCCATGCTCAGCCTGCTTTCTTATATAATACACAGCAACCTGCCCAGGGGTGGCACTGCTCACAGTGGGCTGAGCCCTCCCATATCACCCAACAGTCAAGAAAATGCCCCACAGACATGGCCACAGGCCAGTCCAATGGAGCCAATTCTCCAGTTGTCTCAACCCAGCTGTGTCAAGTTGACACTAAAGCTATCCAGAACACCTCCACAGACACACACCCACACACATAGTTAAAAATAAATCTTGGTACTGGCACAAAAACAGACCTGTTGACCAATGGAACAAAACCAAAGATCCAAACTTGAGCACATACAATTTCAGCCATCTCATATTTGACAAGGGGGCCAAGAAGACACAATGGAGGAAAGACAGCATCTTCAGCAAGTGGTGTTGGCAAAACTGGATCACCACTTGTAGAAGAATGATATTAAACCCCTACCTCATGCCCTGTACAAAAGTCAACTCCAGATGGATTAAAGACCTCAACGTGAAACCTCAAACTCTGAAGGCAATAGAAGAAAAAGTTGGCAGCAGACTACAAGACATAGGCATAGGAAAAGACTTCCTAAATCAGACGGCAGCTGCGCAAGAATTAAGGTCAACAATTGACAAATGGGACCTCATTAAACTCAAAAGCTTCTGTACATCAAAAGAAACAATCAAGGAAGTGAAGAGAAAACCCACAGAGTGGGAGGAAATCTTCACTGCAGAAACATCTGACAAAGCATTGATTTCCAGAATATACAAACTACTCAAAAAACAAAGAAGAAAACAAATGTCCCACTCAAATAGATGAAGCAAACAGCTGAACTTCACAAGTGAGGAATTAGAGATGGCTGAGAAACACCTTAAGAAGTGTTCAACATCACTAATCATTAAGGAAATGCAAATGAAAACCACTTTAAGATACCATCTTACTCCAATAAGACTGGCTAGGATTAAGTAAACAAATGATACCACGAGCTGGAGAGGTTGTGAGGAAAGGGGAACACTCATCCACTGCTGGTGGGAATGTAAACTCATACAGCCACTATGGAAAGCAGTGTGGAGAACCCTTGGAAGACTTGGAATGAACCTGCCACCTGACCCAGCCATACCACTCCTAGGCATGTACCCTCAAGACACCCCACCGCAGAGATACATGCACGGCCATGTTTATTGCAGCTCTCTTCACAATAGCAAGGAGCTGGAACCAACCCAAATGCCCCTCAACTGACGAGTGGATAGAGAAAATGTGGTACATCTACACAATGGAGTTCTATGCAGCAGTAAAGAAAGACGACATCATGAGCTTTGCAGGAAAATGGCTGGAGCTAGAAGACATCATGCTGAGTGAAGTAACACAGTCCCAGAAAAAACAAACGGCGAATGGTATCCCCCATCTGTGGATGCTAGTGCCACTTACCTACTCTTTTTTTTTTTTTTTTTTTTTGTTTTTTTTTTTTTTTTTTTTGGTCTTTTCGAGACAGGGTCTCCCTGTAGTCCCACTGTCCTGGAACTCACCGTAGACCAGGCTGGCCTTGAACTCACAAAGATCCGCCGTCCTCTGCCTCCCAAGTGCTAGGATTAAAGGCTGCGCCACCACGCCCGGCCCAATTATTTATATTTTTTGCTTGGCTTTTGTCCAAGAGTTGGGATGTGATATTGGAAACAACAACAACAGAAAGGACTGCATCAAAACATACAATGAAACAGTGAACTCTGCTCAAAACAGTCAACTCCCACATGAGAAAATCGAGAAAGACTGAGAAAGAGAGAAAAGCATGTTCGGCAGAATGCATGCACTCGGTGGAGTGGGGGGGGGGTGTAGGGTGGGGGACATGGAGTCTAATTTGAAATCTTTTATCAAATCTAATATAAAATATATATAATATATATATTATATATATATATATGATATATAATATAATAGGGGCTGGCCTAGCAGTTAAGAGTGCCGACTGCTCTTGCAGAGGATCCAGGTTCGATCCCCAGCACCCACATGGCGGCTGAGAACCATCGTTAACTCCAGTTCCAGGGGAATCTGATGCCCTCTTCTACCCTCCACAGCATTGCATGACACGGGTGCACAGACCTACATGCAGACAGTACATTCATACACATATGAAAATAAATAAAATTTAAAAAAAAATAATAAATCTTGCCAGGCGTGGTGGCGCACACCTTTAATCCTAGCACTTGGGAGGTAGAGGCAGGCGGATCTTTGTGAGTTCAAGGCCAGTCTGGTCTACAGAGTGAGTTCCAGGACAGCTGGGGCTACAGAGAGACCCTGTCTCAAAAAGACCAAAAATAAACCTTTAAAGAGGCTGGAGAGGGTTGGAGAGATGGCCAGCCATTACAAGCACTGACTGCTCTTTCAGGGGACCTGGGTTCAATACCTAGCATTCACATGGCAGCTAACAACTGTACGCAACTCCAGTTCCAGGGATTCTTCTGGACCTCTTCTTCTGACCCCCGAAAGCACTGCGGGACATGGGTGCACTTACACACATGCAGGCAATACACTCATAAATAAATAGGCTAGAAGGATGGCTCAGTGGCTAAGAATACTTGCTGGCCTCCATGACACGGGTGGTGCACTAACCTACATGCAGACAAAACATTCATACACATAAAAATAAATAAAAGGCAAAAAATAAAGGTTGCTGTTCTTCTAGAGGACTCAAGTTAGGTTCCCAGCATCCACATGGCAGCTAAGAACTGTTCACAACTCCAGTTCCAGGGGTCTGTACCCTGTTCTGGCCTCTGCAGGGCAGTGCACATATGTGGTACATTCACATACATGTAGGCAAAACAGTCATACACATTGGTCATACACATAAAAACAAAATTGGGGCTGGAGAGATGACTCAGCAGTTAAGAGCACCGACTGCTCTTGCAGAGGACCCAGGTTCAATTCCCAGCACCCACGTGGCATCTAAGAACCATCTTAGGCCAGGTGTGGTGGTGCACACCTTTAATCCCAGCACTCTGGGAGGCAGAGGCAGGTGGATCTCTGAGTTCAAGGCTAGCCTGGTCTACAGAGTTAGTTCCAGGCCAGCTGGGGCTATAGGGAGACCCCGTCTCAAAAAGACCAAAAAAAAAAAAATTAAAAATAATTTTTTTGTATTTTTGAGACAGGGTCTCCCTTTAGTCCCAGCTGGCGTGAAACTAACTCTGTAGACCAGGCTGGCCTTGAACTCACAGAGATGTGCCTGCTTCTGCCTCCTGACTACTGGGATTAAAGGCGCATGCCACCATGCGTGGCTCCAATCAGCTTTTTAGTAAGCTCTGTCTTTTACATCCCTCATCTCTAGATAGTTCCTGCTCATTACTTCTCTGTATAAATTTGTTCACATGGTGCCTGCCATGCATGTTCTCCTCTGCCTGTCATCAGTGTGTTTGAAAGGAACTCTGCTCCTGTGCCTTCTCTTCCAGATGACGGGAAATTCGGGAAGTACAGGGCTCCGTGGCAAGGCCCGGCAGGTAAGTGCCCACTCCTGTGCTGCTGGCCAGCACCCCTGGGCCTCTCACTCTGTGGTGTCCTCCTGAGGCTTTAGAGGTGGCTGCTCAGTGATGTTCTCTTCATAGCAACTGGGCAGAGTGCAGGGGACTTCAAACCCCTTTGTAACTCCACGGGGGATTCCTTTACCTGCATGCTGGTGTGTAGGGCACATGTATGTGGACGTGTGCGGTAGCTGGCAAGCCGACAGCTGCCCTCTGCAGCAGGCCCTAGGCCTTGGACTTCACAACCACCTGTTTCTGCAACTGCTCTGGAGACAACAGAGCTCCCATGGGGCTGAGGCATGGCCCTTGACCCAGCTCTGCCCTGCACTGGGTGTCCATATGCTCCAAGGGGACCTTTGTCCTCTCATCTGAGTGGCTGCAGAGATTAGGGAATGCACTGTCCCTGGAAGAAATCCAATCCTGTACAAGAGGTTTTCATTTGCATGTGGTTCACTGAAATTTAGAAGTATCCCCTGGGGTCCAGAGCAGCTGCAGCAGAGTCTGCAGAAGCCCACACAGGGACCAAAGTGACACCACGTGGCCTGTCCAGCAGGGTGACTTGAGTCACTGGTGTCAAAGCAAGTTCTTGGGCTGGGCCGGTATTTGAGTCTAACTGCTGGCTGTGCAGGATGAGGACCTGAGTGTGAGCTTGGAACCTACACCACACCATGCATGTGTAATTCCAGCAAGGAGGCACATCAAAGTGGGGAAGGACCTGGGCTTGCTGGCTTCTGAATTGGAGGCCAGCCTGGTCTGCACAGCAAGTTCCAGGCCAGCCAGGGCTACGTAGTGAGACCATTTCAAAAAGCATGCATGCCTTTGATCCCAGCATAGAGGCAGGTGGGGCTTTGCCCGGTCTCCACGGTGAGTTCCAGGCCAGCTAGAGCCGCTGGGAGACCTTATCTCAAAGACAGCCCCCCAAAGAACAACAAAACAGAACAAAAACCAGGTGGATGGCCCATGAGAAATGGTGCCTGAGGTTAACCTCTGAGCTTCACAGGTGTACCTACACACATAGAAACGTGTACATGTGCTCTAACACAACACACACACCTTCTGATTGGTGTGAGCAATCCAATCCAGACCAGGGGGCAGGGGGAGAGAGAAGGGGTGGGAGAGAAAGGAGAGGTTTTTCCTGAGCCCAGTGCTCAGATGGGCATGTGTCCTGTGGGCCTTGGCCTTTCAGGAACAAGCAGGATGTACACATACTGTTCCTGCACCTCACGTCCCAGCTGAGTAGCTCAGGTCAACCTGTATCCCAGTCCCAGGCCGCCCTTTTCCCTACCTGCAGTGAGCCCAGGCACCACCAACTCCAGTTCTGTCCTGAGGGAACAGGTTTGGGAAGAGGACACTGTGCCACCTTCCATCCCTGCCTGGTACCAGGACCACACTAGGAGACGGTTTTCCTGCTGGGAGCCTGGGTCCTTTGCTGTTTGCTCTTGGAGCCTGTGATAGACCTCTGGCCTAGAGAGCTTTTTGGAGAAGAATCTGAAAGGGACACTGGCGGTTTTATTTATTTTGTATGTGTATGAATGTAATGTCTGCATGTAGGTTTGTGTACCCGTGTCATGCAATGCCACAAAGGTCAGAAGAGGGTGTCCAATTCCCCTGGAATTGGAGTTAAAGATGGTTCTCAGTGGCCATGTGGGTGCTGGGGATTGAACCTGGGTCCTCTGCAAGAGCAGTCGTCTCTCCAGCCCTGGTGGTTTAGTTTTGAAGACAGAGTTCCATGCAGCCCAGGCTGAGCTGAAATTCTCATCCTCCAAGCCTCTACCTTCCAAACACTGGGATCACAGGTGTGTGATACCATGTCCAGCTCTGTCACTGGGTGTCTGAAAGGGGACTGCACAGTGCAGCCTAGTGACACTTGGCACAGCTGTTAAAGCCCTGGCTATCTGGCTCTGAATGGCGATTGCTCAACAATTCCTCTGGAGTCGGGTATTCCCCACCACCCCGAACACACCCAGGTACAGGCAAGAGTCCGTAGAGCAAAGGGGCCTCCGCCTCTGGGAGAGGCCTGCTGCTGCGGCTCACAGCTGCACGCCCGGCTGCCCAGAGCAGCTGGCCTGACATCTTCTCCTGCAGGAGGGACACATCTGGGGCTCCATGAGGAGGACCGCTCTCATCCTGGGCTCGGGGCTGCTGCTGACTGTGGCCTTCTGGAACTCAGTCACGTGGTAAGTGGGCTCCACTGGGATCACTGTGTGGTAGGAGGTGGCAGGCAAAGCCGCCTGCCCTGTCCACTCCCCCAAACCAGAAAGCTTTCTCTTCCAAGGCATCTTCAGCGATTTTGGGGTGCTTCCGGGTACTTCTGGCAGGCGCATTGGGAAAAGCTGCTCTCCACATTTGAAGGCATGGAGTGGCTTCTCTTCATGATAGGTGAGGCTCCAGTGGTGCCTGTGTGTGCCACAGCATGTGTGTGTGTGTGTGTGTGTGTGTGTGTGTGTGTGTGTGTGTGTGTGTACACATCAGAGGACAGCTGGCCTTAGTTCTTTCCTCTCGCCATGTGGGTTCTGGAGATCAAACTCAGATGGTTTGGCTTAGCAGCAAGTACCTTTAAGTGCTGAGTCGTTGAGCCTGCCCCAAACTGCTGTTTTTTGTTTTGTTTTTGTCATTTTTGAGACAGGGTCTCCTTGTAGCCCCAAATGTCCTGGAGCTCGCTCTGTAGACCAAGCTGGCCTTGAACTTACAGAGATCTGCCTGTCTCTACCTCCCCAGTGCTGGGATTAAAGTCATGCACCATCACACCTTTTTTTTTTTGGTAATAAAATTTATTTTTATGTGCATGAATGCATTGCCTACATGTGTGTTTGTAAGTGCACCCGTGTCGTACAGTGCCTGACAAGGTCAGAAGCGGGCATTGGATCCCCTGGAATTGGACTTATGGCTGGTTGTTAGCCACCATGTGGGTGCTGGGAACCAAACCCAGGTCCTCTGCAAGAGCAGACAGTGCTCTGAACTGTTGAGCCATCTCTCCAGCCCCCAAACTGCTGGTTTTTGTTTTGTTTTCATTTTGAGAACAGGGTATCCCTGTAGCCCCAGATAGCCTGGAACTCGTTTTGTAGACCAGGCTGGCCTTGAACTCACAGTGATCCTCCTGCCTCCCCAGCACTGGGATCAAAGGCCTGCGCCACCACGCTGGCTTTCATTTTTATTCTGGTGTCTGATGTGAGTAGGGATGTGTGTGGGCATGTTACACATGTGAGTAGGGACGTGTGTGGGCATGTCACACATGTGAACAGGGATGTGTGTGGGCATGTCACACGTTACACATGTCGAGTGCAGAGGTCCGCTCTGTGAGCTGCTTCTCTCTCCCTCACTTCGAAATGGATTTGGGGATTGAACTTAGGTCAGGTCCCCAGGCTGTGGGACAAACATTTTACTAGCCGACACATCTTGTCTGCAGTTCTTTTTCCTGATCCCTGACTGGCAAGAACAGGTTATGGAGCCAAGGATGACCTTGAACTCTGACCCTCTTGCCTTCTGTCAGTATTTTCTCAGCTATTCTACAGAACACTGGTGATGTGATGTGGAATATTACATCAGGTGGTCAATCACTTTGTCCTCCAAACACAAAGAGCAAAAGGCGGCCCACCAGGAAGGACAGCAGCCACACTAGGGATCCCTGACGGGACATGAGGGCGTGTCTGAAAAACTAAAAAGTAAAATTCTGCTTGAATGACAGATATGAAGGCTGACCTGGGATGATGGGGTGCATGGCACCCCAATGAGGCCCAGTGAGGCAGATAGGTAGACAGCTGTTTCTGAGATCTTGGAAAGGTGGATTTTAAGCAAGTCCAGCAGGCTTATGTGCTGCAGACCCAGAGCTGGGAACACTCTGGCAGGGCCTGTGGCTCTCCAGAGCAGGGGTGAGGGCTGCTGCAGACACGGAGGCGCGACCACCTAGGTACTGGCGCAGGGTTAGGCTTCCTGACGCAGGCCTGGGCCTCACCACAGGGCTCTGGGGCTTCTCCTCCCCAGCAGTTTTGTTTTTTAATTTTTTATTTATTTCTGTATGTGTATGAATGTACTGTCTGCATGCAGGTTTGTGCACCCGTGTCGTGCAATGCCGCGGAGGTCAGAAGAGGGCATCAGATTCCCCTGGAACTGGAGTTCTCCTGGAATTGGAGTTTCGGACGGTTCTTGGCCGCCATGTGGGTGCTGGGGATCGAACCCGGGTTCTCTGTAAGAGCGGTCGGCGCTCTTAACCGCTAGGCCATCTCTCCGGCCCTGCCCAGCAGTTTATTAAAGGCTCAGGTGTACAGAGACCCTCAAGTACCATCTGGCTTATCTCTGGTGACGTGTTCTCTCTCTTCTCCTCTCTCTCTCTGTATGTGTGTGTATATTACAAGCACACACATAATTTTCCCCTCCCCATCTTGAAGACTGTTGAAGGCAGGAGTACTGCTACATGTCTGGGGCCAGCCTGGGCTATATGGTGAGTTTGAGGCCAAGCCTGAGTTAGAGTGATACCATCTTAAAAACACCCAAAACCAATAAAAATAAAGAAAAATATCCTTAATGCCCTCTCCAGGTTCCCATGGCTACTTTGGCATCCAGAACTCAAGGCTGAGCCTCTGGTCATGGAGCAGCGGAGTCACCTGGCAGGCAGTTTCACGCACATGTGCGTTCTGTGTGTTACAAAGCCTGGCCCTCTCTGACTCCACCCACCCCTGCTCCACCCACAGGTGCTGCCCTTGTGCCTGGGCTGTGCTTCTGGGGCCTCAATGGCCTTCTACTGATGGTGGACACGACAGGAAAACCCACCTTTATCTCCAGATACCGCATCCAGCTTGGCAGGAATGAGCCGGTGAGCTGCTGGGCTCCTGCAGCTGCGGTAGCAGGATGAGGGGAGGGCTGTCTAGAGTTAGCTACAAATAGAAGGCCAGAGAGGGGTGTGGGGGTGTAGTAAGGTCGGTAAGAGTGCTTGCCTAGCATTCATGAAGCCCTGGGTTCAATCCCTAGCACCACACAAATCACATGTGGTAGTACCTACCTGTAGTCCCAGCACTCAGAAGGTAGAGGCAGGAGGATTAGACATCTTCATCCTCAAAGGATGTTTGAAGCCAGCCAGGCCACATGAGATGCAGGCCTTAAAAAATGGACGGGGGTAGGCTGGGCGTGGTGGCGCATGCCTTTAATCCTAGCACTCTGGGAGGCAGAGACAGAGGCAGGCGGATCTCTGTGAGTTCAAGGCCAGCCTGGTCTACATAGCGAGCTCCAGGCCAGCTGGGACTAAAGGGAGATCCTGTCTCAAAAAGACCAAAAAAAGGGGAGGGGGGGGCCCCCGCGAGATGTCTCAGCAGGTAAGGGATTTGCCATCAAGCCTGAAGACCTGAGTTTGATCCCTGGGACCCACAGTTTGCAAGGAGAGACCCACCTTCCACAGTGTCTTCTCACCTCCGCAAGCATGGCATGTGGTTACTTGCATTTACACAATAACAGATTGAAAATAAGAAATTAAGGAGGGTGTGGTGGCACACGCCTTTAATCCTAGCACTTGGGAGGCAGAGGCAGGCGGATCTTTGTGAGTTCAAGGCCAGCCTGGTCTACAGAGTGGGTTCCAGGACAGCTGGGGCTACAGGGAGACCCTGTCTTGATAAGACCAACAACAACAAAAAAACAAAAGAAGAAATTAAAAGGTTGGAGAAAGCACCAGGTCCCAAATCTGAGCCACACAGCTGGCAGCTGTCTAGACCAACGAACAGGTGTCCTGATTCCCAGGTTGCCCTGTGACATTGCGCTCAGTATATTAGCAAGATAGGACTGCCTCAGCCTGGACTGGGCTGCCCCAGAGATGAGCACGGAGATCAGATGCCTGCTGGGTATCCCCGCTGTGACAGGCAAACTCTGAATGTGTGCTAGCAGGTCCTTCTTCATTATGCAATTCAGCCAGTGCTACAAGGTAGCAGGCAAACCCACAGGGGGCCAGGGCCATCCTTTCCTGGCTTCTGAGCAGGTGGGGAGGTCTCCGTGCCGGCAGCTTATCTGCCTGGTGCTCTGCCAGTTCCCAGAGACCTTCCCTTACACAAGACTAGGCTGACTCTGAAAGCAAGCTGTTTTCTCAGCTCTCCCCAGACCTGGCTGGCTGCTTTTCCAGTTAAGACAATCATCTCAGTCTGCCCAGGTGCCTGGGTGAGTGAGTCACCTGCGTTCTCAGGGCAGCTTGCCCAGTCTGGCACCAGGAAGGCAGGATGGCCCCTTCCTGACTTGGGACTGCTGGCATGTCCCGTAGTCTCCCTCACTTGAGGTGACAGCTACAAGCAAGCTGGGGAGGGGCTTCCTTCAGCCCACCATGGCAGAGCACACACTGGCACCCTGTGGGTCAGCACTGGCCTTTTGGTCCTTAGGAACATTCCACTGTCAGCCTGGCTGTCTCCACAGCAGCCACCACTGACTAAATGCCTTCCTCTTCAAGGCTGAGTACTGTGTTAACTATCAGGGTTCGGTGAGAAGACAAGGCTTTGCAGTGGCCCCTGGGTAGAACACAAACCACACTAGCACCTCCACACCCCCTTTGAAACAGGTTCTCTACTTCCAGTGCTTGGGAGATAGAGGCAGGTGAATCTGAATTCCAGAAAATTTTTTTAAAAAGGGTGTCATGTATCCCAGGCTGGCCTCAAACTTACTATGTAGCTGATGACGACCCTAAACTCTTGATTTCATTTCCTCGAAGGAAGCTTCCACCTGCCCAGTGCTAATTACAGATGTATACCTCCACATCTGATTTACTGCATCTCGGGGGATCAAACTAAGGGCTTCATGCCATGTCCTGGCCACAGCTTGGGACTTTCCAACTTCAGAGCTCCCACAAGCCCCCACCAAGCCACAGCTGAGTACCACCTGCTACCTGTGCCTTCCAGCTGGGGAGCAGAATAGTCAGTGATGCCTTTCCAAAGGCCAAGGTCACGAGGTGGAGTTCAGACTCACCAGGTTTCAGGGGTGTGGAGCTGAGCCCATCTGACCCCAGCACCCTGGGCCTCAGGGTTCCAGAGGACACAGTAGAAGAGCCTCAGGGACCTGGCTGGCTGTAGGAAGGACCGACTATGGAAGAACCCTAGGGACAGACCCTACTGTGGGACTCGATGACCACCCACATTCCTAGGTCCCTTCCTGGTCTGCCCACACTGCCGCTCTCCTGTACACCCAGCTCTCCTCTCCCAGCACGTCCACCCCCAGCCTGGCCCTCATGCTCTGACTTCGGCCACATGGCTCCTGCAGGCTTAGATTCTCCCTCCGAACCCAGTTCACTTCTCTCTGCATTACTACAAATCCACCTAAATGTCTCATCTTACTAAAACAGCACAAACCTTGGCTGGATATGGTGGCACACACCTGTAACCCCAGCACTTAGGCAGCAGGCAGAACTGATTAAAAAGTTCAAGGTGATCTCCCCTGCCCTCCACATTCCTTACTCGTCTTTGTGGCAAACCTCATTGGCAGAGCTGTCTGTGAAGTCTCTATCTCCTTTCAGGATTTTTCCAAACATGAGACAAAAAAAATTTTGAGACAGGGTCTCCCTGTACCCCAGTCGGCCTGGAACTCGGGCTTCAGTCGCACAGAGATCTGCCTCTGCTTTGAGTGCGGGGATTAAAGCATGTGTCACCAGGCCCAGCATAGTAAACAAGTTTCTTCTAAAAAATTATTTGTTCAGGGCGTGGTGGTACACGCCTTTAATCCCAGCACTCAGGAGGCAGAGCAGGCAGATCTCTGAGGTCAAGGCCAGTCTGGTCACGAGTGAGCTCTAGGCCAGCTGGGGCTACAGGGAGACCCTCCCTCAAAAGACAAAAAAAAAAACAAAACTTATTTTATTCATTTATTTATCTTTGTTTTTGAGATAGTGCTGGGACTAAAGGCCTGTGACACCAAGCCCAGCAACTATGTTATTTTTATGCCTGTTTTGCCTGCATGTTAAGTGCACCATGTGCATGCAGTGCCCAAAGAAGCCAGAGGGGGGCACTAGATGCCTCAGAACTGGAGTATTGAACAGATGTTAGCCTGCATATGGGTGCTGGGAATTGAACCCAGGTCTTCTGGAAGAGCAGCCAGTATTCTTATCCACAGAGCTCTCTGTGCAGCCCCCACAGTAAAAAAGGTTTATTAAACACCTATATAGAAGGTAGAAAATGTACACTGAGCACACTACACACCATTCAGATTCATCTATTTACAGGTCAGTTTTTCATTGTCTTTGTTTTTTGAGACAGGATCTTTTGTTGCCCTGCCTGCTCTGGAACTGAAGAGATAAGTGCTGGGATTAAAGGTGTGCACCACCACATCTGGCTTTGCCTATTCATGAAGTATGTTTTTTCCACTTACCTGAAGCTAAGTCTGAGACCTTCAGACTTCACATATCAGTCCTTTGCGAACCTCCAAACCCCAAGGGGTGCCAGAGCCACTCTGCAGGTTCTCCAGTCTGGAGTGTCACTAGCTCAGGCAACTAGTTTCCAGACCCCCTCCCCAGGGCACAGCTCACTGCTCACTCCTGCAGCCCTCCCCTCTGGCTTCTCATCTCCATCCTCTGGCTGCTCAGGGCCCCAGGGCTCCAGCCTGGTCCTCTTCTCTTCCCTTCCTCACCCCATCCCCTTCTGTATGTTTTCGGTGCTATAATTTTCGGCAAAATCCATGTACCACCAGGAGCTCTCATCTGAACCCAAGCTCTGCCAGCACTGCCTGCTTGTCACCTCCACAGGCACGCCGTGCCACCTCCACACTCCCCCCTCCCCCCCTTAAGGCCTCTACCAGCCTCCTGGACTGGATGTGGGGTGCTGTCAAGTTGCTTTTGGCAATGGGGTCTATGTGCCTGGCTGGCTTCCAACTGCCACAGTCCTTCCTGCTTCGGCCTCCCAAGCTCCGGAGTACGGGTAGTACAAGTTGCCAGCCCACTTCTTGACTACCTTTTCCCTCACCCTCTGTAGCTCATCTTTGGAAAACCCTACTGGCCATTTCCAGAATCCTGGAGGTTCTCTCCAGCCATTCTCAGTGCAGCAGCCAGACACTGGGAGCCTGGGTCACTTCCCTGCTTCCAACTTTGTGGCTCCCCTCAGATGAAAACCAGTCCTTCAGTGGCAGGCAAGGCCCTACATGGGCTGGTCTCCCGAGTCTGCGCACCCCAGCGAGGCCCAAGTTGAGCGAGGTCAAGCTCCCCAGTCCACTCAGTCCTAGGCCTCCCTATACCAGAACTCCTGTCACCCAACACAGCCATCTTCTCACCTGGTTGGCATCTCCTCGGGAACATACTCTGAGGCAGGGTCTTTCTCGGCTGACTCCAGCTTTTAGGAACCTCACAGAACCACTTGGACAGAGACCTCTAAGCAGCCGTGACTGCCAGTCATCTTGATCAAGGCTTCTGAGTCCACCCTCACAGGGGGAGTAAAGCACCTATATAGATGCTACGGAGACAGCCAAGAATGAGCAGGTCCCCAACTCAGCAGAGAGCAGTCTGGAGAGGCTGAAGGCAGGAGGACCAACCTCCCCCAGGAGAGGCTCAAGGGCTGCCCATGATTGCCAACCCAAGAGCCACCAGCCTCCTCCCAGCCCCCTGGTAGCAAATGTGACCTGTTAGGAATTCACAGGGCTTGGCCTGAGGAATGGGTGTGTATGTTGGGGGGTAGGGGGATGGGTGCTGTTTGCAGAGCCAGGAAGGAGGCAGTCTCTGGAAACAAGGACAAGCCAGGGCAGTCCTGCTCACCCACCATGGCCAGCCCCAGGCTGTGGAGCATGCTCCCTGTCACTCTGAGCAGGCCACTGTGGACGGAAGGGGAATACCGACTTCTCCCTCGCCCTATCCCCATCCTTCCCGGGGCAGGTGGACCCTGTGAAGCTGCGCCAGTCTCTCCACACGGTTCTCTTCAACCAGACTGTTATCTCTGTCCCGATGCTGCTCGTCTTCTACCCCCTCTTCAAGTGGAGGGGGGAGCCCTGCTGCCGAGAGCTGCCCACCTTCCACTGGTTCCTCACGGAGCTGGCCCTCTTCACCCTCCTGGAGGAAGTCTTCTTCTATTACTCACACCGGTGAGCGTGAGCACCCTGCACACCTCCACACGCACAGCCACCCTGACCTACACACAGCAGGACCAGTAGAGGCCACTGGCCTCCAGCCCCAGTAAAGTTAACAGAGGCTCAACTATTTCTCCAACTTGAGATAAATGGAATGCCCAGTGAAGAAAGCCCTGCCCCATGGTAGGAGGGTGAGTTAGTCCCTTCTGGGCATCACCCCACCTCACTACTGGGACCATGTGGGCCAAGCTCATCACTGACAGCCCGACTCAGACCAAGGGAACAAGTGGCAGCTCCTCAGATGCAGCCCTGGCCCCCTGTGCTTTGGCTTTCTGGTGGTCTACTCAGTGAGAGGAAGGGGTATGGGCAGACTGTCACCTAGGAATTATTTTCCCAGGCTGCTTCACCACCCAGCACTGTACAAGAAAATTCACAAGAAACACCACGAATGGACTGCCCCCATTGGTGTGATCTCAATCTACGCCCACCCTGTAGAGCACGTGGTAAGTGCAGCTTCCAGAGCCTCAGGGGTGGGAAGCTGGCGGCTTCTTCAGTATGAGGACAGCATACTGTCCTCATACTGTCCACCGGCCAGGGAGGCTGTGCTGGGTGCTTAATGCACAACACTGCACTCGCTTGCCAGCCTTTTTAGTTCTTACCTTGTTGGTGAGATGAAACGAAGAAATTTTCCCAGTTGTAAATCAAGGAACTCTTCCAGTGTCTACTGATCTACATCAGGGCTGTCTTCCTGCAGGGCGGTGTAAGGCCTGGAGGAGCCCCCACCCCATCTCCCGCCCCAGCCCTCCATCTCCTGGAGCCCCCTTGTCTTGCAGGCCTCCAACATGCTGCCAGTCATGGCAGGTCCCTTGGTCATGGGCTCGCACTTGTCCTCCATCACAGTGTGGCTGTCCTTGGCCCTCGTCATCACTACCATCTCCCACTGTGGCTACCACCTGCCCTTCCTGCCTTCGCCCGAGTTCCACGACTACCACCATCTCAAGTAAGCAAGCAGCATCCTCTCAAGTCTCTCTCACCAGACAGTGGTATCTCCACTTGAATGTGTGGGTGAGGAAGAAGCCTGGCTCTGGGGGAGGTTCTGGTCACATGGGGCCACCATCTTTTTTTCTGACACTGGGTCCTTCCTGCAGTTGGGATTTCAAGCCTCCTTTGGGTTCTAGGTCTTGTGTTCTTTGACATAGGCTGTGAACCCACTCTTGAGGATGTGGATGTGCATGGAAGCTCAGCACTCTCCTGCTTTCCCAGAGAGCTCGCACTCCCCATGAATCCCCAGACATGCTTGTTTGGAACACAGGCTACACAATTCCACTCCAGATCGGCCACAGCCAAGTGTGTGTGGCAGCATGTCCTGGAAACCTACCTTGACTTCCTCTGTCCCAAGGTCTTCAGATGCAGGTGTCCTTGAACCTAACTAAGCAAGCCTAGTTTGCAAGTCTTCAACCTTCTGCACAAGAGAAATAATATGGTTAAGGGGAGGGGGAACTACAGAGATGACTGCAGTTAGAGAGCTTGTTGCATCCGCAGCAAGACTGGAGTTCAGAGCCCAGCACCCACCAAAGAGCCAGGCATGTTCTTCACATACCTGTAGTCCCAGCACTTGGGGGTGGGGCGGGGCTTGTTAGCCAAAAAAGTGAGCTCCAGTTACATGAGCCCACACTGCCCTTCCGGCCATGTGCACACACACTCCAGCAAATATGCTGCCTCACACACAAAATGCTGGGCAAGCACTCAAGACCCTGGGCTCAAAGCTGGTCTGGAGCTTGCTATGTAGATCAGGCTGGCCTTGAACTCACAGAGATCCCCCTGCCTCAGCCTCCTGTGCTGGGACTGAAGCCATGTGCTACAATGCCCGGCTGAGGCTTACAACTTTAATCCCAGCACTGGGGAGGTTGTAGCAGGAAGATTGCTATGCATTCCAGATCTGCCTGGGCCACAGAGTAAAACTTATTAACAACAAAATGGGCAAACCATCCTTTTTCAAAGGATGACTTCAGGGTCTGCTACTGAGGAGTGACCCCAGGATGGTGGGTTTGTAAGAAAGAACTCTCTTGCTGGGAGTGGTGGCACACACCTTTAACCCCAGTTCAGTTCAAGGCCAGCTGGAACTAAAGAAATCTCTTGGGCTAGAAGAGAGGCCACAGTTAAGAGCAATAGCCTAGTGGTTAAGAGCACCGACGCTCTTGCAGAGGACCCGGGTTCGATCCCCAGCACCCACATGGCGGCTAAGAACCGTCTGTAACTCCAATTCCGGGAGAACTCCAGTTCCAGGGGAATCTGAGACCCTCTTCTGACCTCCGCGGCATTGCACGACACGGGTGCACAGACCTGCATGCAAACAATACATTCATACACATACAAAAATAATAATAAAAAAAAAAATTAAAAAAAAAAAGAGCACTTGCTGCTTGCCTAGAGGACCCAGCGCCCACACGGGTGACTCACAGCCACCCTCTAGCTCCAGCTCCAGACCATCTGACACCCTCTGAAGGCCTCTGCAGGTAGCTGCACTCACATGCACATAGACAAAACAAAAAACACTTCTGCAGGCTCTCCAGATGTAGTGTGGGCCAAGAGGGCCGAGGAGCATGGGAGACCTGCCTCTCCTCCGTTCCGGAAGGGCAGTACTCTCCTCTCTTTCAGGTTCAACCAGTGCTATGGAGTGTTGGGGGTGCTGGACCACCTGCACGGTACTGACACCATGTTTAAGCAGACCAAGGCCTACGAGCGGCACGTACTCCTGCTGGGCTTCACTCCGCTGTCTGAGAGCATCCCCGACCCTCCAAAGGAGTGAGAGGGCACACCCAGCACAGGCTGCCCTGCAGAGGGAATGGGCAAGCGCCATGGCTCTCCCTAAAGACTGCCTCCCCTGGCCACACACTCTAAGGACTGCACAGGGAAGGCCAGGAAAGCGTCTGTGCTTCTCCCTTGTCTTTTCAGGCCCAGAGCTGCCTTAAGGGAACTAGGTGCCCGAGCCAGAGGCCAGCCCTGCTGAGTCCCTCCGATCCTTCCCATTCTACATGGCTCCTGTGTGAGACAGGGAATTAGAGCTGGCAGTGAAGTCTGGATGCTCCTCAGTACCTGGTGACACTACTTTTTTTTTCCTGCCATAGCTAAGATACCCAGGGACAGTCTCAGATCTCAGCACTGACATGCCAGAGGCCGTCAGAAATAAACCCAGGTCCACTTATCCCCTCCACAGTCACAAGTCCTCCTGAGACAGCAAGGACAGCTCATAGCCCAACACAAGGTGTACTCCAACCAGCGCCTCAGCCTGTGTGCAAACCAGGGCTGAACCCTGAAGACTGCTCATCTGGGGAGGATGAGAGCTGGGTCAGTTGCCCTGTTCAGACTCTGAGCCAAAACCAGAGGCTTCTTCCTCAAGTAAAGAGCCTCAGAAAACACAACCAACAGGCGAACCAGCTGAACAGGCTCCTGGTGAGTTCGACAGCGAAAGCTTCCCAGGATCCTGTCGCTTCCGTCCAGAGCTGCCTGTGGGAGCAACTCCACCCTAGCCTCCTCTGGGCAGCACACCAAGGGATCCCGGGCTCCTAGTAACAATGGAAGACCATGCTTTGGTCTGGAAGTCTGCCATTACTGCTAGCTAAGTCACAGTACAGTTGTGCTGACCTGGCACTTTCAGTTCAAGTCCAGGCAGGAAAGCTTTCTACTGTGGCTTCATGAAACACTCAGACACAGCGGGGTGCAGTGGTGTGTACTACAGTCCCAGTTGCCCAGAGCCAGCCTGGGCCACATAGAAAGACCATCTTTCTTATCTTCTTTTCGTTTTGTTTCCTTTTTCCTTTCCCTTTTCCCTTCCCTTTCCTCTGTTTCTTTCCTTTCTTTCTTTTCTTTTTCTTTCTTTGAGACTGGGTCTCCATGTAGCCCCAGGTGGTTGGCGTTGAACTCAGAGGTGCTGGGATTACAAGGCGTGTACCACCACACCCATCTTAGAAAGAGCATCTTAAAACACAAGGGGGGGGGTGGCTGGCACCCATCTTAGAAAGAGCATCTTAAAACACAAGGGGGGTGGGTGGCTGGAGAGATAGCCTAGCGGTTAAGAGCACCGACTGCTCTTGCAGAGGACCCAACCTCTTGCAGAGGTTCAATCCCCAGCACCCACATGGTGGCTAAGAACAGTCTGTAACTCCAGTTCCAGGGGAATCTGAGACCCTCTTCTGACCTCCCGAGGCATTGCACGACACAGGTGCACAAACCTACATGCAGACAGTACATTCATACACATACAAAAATAAATAAAAATTTTTTTAAAAAACCCCACAAAACACAAGGGGATGAAGATGGCTCAGCGGTTACAGGCACTGACTACTTTTGGAGAGGGCTCAGGTTCAATTCCCAGCACCCACATGGTGACTAAGAACCATCTTAGGCCAGGTGTGGTGGTGCATACCTTTAATCCCAGGACTTGGGAGGCAGACAGGTGGATCTCTGAGTTCAAGGCCAGCCTGGTCTACATTGCGAGATCCAGGCCAGCTGGGACTAAAGGGAGACCCTGTCTCAAAAAGACCAAAAATAAAATAAAATAAAATCACAACAAAACTTTGGTGCTGGAGAAATTGTTCAATGATTAAGAAAACTGCTCTCAGAGGACCTGTGCCCACACGGTGGCATCTGATTAACCCCTCTTCTGTCCTCCACAGACACTGTAGAACACGCATGCAGGCATAACACCCATACACATGAAAATTCTACAGACCCTATGGGAAAGGACTTCCTCCTGTGGGACTAAGGCCGCAGAAGACTGGCCTAGCCAGCCCGCGGGCACTCAGTAGGTAGCATCCTCCCCAGCTCCCACAAGCCCAGACTCATCTGAACTCGTGGCTTTCGCAACAGCTGTAATGGACGAGGGTGAGCTGTCTATAGCACTAGCAGCCAGCATCTCTAGAAAACCATTCGCTGACCGAAGTGTCAAGTACAGACTATGGTGGACAACCAGGGCACCTGCAGTTCTTTAACTGCAGACTGGCATGGGGCTCAGAGGCTTCAAGTACAGATCCCTTCCACCTAGGACCAGGTCAACCCTGCACAAGAAATATCAACTCTTCTTGCAATGCCACACACCAGCTAGGCAATCAGCGTGGGAGCACATTGTGGGTGGAACCCCAACTCCATCTGCTGGAAAGGCACCGCTTGCTTCCGTGCTGCTGGCTGTGGCTCTGAGTCACGACACACAACGAATGTGGGGCTGAGGGTGGCCAAGCACCTACAAAGCACTAGCAGGCAGAGAGGCCCCTGCCCAAGCCCCCCCTGGGGTAGACTCCCCATGAGCCATGGCAGGCTGCTTCTGAGTACCCCTGGGTGCACACAGAGCGGCACCTCCATCTGGGTCCCTCTCTGACACTCGACAGCAGTGTCTCAGATGGGAGAACAGCATTTTGCCTTTTCACATTTTTATTTTTATACATTTTTTGTATTAAAAAGAAAAGCATAATTACCACAAATTACAAAGGACTAGGAGGCCTAGAGCACTGGTGAACCACTTCAGCCTGGAAAGCAGACAGTCTCAACATTAATGTTATGACACAAGCTCATTCAAGTATCTTACATTTCTTTGTCCTGTTGAATGTGATTTCCTAGCACATGGTAAGGACAATGTACTACAGGTGGAAGGTGGAACCTTCTCTGCAGAGCAGACCAGGAGTTTTCCTCTCCAGTGAGAAACCAGCTGCGACTTCTTTTCTTCTGCCTCTGCCATCGCCATGGCTGGAGGAGAGGCTGGGACTGGGGAGAACTCGGGAGCCCTTCCTTCGACACAGAGGTACTCCCATCCAGGGGGGCCGGGTGATTCAGACCACTCTACCCAGGCCTTGGCCTTGTCTTTATGTCCCTCTGCCCCCTCCCCTGACCTGCAGGCCTTCCGAGCAGCTTACTTTTGTAAATCAGTCATCAGAAGGGGGAGGGGGGCGCGGGTGCTACAAAAAACCTAAACAAAACATGAAACAACTCTGACATGGGCTCAGCACCTGTGAGCCTGGGCTCCAGGGTGGAGCGGCCCAGCCATCATTCTCTTCTGGTAGCACATTCACTCCGAGGCTCAGAGGGTAAAAGACATCCGCCCCTCGCCGGGACCCAGGCGCATGGACCAAGCCGGCACAGGCAGAGGATGAAGGTGGTTGGTTCAGCAGGCTGTCGCTCGTCTCAGGTTTTGAATCCCGTGGGAAGATGGTGGATGGGGAAGTGGCTCGCCCTGGTGGCCCCTGCCACTCCTGGCATACTTGTCACAGATACATCGGTCCTAAATTCAAGTGTCTTCAGAAAGTGAAGATGTAAACTACTCTTTGCAACATTAACTCCTAACATGTTACAAAAAAAGGTGGGGGACCACCCTCCCTCAGCTCCTCAGCCTGTGTTGAGATGATAAGCTTTCCTGCCCCCAAGGACTTCCCTCCCAACCTCCCTCAGGGAGGAAGGCAGCCCTAGATGAGAACCACCTGCCTCCCCACATCGGGCCTCCAAGCCCTGAGGTTCTTCGGTGCTGGATTCAGTATGGGGCTGAGTGAGCGGAGAAAAGAGAAGGAAGGGAAGGAGACTGGAGTCCAGGAGCTGGTGTACCACAAGGCAGCACCAGACCTGGGCGGGAGGAAGGCCGCAGATCCTGGTCCTGTGTGGATTGAGATGACCAGGTCACAGGAACACATCTGGCTTCCCACATGCTGAACACTGGGAGGGCAGAATGGGGCAGGGCATGAGTTCAAAGCAACAAGGTGCCCCAGGATAGAGGGCAAGCTCGTGCCAGCCTGAACACTGTCTCCTAGTCCCAACCTTTGGGACAACAGAGGAACTCAGTGACAAGGAGGCCATGGGAATTTCAGTAACTGAGCTAAAGACCACACCCTTTTGGCCTGCCTGTGCCCACCGAGGATGAGCATGCAGTCTCCCAGTCTGTGTGCTCGGCCCTTCATCACCCTCCCTAGCTTCTTATGACAGCAGCCTCCAGCCATTCCTCTGGCATGTGCAGGCCAGCTCGGCTGGAGAAGAGAAGTCAGGTATACTCTATGTCCACATATACCTTCCTGCCGAGGGCTTCACCAATCGGCAGGATCCCAGGCCCCGGTTCCTCCTCACCCATGTTCCCAGGCAGGGTCAGTGAGAGGTGGGCAGAGACGGCTTGCAGAGGGGGGGGTCAGATGGGAAGACCCCACCAGACCCTCAGAGAACAGCACCTTTCTCCACCTTGTGAGACAAACCTCTTTGAGGTCAAAGGTCTTTCAGGTCAGACACAGGTCCACGCTGTGGCCAGTGGGTGGTCACGCTGGACTGGGGAGATGCTCAGGCTGAGGACAAGTGTGTTCCAGACCAAAGCCAACTCAGTTTTCCAACAGTCTGAAGCAAACTTGGCCTTGGGGTCCCAAGGGTAGGACGAAGGGCGTCATGGCAGGACAGGCCTGGTGAGGCGACGGCAAGCAGAACAAAGATGACAGAGCAGCGGTGTAGATGGAGCAGCGGTGTAGACACAGGACAGAGCTCCAAGGAGACAACAGCAGTGCCCTGGGAGACTCCCGGGGAGCCACTCCCAGCTCTCTGGCGTCCAGGTGGGAGGCCCTGTACATGCAGCTCAGTCAGAGGAGTCTGGTCAGTCCAAGCCCAGGCACATCCCAAGCGGGAGGGAGCGTGTCAGCTGCTCCACGGAGGAAAATAGGCGTTTGGGCATTATTTCAGGTTCCCGATCCACAATAAGGCAACTTTTAAAAAAATATTATTTCCAAGAACATAACAGAAGAAAAATTCCAAGGAGAGAAGACATCACTTTCTGGATTAGGTGGGGTTCTGGGTTTGTTTTTTTTTTGTTTCTTTTTTAATGGTTGNTCCACGGAGGAAAACAGGAGTTTGGGCATTATTTCAGGTTCCCGCTCCACAATAAGGCAACTTTTTAAAAAAATATTATTTCCAAGAACATAACAGAAGAAAAATTCCAAGGAGAGAAGACATCACTTTCTGGATTAGGTGGGGTTCTGGGGTTTTTTTTGTTTCTTTTTTAATGGTTGGTTTTGTCTCCCCACCCCCCAAGGATGGAAAGGTCAGAGAAAAAAATAAAATAAATCATCTTTCCATAGTCTCTTCTGGGATGAGCAGCGTCTCTGGGCGGGGGAGTGAGGGACAGGGAGGGGCGGGCAGCTGAAGCTCCCTGATCCCCACTCTGAGATCCTTTGGTTTCCTTCCCCCAGAGGTGGCAGAAGGGCATGGGACAGCAGGGGACACGGTGATGGCAAACCCCGGATGATGGGGGGCTGGTGCGTCTGGGGCCCGGGGGCACCCCCAGAACCTTCTGGTGGGCTGCATAGTTGGCTTGAGGGGAGCAGGAAGAGGCTGGGGAAACAGGGCTGAGGCCTACCAGCCACAGGCAGGGCTGAAGAGTGATTTTGGTAATCCAGACAAACTATCAATAATTTAAAACTTGATATATATATATGTATATATATATAAAAATCTCCCCCTTCCCCTCCCCCAGTAGAAGCTAGGATGGAAGTCATGGAGACACAGGGGAGGGCTTTGTAGAGGCTCCTGCCCAGGGGCACTGCTAAAAATAGCCCCAATGGTGTACACACTGCTACTAGCACAAAGGCCTGTCCTAATAACTCCAGGCCTGTCCCTTCTCTGTCCACTCTCCTGGGACTGGGCACTCCATGGACCCTCACCCACCCCGCCCCTTCTCCCCAAACCCCGGGGGCTTCCGGGAGTTCACTTTCCCATAGTCAGTGTGTCCGAGTGCTGGCTTGTCCATTTGGCATCTTCCCGGATGGCCTGGCCGGTGGGTGGCGTGGGGGGCTGGCTGATCCCGGGCACAGGCCTGCTGGAAGACTGGGAGGGACATCGCTTCCTGCCCTCACCGCCACCTCCTGCAACCGGCGCATGTCGCTTGTGGTTGCCTTCCTCGCCCATGGGGGGCTGCAACAGAGGAATCACAAGTGGTTAGAGGGCGCCAGAGACACCCCTTTCCAAGGCCATCGAGGGACTTCTTTTCCAATTCCAAATGGAGGTAATGAAGTTTTGGCCTTATGAATGAAACGGGTCTCTGGGCTGCAAGCATTGTGCTGGGAATGCACATTCTCACAGGTTTTATTCCATCTTTTCATGTGGACATCACAGATGAGGAAAGTGACCAAGAAAAGAGTAATGTGCACAAGACCTCACATCTGGTAACTGGCAAAGGCAGTAACAAAGGTCTCGGCGCCCCTAAAGTCTGGATTTTTATTCATACACTTGTTTCCCTTCTGTCAAGGTCATCTCTTGCTCAGGAAAGTGACTATACAATGAGGCAGCAGGCAGGCGCTCTGCATGGCTCAGCTCCACAGGGCCACATACACTGCCTCCTTCTGTCTAGCCCTCTCCAGGCCCACCAGCCACCAACCAGACAGGATTCAGTCTTCCCTATTGCTACTGAAGTCTCCAAAGCTTCAAGGACATTTGCTTCCCTTCTGGATACCAGAGGCACACTGCTAGTCCCCGTCAACCAGCCTACCTAGCACTTACTGGTCCCAGTCAACCAGCCTACCTAGCACTCACTGCTCCAGGTCAACCAGCCTACCTAGCACTCACTGGTCCCCGTCAACCAGCATACCTAGCACTCACTGGTCCCCGTCAACCAGCGTACCTAGCACTCACTGGTCCCCTTCAACCAGCGTACCTAGCACTCACTGGCCCCTGTCAACCAGCATACCTAGCACTCACTGTTCCAAGTCAACCAGCATACCTAGCACTCACTGGCCCCTGTCAACCAGCATACCTAGCACTCACTGTTCCAAGTCAACCAGCGTACCTAGCACTCACTGGCCCCTGTCAACCAGCATACCTAGCACTCACTGCTCCAAGTCAACCAGCATACCTAGCACTCACTGCTCCAAGTCAACCAGCATACCTAGCACTCACTGCTCCAAGTCAACCAGCATACCTAGCACTCACTGCTCCAAGTCAACCAGCATACCTAGCACTCACTGCTCCAAGTCAACCAGCATACCTAGCACTCACTGCTCCAAGTCAACCAGCATACCTAGCACTCACTGCTCCAAGTCAACCAGCATACCTAGCACTCACTGCTCCAAGTCAACCAGCATACCTAGCACTCACTGCTCCAAGTCAACCAGCATACCTAGCACTCACTGCTCCAAGTCAACCAGCATACCTAGCACTCACTGCTCCAAGTCAACCAGCATACCTAGCACTCACTGCTCCAAGTCAACCAGCATACCTAGCACTCACTGCTCCAAGTCAACCAGCATACCTAGCACTCACTGCTCCAAGTCAACCAGCATACCTAGCACTCACTGCTCCAAGTCAACCAGCATACCTAGCACTCACTGCTCCAAGTCAACCAGCATACCTAGCACTCACTGCTCCAAGTCAACCAGCATACCTAGCACTCACTGCTCCAAGTCAACCAGCATACCTAGCACTCACTGCTCCAAGTCAACCAGCATACCTAGCACTCACTGCTCCAAGTCAACCAGCATACCTAGCACTCACTGCTCCAAGTCAACCAGCATACCTAGCACTCACTGCTCCAAGTCAACCAGCATACCTAGCACTCACTGCTCCAAGTCAACCAGCATACCTAGCACTCACTGCTCCAAGTCAACCAGCATACCTAGCACTCACTGCTCCAAGTCAACCAGCATACCTAGCACTCACTGCTCCAAGTCAACCAGCATACCTAGCACTCACTGCTCCAAGTCAACCAGCATACCTAGCACTCACTGCTCCAAGTCAACCAGCATACCTAGCACTCACTGCTCCAAGTCAACCAGCATACCTAGCACTCACTGCTCCAAGTCAACCAGCATACCTAGCACTCACTGCTCCAAGTCAACCAGCATACCTAGCACTCACTGGCTCTCTGCTCCTTCCCAGGAGTGGATAAGAACACACTAAAATACAAAAAAAAAAAAAGCCAAATACCCACCCCCAAAGAACACACTGGCCCCTACACTGTGAGACCAGACTAGTGCTGCCATTCTTAGTTTACCCATCTGTGTATTCAAAGTCCTGCCTACCCATGCCACTTAGGGTTTCAAGTCTGGCACAGCAAACACTTAGTGGCAGTTTTAAGATAACTGAAAGAAAGAGTACTGCCACATCTGCCTCTTCCTGCTCAAAATTTTAAAGAGAATGACAAGTAGAGACCTCCATCACGCTATAAAAGAATGACCTGCTCTAGAATTAACCTACCATTTGTTTTCAGATTTTGGAATTCTGGTATATGGGTGGAGAGTATATATCCATATTTTAGAGTAATATAAAAATGGAAAATGTGAATCCTGAAATATGATTTAGAAATAACGTAGTTTGTTTTCAGACGACATAATTTTAGTATAGGTGAGACATATATGCATGCATACACGCGCACATATATATGTTCTGTTGTTACCCCTCCAATTTGCATTGCTTCAACGTGTGTATATATACATATATGTTATATGTGTATATACATATAACATGTTATATGTGTGTGTGTATATATATACATATGTTATATGTCTGTGTGAATATATATATATATATGCATATATACACACACACGTTGAAGCAATGCAAATTGGAGGGGTAACAACAACAGAAGAACTGGGACCAAAAAAAAAAAAAAAACCCACAACTGAAACAGTGAAGTTCTCCCCAAAATAATCCTTTGTTTTGAAAAACAAAACAAAACAGAAACAAAAACAAAAACAAAACTCTGGAACGATTCAGAAAAAGATGCAAGACATGTATGGCAGAGTGCAAGAACTCGGCAGGGTAGGGGCATGGAAAGGGAAATGAGTCTAAATTGGATTGAGAAATGATGTATGAAAAAGTTTAATAACAATAAAAATATATAAAAAAAGAGAATGACAAATAGAGACCTCCATCACACTATAAGAGAATGATAGCTGGGCGTGGTGGTGCACGTCTTTAATCCTAGCATTTGGGAGGCAGAGGCAGGCAGATCTTTGTGAGTTCCAGGCCAGCCTGGTCTACAGAGCGAGTTCCAGGCCAGCTGGGGCTATAGGGAGACCAAAGCCCCCCCCCCAAAAAAAAAAGAGAGAAAGAGAGAGAGAATAAGTGGAGACCTCCATCACACTATAAGCTCTAAGTAAAGGCCTTTCCAATTTGTTGTTTTTTTAAACATCCAGGGCCTTGCACAACTAAGCACTCACCTTAGCACTGAGGCACACCCCTCCCCCCGCCACTGTAGCCTTCTTGAAGGAGAGCTGCTAACTCATCTCTAGGACCATGAAATGCTTTAAGGCACAGAGACTCAGAAGACTAAACACCTTTAATCCCAGCACTTGGGAGGCAGAGGTGAGTGAGGCCACCTGGGTCTACAGGGAGACCTGCTCTCAACTTTGACCAACCAACCAAGCCACCAAACCAAATGTCTCCCTTGACACACCCAGAGGCAATGCCTAGGCCTATCACAGGATGTCACTGCTGCAGCAGTGTTCCAGAAGGTAGAAAACTAAATGTTTATTCATAAACCACTGACCTTTTCTAGAAGAACAAATACATCTCTATGGGTACCTAGCTGATTGAGATAGAAACTAGAGATGGATGCCAGCCAGCATTATGCTATGTTGCAAGAGGCAAGAGAAGGCCAGGACTACATCAGTGCTGGCTGCCAACTCTCATCCTCTGTTTCACTGAAGAGGACAAGAAAGCTCACAAGGAGAGAGCCAGGGAGTGTCCCTGAGCTAATGGCCCAGCCAGGACCAGAAGCAGGCACCTGATTCCTGGAAGAGGTTTCCCTAGGGGGCAGGAGAGGCTCTCACTTACATCCACTCGGAAGTCTTCTAGACGTCGGAATTTGCCGAGGTATTCTTGCAGTTTGGGGTCAATGTCCAAATTTTTGGCTTTGGAATATTTCAAGAAGGCCCAGAACTTCTCCAGTCCATAGAGTTGACCTGTAAGGAAGAGCAGCGGGGTGGTGGCAGCAGCTGTGCGGGGGTGGGGCTGGACCAGGGAGGTCTACCTAACAGGGAGGCCTGCAGAGGCCTGCGGAGGCTGGGCCAGCTCTTACCTGCCTCATAGTCCTTCACTGTTTCCTCCTGGAAATCCTTGAAGATGTCCAGCCGAAACTTCTTTTCCAGGCCATAACTGTAGTATCGAAAAAGGCACTCCAAACCGTATCTGTGGAGACCAGAAGCTGGTGAGCTTGGCACAGTGGCCACTGCAACACAGGGGAAGAATCAAGACAAGACGTGGTCCTGTACTAGAAACATGGGGGTGCACCCTGCACTCATGCCTGCCTGTTCTGTGCTGGAAACATGGAGGTGCACCCTGCACTCAAGCCTGCCTGTTCTGTACTAGAAACATGGGGGTGCACCCTGCACTCATGCCTGCCTGTTCTGTGCTAGAAACATGGAGGTGCACCCTGCACTCATGTCTGCCTGTCCACCTTTTCCCAGTATCTCCAGCTATTTCTGTTTCAGGAACAGTGGAATAGCTAACAGACCACACGTACCTGTCCTTTCCCAGAAAACTCTGCCCAGCGCTCTATCTGCTCTGGAGCACCAAACAAGTCTGCAGGATTGTTCATTTTTCTAACTGGGAAATTTTACTTCTAGGAATGTGCTAAAGGAAATGTCCTAACAGATACCACTATCACACTATAAATGTCTAAGACCAGTGTCAGAAAAACCATGGAGCCCTTACAACAGCTTCCGCTGTTAAGAATGCACTGAGCCAAGGCCGAGTGCACCTGCTGTACTTATTGGGTAGAGACTAGCTCCCCACACTGTACAGAATGGCGCACTGGATTCTCTGCTTTTGGCAGAAGCCCAAGGGCTACCCTGTGTGCCGAGGTCTCCTCTCCTTGTCCAGCCTCGACAGGGAGAAAACACTCTTGACATGAAGTTTTGTAAAACCCAGCAGAGGGCTGATGAGCAAAGAGACCATGGATCCACAAAGACACCAACTGAATACATGTACCCTGAGTCTGGAAAAACAGAAATTCTGCAACATCAATTCTGGGCCAGATGTCATGACTCAAGTCTTTAATCCTACCACTGGGGAGGTAGAGGCAAGCAGACCTCTGTGAGATCAAGGACAGCCTGGTCTACCGGGGAGATCCAGGCTAGTCATGGCCATATAGTGAGAACCTGTCTTTAAAAAAAAAAGTATAACTAGGTTATCTTTGGGAATGTGATTTTCAAGTGATCTTTCTCATTTGTATTTTCTAGAATTCCTACAACTGGTGTAAGGAGGAAAAGAAATTAAAACCAAGCATGGCGCTCCACCCTTGTAATCTCAGCGGTCTGGATGCTAAGCCAGGAGGACCAGTCAGCATTTAAGGCCAGCCTGGGCTACCACAGAAAGAAAGCCCACCCCCACCCCCCACCCCTCACCCTCAAAACAGGATGAGCTAAACAAGTCACTGTGTATCCATTTACTGTGAAAGCATGTTATCTGGGCAAGAAAAGCAACTTCACCTATGGATGTGGAATGATCACCAAGATAGAACATTAGCAGGCATGGTGGCGCACGCCTTTAATCTTAGCACTCGGGAGGCAGAGGCAGGCGGATCTTTGTGAGTTCAAGGCCAGCCTGGTCTACAGAGTGAGTTCCAGGACAGCTGGGGCTACAGGGAGACCCTGTCTCGAAAAGACAAAACAAAAACAAAACAAAACAAAAAAATAGCTTTGGTGTGATCAGGAAGGGGAAGTGATCAGGAAGCCACTTTCACACAGGTGGGAGGCATGTTTAGGAAAGGCACCCAGGATTCTAACAGTACTGGTGCCTGTGGGCAGGGCAGGGCAGGGCAGGGCAGGGCAGGGCAGGGATGGGGCACTTCCTGCAACAGAACCTTTGAAACTAGGACATCTCAACAGGTACATACCTAACAGAGTCACAACCTCAGTTTTGGAGGGCGACCCACTGGGGTCCATACCAGCCTGCATGCAGCAGCCAGGACCCAGCCCCACATGCCCACCTGTAGCCTTCTTTGGCATCCTCCAGAGCCAGCTGCTTGAACTCTTCGTACATCTTTTTGTTGAAGTGATCTCGGAGGAAGAAGGACCAAAAGCGGAAGAGGGTGTTCATCTCCTGAGACTGGCCAATGCCCAAGCGCTTCCGTTCTGAAAGGGATGGTGACAGGTCGGGTCAAGCTGCCCCGGTTCCTTTGGCAGGCTTGACTGAACCCCAACTCCTCGAAGGCCTGCTGTCGGGTGGCACTGCCTCTTTCCTGGGCACTCCTCTAGCTCCAGATCTCAAATACTGTCTCTCAGAGGAGTGGGCAGAACAAACCTCTAAACACAAATTTAAATGTGTAAATTTAAACAAATTAACCAATGTTAACAAGTGTAACAAGTGTAACATGCCAATTGTTAAAATATGCACATATACAGCATCCAGATCATGAGCAACAAGGCGCTTCTGATCATTAAGAAGGCAAAGGGTGGCTGGTGGTGCTGGACACAGCACCAAGAGATGCAGCTGAAAACTAGCCTGGACTTCATGTGACTGACTGTGTCAGAAAGCCACACAGGGCTGGCTGGGGAGAAGTGCATGGCTTTGGATCCTCAGAACCACATAAAAACCACGTGTCCTGAGCTGGAGAGATGGCTCAGTGGTTAAGAGCACCAACTGCTCTACCAGAGGACCCAGGTTCGATTCCCAGCACCCACATGGTGGCTAAGAACCCTCTTTAAGCCAGGCGTGGTGGCACACCCCTTTAATCCTAGCACTCGGGAGGCAGAACTCTGAGTTCCAGGTCAGTTGAGGCAATAGGGAGACCCTGCCTCAAAAAACTAATTAGCTAATTAGTTAATTAATTTTTAAAAAGTTAAAAAAAACCAGGTGTCCTAGTGTGCCTGTTAGTAAACCCAGTGTGTAAGAATGTGAAAATGTGTGTGTGTGTGTGTGTGTGTGTGTGTGAGAGAGAGAGAAAGAGAGAGAAAGAGACAGACAGAGGAGGAGACAGACCGACCTCTGGCCAGCCAGGGTAATCAGTGAAACTTCAATTCAGTGAGCTCCAGTCCGGGTTCAGCAAGACACTGTCTCAAAATACAAGAGTGGGGAACTAGCGAGCTACTGGCAATGCCCAGGGATTCAGCCCTCCCTTACTTACCATTAAGGCAGCGCCTCCGATACTTGTGGTAGACATGCTGCGTGAAGCCATTTTCCTTGAGCAGCTCATGAGAAGGGTGCTGGAACTTGGGCAGTGACTGGGGGGTACAGCCATAGCTGCCGACTGCAGGCGTCCCTTCCGAGGGGCTGGAGCTACAGAAGCCACAGGAATGACAGCACCATCAGCCACTGGGCTTCCGGTTCTAACCCCCAGGCTGTCAGAAGGGAGCCTCTGACTTCTAGGAGCCGGGTGCACTGGCCCTGACCCCAGACCGAGCTTTGAGGCTGCAGGGCTCACAGGACCTGCTGCTGGCCCAGCAGCTCCTTGTCACAGAGATCTGCCAATGCCAAAGCTAGCTTGTGCCCCTGCACTGTCTGTACTCCTCTCAACACTTTCCAGTCTTTGCCATCTGTGAGAAGCAGAGCACGAAGCTGGTGATGGAGTCTGGGGCCCTTGCTGCAGCCAAAGCTGGGAAGCTAGAGTGGACGAGGGGTCTGCTTTTCTTTTCTTCTTTTTCTTTTTACTTCTAGTGCAGGAGATGGAACCAAACCTTGGGCACATCAGGCAGGCCCCACCTCAGTCCTGCAAAGCCACCTAGTGTTATGGCCACTTTCTTTCAGGCATGAAGTCGACAGTCACATTTGGAGATCAATTCAGAGCTCTCTTTCAGAGCATCTCCAAGTTGGCCCCACATGGCCATGGCTTTTTTTTTTTTTTTAAGTATTTTATGTATATGAGTGCTTTTTCTCCATGCGCCTAAGCACACCACACATGTTCACAGGGGCCAGAAGAGGGTGTCAGAGCCCAAGACTAGAGTTATGAAACAGATGCCATGTGGGTGTTAAAAAACATAGGCCAGGTGTGATGGTGCACACCTTTAATCCCAGCACTCGAGAGGCAGAAGCAGGCAGATTGCTGTGAGTTCAAGGCCAGCCTGGTCTACATAGTGAGCCCTAGGCAGGCTGGGACTAAAGGGAGGCTTCCTCATTCCAAGGCCCTAGGCTAAGCTTTCCATATGGCTGTATGGATCTATATGGATCTATATGGATTTAGATGTGGGTTTAATTTCAAATGGTCCCAGTCTAGTGGGTGCCATGTGCTGACACGTGCCCCACTGGCAGGCAGCCTGACTACCTTGGCCACATACCTGATTGAAGCAGTCCTGGGCCTGTGCTCCCGGGAATCCATCACCCAACCCACATGACTCTCCAAGGGGGGGTTTGAGCTGTGCCTAGTCTTCCTTTTTCGAGGCATCTGTTAAGATGAATCCAGCACTTGTTATCCACATTCCTACGACTATGACCACACCATCAGACATCCTTCTTATAGGAGGGGTACCTGAATTTTGCCAAAGCACTTTTCTGTTTTGGTGAAACCGGTGATTGAACCCAGGGTACTGGGCACTAGGGCAAGGGCTCCACCACTGACCTACCCATAAGCCCTACAAAAGCATTTCCCAATTTACCCTCCCACAGGATGCTGACAGCTGTAAGACTCTCGCAGAGGTGAGGAAACGGAGGAGCAGGAGCAGGGAGCCCCCCTGGACCACAGCAGGCATGCCCATACCCATCTATTCTGCAGACATGATGGCTCAATCCCAGGTGAGAACACAGCCCATGGAGATCTGGCACTTTCTGGGGCTCCGACACCACCAGGGGAAAAGCCAAACCCAGAAGGACTGGACCAGAATTCCACCGGGCAGGAGAGGCTCACCTTGGCATCCAGGGTCCGTCCTTCTTTTACCACTGGGTAAAATCGTGGTGTCTGACTAGAGTCTTTGAGCTGGGGAGTCCGGGGTGTGCGGGGGGTTCTGGCGTTGCGGTAGTTTGGCGACTCTGGGACCGTGGTTGGTAGGGAGCGGGCAATGGCCGAGGGCTCAGGAGCACCGAACAACTTGTTGGCCAAGGCGTCAGTGGGGACTGCAGTGACAAAGAGGGGTCAGGACACAGGAGCCTGACTAGGACCCACCTCTTATCTGTGCTGGGCCGAGTGCCCACCCTCACCTTGTTGGAACCGGGGTGGCCCAGGAGGAACCTCTTGGTTGGGATCCACAGGGGGTTCAGGGGTCAGCGTGTCAAACTGCTCCCGACTGATCATGTTGACCTTCTTGAAGTTCTCAACTTCTTGCTGCGGTGAGGCAGGTGGGGAAACAGCTGCTCTGGGTGGCTCGGGAATCAAGCCTGGCAGGAAGCTGGCGAGGACAGCTTCCCCCCATCCACACACAAGTTCTGGTCTCCATCACCTGGGCACCTACCCTGGCATGGGGGCTGCCCCCCACCCCCACATGCTGCTGGACAATCTGGGCAACAGCTGCCAAGGAGTTTGCTGAAGAACGCCGACATTCTTTGCTCAAGTCCCTCTTTATTATGTCTCACCTCCCCACACTTCATTATGTCTCACCTCCCCACACTTTATTATGTCTCACCTCACACTTTAAGGCTCACTACAGGGCCACCCAGGATCAAACTGACAGGAAATGGTTCAATTTTTCCACAAAGAAAGCCCCTTCAGAGGCCTTTTAATTTCACACGTTCCTGATTATCTAAGACTAGAAATGACATTCTGATTGGTCCTTACTCGATCTTCCACAAGTGTCTTGCCACTGTTATGACTCTGCTATGGATGGCCAGAAAGGGCAGCACATCACCCCCGTGCAGGTTACAGTAGGCACGCTGCTTCTCTTGCTCACAATGCCCTGCCCACACAATCAGCCTTCCTCTTCCCCACAGGCCACAGGACCCCAGGCCCTTGATCATGGGTACACTGAAGCCTCACCTTGATCTGAGAATACTCAGGTTCAAACTTCTCCGTCCACAGGTCTTGCTCATAGTAGAAGAGCCCATCATTAATGACCTTGGCCAGCTCGGCGCTCATCTTGGCACGAGAGGTATGGTTGCCTGTACGGTCCCCCCCAGGGTGCCGGCGCATGTATGGTGGTGTCTGGGTGACGATGAGGATCTTGTTTACATCCCGGTCATCGATCTCATCATCAGAGTCCTCATCCGACCAGGCAGTAAAAGTGTTCTTCCTCCCATCCATCTGCTCCATCTCCTCATCAAACAGGAAGTCAAGCTCTTCTTGTTCCTCCTGGTCCTTGGACATTAACTGCTGGGGGAGAAGCTGCTGAGGTGGAGCAGCTGGGTGGGAGAGCCTGGGTTCCTCTGACTTCTGAAACAGGGACAGGCACCGAAGGATAATGACCAGGGGGTTCTTGGACCAGGCTTTCTAGCCATCCCATAAAAGGTGTCTAACCCCTAGCTCAAGACCTTCTCTGTAGCTCTGATAACAGCAGCAAACCACAGGTGTCCTCCTGGGCTCAGCTGCATGAAGACACGCCCAAGGAAGCCTCGTTCCTGCAAGGCCAGCATTCAGACAGCTGATCCCATTTACCTTTATGGGCACACAGTGAAGCTGACCATCCATCTATTTTCACCCACGCCCACCTACTTGCCCGCCCATCCATCCCTTCCTCCCTTCCTCCCTCCCTCGCTCCCCCCCATACAAGAAACTCTGAGGCAAGCTGCCTTGCCTTTCACTGTGTTCAGTGCTTAGATGGGGTCCCAGCTATGGCAGGTGTTTTAACAAGTGGATGTGCATCCACCCACCAGGAAAAGCCTGAACTTCATGACTACCATTGGCTCCTGGGCTTAGGCGCGTTAGCCAGTGGACAGGTGCAGTGTGCTGTGGCAAAGGCTCTGCACAACTCTGTGATGCACAGAGGGAACTCACCCAGCCAGGGCTGGGTGTGGTAAGGGAAGGCTTCCTGGAAGAACAGGCCACTAAAGGATGCAGGCAGACACACAGGGCAGCATGTCTCAAAGGCAGGGGAAAGAAGGCACCTTCAGCAAAGAACTCTGTGGTCAAAGACTGATTGTGCACAACACTGGAAGCCTGTCTCCTGCTCAGTATACATCCTAGAGCAATTTTCAGCTTCACCAAGGGCTGCCCACAGAACTCCAGATCATTTCTTTCAAGGTTAAACACAGACCATGCAGGAGGACTGGGGCTACTCCTGGCTCCCATCTTTCCAGAGCCTGGGGCAGTTGGCAAGCCCAGGGCTTGGAAGCTGCTTTGTCTACTCAACCTTTGTCCTGGCTGAGGCCATGAACAGCAGAAGTCCTGGGAGGAGCAGAGGGAGCACAACGGGAGAGGGAGCAGACTGAGAGGGAGCACAACGGGAGAGCCCATCCGGGCAGAGGGGGACACAAGCAAGCAAGACATTTATAGAAGCCAAGCCAAGTCCAAGGTCATCTGAGGTCACTTCACAAGACCCAGACCAAAAACCTCCAGATGAATTTGGCATGCAGAAAGGTGGCAGGAGGGGCTGGAGAGCTGGCTCAGTGATTAAGAGCACTGGCTACTCTTGCACAGGACCCAGGTTTGGTTTCTAGCATCCACATGGCAGCTAACAATGGCCCATAACTCCAGATACAGGGATCGGACACACTCTTCTGACCTTCATGGGTGCTGAACAGCAAGGGTACACTTAAAAACATTCAGGCAATACTGCTCATACTCAATTGACAGACAGACAGACAGACAGACAGACAGAAGCTTGAAATTGAGATAAGCACCTAGCACCCAGCACAAAACCAGGCCCCTGATCTATATGTACACTGCTTCCTCTTTGTATATTTTAAATCTGGACTTTCCTCATCTCAAGATGGGGAACCGAGACCTTGACTTCATCAACCCCCAAGGTACCAGCCACCATGGGAGCAGACCTGCGCTGTCTCTCCCTGCCCTCTTCTTGCTCCTCTGAGCCTTCACCAGCCTTACACACAGAGCACCAGGATCAGATTCACAGGGCCTTACATACAGAGTATCCGGGACAGATTAAGGGAAAAAGACTGAAAATGGAGGCCCAGGGGACAGATGAGGCAAGAACAGCAAAAGAGACTTGAGAACCACAGGGAGCTGCAGCAGGACCTTCCTGTGGGAAGCCACTCATGAGCTCACATTTGGGTGCCCTAAGGGAGCCTCCTGGAGTTGCGAATAGCTGTTATCAATGTTCTTCCATTAGGACCCAGAGCCATCAGCTAACAGCTAGATGCCCAGGGCATGAACCTGGCCCCCAACACCTCAAATCCATGCCCAAGGAGCCCAAGCCTGGGCTAGACCTCACTCACCTTGGGCCGTGCTGGCGAGGGCCGAGGCCTTTTCTTCACCTCAATCCAGCTCTCGGAGTCCAGGTCAGGGAGGCTGGCAGATAGGCCCTTGGGCAGCGTCTTCAGGTTGCTGGCCTCCTCTGTCTTGGTGGGCACTGGGGTGACTGCTCGGGGGGAGCCAGGTGCTGACTCTGAAGGGAGAAGAGGGGGGTGATCACCGGCCTAGACCTTTTCAGAGCAGTCCTGAAGAGGCTGCTCACACAGGACAGGAAGACATCTAGCTGCCACTCGGACACCTACCTGTCTCCTTCTGGTAGTGCTGGCGGGGAACAAACTCTGGGCAGTTGAGAAGCTGAGAGAAATCGGTCTGGGAATAATCCACTATAGGGGGGCCAGGAAGTGGCCATTTCTCAGGTTCTTCCCTCCTTCGAACTTTTTCCTCAACTATCTCCACCACCTTGCTGTCCTTTAGGGCCTACAGGGAAGGAGGAGGGACAGGGTAAAGAGAAATGACTACAGGCAGCTGGAGATCTGGAAAACAGAGACAGCTGGGTCCTGAAGAGCCAGGGTACTGAGTTTAGGACAGCAAGAGCAGTAAGCATCTGACCCATATTCTGAGGGTGGCAGGCGTGCAGAAGGTACAAAACTAAGAAGGCAGGGTGCGGTGCACGCCTTCAATCCCAGCACCTGGGAAGCAGAGGCAGGTGGAGTTCTGCCTGGTCTACAAAGTGTAAGGCCAGGAGGCACATTCAAATACTGCTGGTAAGAATGCAAAAGGGTGACTGACTGGTAGACAGAGAATTAGGCGGCATCTTCCATTGCATTCACCTTCGGAACAGCCACCATCCTTCCAGATAACTACACCAAAGGCAGAAAACTAAAGACAAAGCCATTCAGCACAGGTGAATGCTTGCATGCACGTCAGGGAAGCCCAGAAACCATCACAATATCTAAAGGTTGAAAACAGCACAGAACACTGTACACTGCAGCTGAAAACAGACGTGGGAATATTTACTTTGTGGCACTCTGAAGCCAGCGCCCAACACCCAGAGAGCGAAAGCAAACCCGCACATAGTGCCCAGTGCTGCAAGGTGTGCCACTACTGCTGGCAAGGGGGCGAACACACTTCAGGAATTTGTCTTTCAGACAGGGTCTCCCTATAGTCCCCGCTGACCTTGAACTCACTTTGTAGATCAGGCTAGTGTTAATCTTACAGGGAATCACCTGCTTCTGCTTCCTGAGTGCTGGGATTAACAGCGTACACCATCACAAGCAGTCTAATAAAATTTGTTTTTGTTTTGTTTTTTTTTGTGTATTTTTGAGACAGGGTCTCCCTTTTAGTACCAACTGTCCTAGAGCTTGCTCTGTAGACCAGGCTGGCCTTGAACTCACAGAGATCAGCCTGCCTCTACTTCCCAAGTGCTGGGATTAAAGGCGTGCACCACCACACCCGGCATAATACATTATTTTTAGAAACTTGGTGGTTTTGGTGGTGAGCATATGCAGGAAGAATGGATCTAGAGTCTCGTAGCCCAGGCTAACCTCAACCTGATCCTCCAGCTTCAACATGTTGAGGGCGCAGGTCACTGGCATGCACAACTCCCTCTGCCACTGCCAAATCTAACAATTCAGAACCCGGGACTAGAAAGAAGGCTCAACAGTTAAGGGTGCATACTGCTCTTGCAGAGGGCCAGAGTTCAATACCCAGGCACCCAGAACTCAAGCTCCAAGGGAATACAATGCCCTCTTCTGGCCCCCACAGGTACTACTGAAGTGCATGCCCTCCTCTCTCTCCTACCCCTATATATATGTGTGTTATGTTCGTATGTATGTATGTATATATATATATGTACCAGGAAGTTCTGCACCTCAGACCTGCCTCTCCCAAGTGCTGGGATTAAAGGCATGTGCACCATACCTGGCTCCTCATATATTTTTAAAAATAAATCTTGGGCCTGGAGAGGTGGCCTAGCAGTTTAAGAGCACTGACTGCTCTTGCAGAGGACCCGGGTTCGATCCCCAGCACCCACATGGTGGCTGAGAACCATCTTTAAACCCAGTTCCAGGGGAATCCAACACCCTCTTCTGACCTCCACGGCATTACACAATACAGGTGCACAGACCTACATTCATACACATACCAAAATTAAAAAAAAAAAAAAAAAAAAAAAAAAAAACAGGGGGGGGGGGGCTGGAGAGATGGTCAGCAGTTAACAGCACTACCTGCTCTTGCGAGGCACCTGGGTTCCGATTCCCAGCAACACACATGCCAGCAAAGCCATCAAAAAAAAAATAGCAGGCATGGTGGTGCATACCTTTAATCCCAGCACTCAGGAGGAGGCAAGGCAGGTGGATCTCTGTGAGTTTCAAGAACAGCCTGGTCTCATAGCTGAGCCTCCAGGCCAGCTGGGACTAAAGGGAGACCCTGTCTCAAAAAAAAAAAAAAAAGATAATAAAATAAATAATCTTAAACATGTTTTTTCTTTTGTGCATGAGTGCCCTGCACCGCATGCATAAAAAGTCATCTATGCCAGCGGTGTGTTGGTGTACGCCTTAATCCTAGCACTTGGGAGGCAGAGGGCAAGCGATTTTGTTGAGTTCAACGCGCCAGCCTGGTCTACAGAGCAAGTTCCAAGACAGCTGGAGCTACAGGGAGACCCTGTCTCGAAAAGACCAAAAAAAAGAAAGGTACACCTACACATGCAATGCCCACAGAGGCCACAGAGGGTATCAGATCTCCTGGAAGTGGAGTCCCAGGTGGTTCTCGACCACCTTGTGGGCACTGGCAACCAACCCCAGATCCTCTGCAAGAGTAGAGAGCGCTGTCAACAGCTCACTCATCTCACCAGCCCCAGCATAAAATAAATCTTTTTAAAAAAGTTTAAAGCTGGGCTTGGTGGAGCCACACTTTAATCCTAGCACTAGGGAGGCAGAGGCAGGCAGATCTCGCATCAAGGCCACCCTGTTCAAGTATTTCCATGCCAGCTGTGGGCTCAAGGAGACCCCTGTCTCAAAAAAAAAAAAAAAAAAAAAAAAAAATACAAACAGAAAAAAAAAAGTTCAAGGTGGGCATGGTGGCCCACACCTCTAATCCCAGCACTCAGGAGGCCGAAGTAGGTGGATTTTTGTGAGTTCAAGGCCAGCCTGGTATACACAGAGAGTTCCAGGCCAGCTGGGGCTACGGGGAGACCTTGTCTCAAAAAGACAAACAATAATAATAAACTTTTATTTTGTGTGAAAGTATGTTCACTGCATGTGTGTTAAGTACACCCATGTTGGGCAATGCCTCTGGGGGCCACAAGAGGGCGTTGGATTCCCCTGGAACTGGGGTTACAGGTGGTTGTTAGCTGCCATGTAGGTGCTAGGAATTGAACCTGGGTCTGGGTCCTCTACAAGAGCAGCCAGTGCTCTCTCAACTACTCAGCCATCTTTCCAGCCCTCAATCTAATGACATTCTATGCAGTGACTGTCCCAGCAGTTATACGTCAGGAAACATACATGGAATGCCACATCTCTACAAAGCATTCTGAAAAGGGGTGAAAACTCTAAACAGCTCTCAGAACTACAGATGAGCGTGTAGTGACAAGGTATCTCTACCTCATGCTATACACAACCACCCTAGATTACAAGGCCAACTGTGCCCAAGAAATACATTGTAAGGAAAGAGAAGGGACTCAAAATATATGGGGCTTACTTGAAGAATTCTGGTCTTCACAAACCATTAGAATTTTTGGATGGGAGAAAACTGGAGAATTTGCAAATGACAGGATATTTAGATATTAAAGACTCTGTGATAATATTTTGAGTATGTCTTTCAGCAAGTCTTTACAGTGAGCTATCTGGATGAAATGCTTATGCCTCCAAAGCAGAGTGAAAGCAAGGAGATGAGGGATGGACAGGGCAAGACTGGACGCAGCCAACCATGCTGAGGCTGGTAGGGCTCACTGTACCACTGCCTCATGCTCAGTGAGAGGAGGAAAGCACGAGCTAAGCAGCGGGACCCAGAAGTAGCAGCCAGGGCTCTCAGCCCAGCTCCAGCTCCAGCTCCAGCTCCACAGGAAGGACCTTCTGTGAGCCTTCACCCTGGGGGGAGACATACCTCAAAGATGAGCAAAATATCAGTGGTCAGGGCCTGCACACGGTGGAAGGAAGCAATGAGGGTGATGGGGAGGAAGCCGTCAGCGTCCATTTTCCGTCTCAGGAAGAAGTCTCTCTCTAGGTTGTCCACACTGAAGTAGTACTCACTAAGTGGAGAGACGACACATTACTGAGGGGCTACGTCCTCTGCTGCTCTACCTGCCCAGCCAGCTCAGCGCCACATCTTTCTCGTCGCCCCTCCCCCAACCACCATCCAGTTTAAGATCCTTAAAGGAACCATGATCTGGTCCTTGGAGTCGGATCGCCTCGCTTCCTCTGCCCTTCACTCACTGATCTGCCTACTTCAAAACCCACTTCAACACAGTTCTATTCCTAAAACCCTTCTACCACTAAACTATCTGCTTCCTCATGGGCCCCTCCTCTGGTATGAGAGCAAGATGTCAGTGTGTTAAGAGCAAAGCTTTTATAGCCAGAAAGAAGGGATCTCAAGTCTCTGCTTTGTTGCTCACTGGCTGTGACTCAGAGCATGTTACTGGACTGCATGCTCCTTTGTAACACGAGGTAACAGACCTGGCTGACATCTAGCAGGCAAAAATTACAGGGTTAAGTAACACCTGAAAAGCACTTGGCAAGGGCCTGGCCACAGCTCGGCTCAGGACATGTTGCCAGCACCTGCCGTACAAGGAAAGGGGCCGGGCAGCTCCACAGCCAGCTGTAGCTTCTAATCTCCCAAATTTGAGGTGGTTTTCCTTTGTAATTAAAGTATCTAGAAAAGGACAAAAGCTGTGCAGCACACCTTTAATCCCAGCACTCAGGAGGCAGAGGCAGGTGGATCTCTGTGAGATCACGGCCAGTCTGATCTATATGGAGACCCTAGCTAAAAACAAAACACCCCCAAACAGACAAAAGGGAGAAACCCCATCTCTGACAGCTCAAGAGGGGCTCAACTCCTACACACTCTGCCCTGGAAGAGCCTCCACACTCACATCTGGCGCTTGATGTAGTCCTTAAGCAGCTCCTGGTCCACATTGTAAAGCTCAGTGCTGCTGACATTGTCGAAGTAGTAGGTGATGTTGTTCATGTACTTGGGGGTGCGAGGCCCCTCTGTACCGTCAAACTTTCGGTAGCCAAACTGGTAGTCAAAATGGGCTAGAGGGTTAAAACATGCATTGTGAGAGGGAGGAGACTATGGCCTGCCACCCCTGCCACGCTCCCTGGACATCCTGGAGCCCAAAGGGGCCTCACGTACTTCGAGTGCCACCCCGGCCGCGTCCACGGCCGCGACCACGCCCCCGTCCACGGCCACGGAAGGAAGCCCGCGCCCCACCAGCCCCATCACTCTTCACACTCGCTGTCTCATCCTGGTCGTGCCAGGCAGGCTCCGGTTTGGTCTCTGGTTGCCAGGCCGGGGTGGGGGGGGGCACAGATACAGGCATGTAGGTGGTAGGCTCAGATCCTATAGGGAGAGGTGGTACAGGGTCAGCCCCAAGGGTAACCCCCTCATCCAAACCCTCTGCAAGTGGGCAGGGTATACCTTTGATCTCCCCGCGGCTAGCAGACACGTGTCTTGGCTCCTGTGGGCGAGCGGGGCGTGAGGCCAACTTCTCTCGGGGTACTTCAGGCTTCATGTCTATTTGCAATGGAACCCACTTGTGTTTGTTCCCTGAGGGACAGCACGGGCACGTGAGAGGCGTGGCAGGGTCCTCCCCACATGGCTCTTCGCTCCCCCAAGGTTTTGGCCCAATCTCCATCTGGTAGCCTTGGACGGATGAATGCCTTTCCCACATACTGGGCCTTTTTTTTCATCTTTAAAATAAGGAGGCCAGTGCCCTCAGCGTAATGGAGATTTTTGACTGACTTCCAATAACCAACTTCAGAGGTTCAGATTCACCTTCTGGATTTAGAAACATGTCTGCCCCATCAGAATAAAGACCGACATTTCAAGTTCCCATCACACACGTGCTATATAGAATGTGAGAGCCCATTCTAAGTGGAGCAAGCAGGAAGTGGTGCCATCATGGCTGACAAGAGACCACTGCACTATAGCTGAGACAAGTAACAGTGGCCACAACAGGCCTGGCCGATCACACCACATGGCTCTGTGGGAGAAAGGATCTTTCACCTTCGAGGGAGCCAAGCCTGTGTCCTAACCATTTGGGCAGGTTTTTGGAAACTCTGAGCACTGTGAACAACTCTTGTTAAAGAGCAAAAGAGTCATGGACTGAGGTTGAAGAGAGCCCAGCTACCCCAGGTCCTTACACCCTTGGCATGACAACTGAGTTGACACTTCCGAAGTTCTGCCCTCGGCAGCAGTCACTCACCTTTCTTCTTCTGCCCGCCTCGCTGGCCATCCTCATCCCCATTCTTCTCCTCCCCAGATTCGTCAGACTTGGTTTTCGGGCTCTCCTTACTGTCGCTTCCCTCTCCTCTCTCCTGCTCCTTCATGTCCTTCTTGGGTGGCAGCTTACGAGCAGGCTGAGGCTTATGGGACTGTGGCTGCACCAAGAGTGGGGCAACGGAGGCGTGTGTGCACGGGGCCCTCTGGTCCAGATATACAGCCTGGCTCTGGGGAGGTGATGGCAGGCTACACTGGGTGGACCCACCTTGAAAAGCATAGCCTCGGAGCCAGGTGTATGAACAGCTCATCTCTCCACCCACTGAGGTCTGTGACAGACAATCCCCAGAACAGGTGCCCACCCAGGGGACAGGTGCCTGGTCATGGTGGATGAAAGAGGTGCTGACCTTGGCCATCTCTACAACTCTAAAGTAAGTTCCTACTGGAGTGGTCACTGGCTCACAAAGTGCTGAGAGGAGCCCAGCTGACTGTACTTCCTGTCAGGTCCATGAGGGCCACACAAGCTTCCAGTAGGGCCATGCTGGGCCTGCTAACCACTCTTAGCATCACAGGACATCCTGTGCAGTGATGGAGAATACGTCTTGAAATGCCACAACATAGCTGCTTGCTAGCCCACACCTGGCCACCAGGAGCTAGCTAGGAACTGACTTCTGGGAACTGTGATTCTCGGGGAGTCACTGGGAAGGCCACACAACAGTAATCCCTAGTTATCTGGATGCTGTCCCCATACAGAACTGGTTTCCATTTGTCTGAGGTGGGGTGGTGTCCTTATAATGCTACTTAGGTTGCCTTGAGCTCCTGGAACGGGCAGTCGTCCTCCTGAGTAGCTGGGAGGACAGGAGTACACTACAGGGCCCGCCAACTACTCCTTTTTCAAAGACAAGAATGGTAAGGCCTTAGCCTTTCTGAACCTCCGCGTCCCTCCCCACACTCACCTGCACACTCTTGTGGGCTATCTCTCCAGGTGTGGGCCAGTTGATTGCATCTCCAAAGTCACCAACCTGCAAGACACAGTCCATGAAGGACCCACCCAGGGTCATCCCACCTCTGCCCTTCAGTCCCTCAGTCAAGCGTTAGCTTTCCTGAGAGATCAGGGGCCACAGCATCCCTGTGCTCAGACCCTCTACACAGCTCACCCAGCCCTGTCCTTACCTTGCTGCCCTTGCGCTGTTTTGGAGCAGCCGCCCTCACCACCTTGGCTGGAGCAGAAGGTTCTGTGGGAACAAGGAGGGCAGACAACTGGGTAGGACCCTGTGTCACCACTGTCCCCACCACACATGTTCCCAATGCAGCGGCCAGAGGGAAGCAGATGCTGGCAGCCCAGGTCCCAGGCACCCAGTTCTGAGGTGCGAAGCCCATGCCCAAATCAGCACTGTAATACAATCCAGGGCTCCCAAACCACAGCAGTCATAAGGGAAGGTAGCCATCTCCTACACTGCTCTGCATGAGCAGTTAAAGGTAAGCTGGCGGTGCCTAGGTGGGCAAGAACGGCCATGCCAGGAACCAGTCTTTTTTTCCCCCAAAGAAAAAGTGCTCCACCTGTCACACTTTACCCTAAACAAGTGTGAAATGGGGAATCATGCACCAAGATGCTATTCTGGTGCTAGCCACAACTTGAGAAAACTGAAAACAAAACTACACCCCCAACAGCACGGCACGGACAACATGTAGTCCAGCCACCTATGGAAGATGAGACTGGCTGTTCACAGGTGCAGATGTATAGAGGTGTAGCTACCAGGGCAGTGTGGGATGCTCATGCTTCTACAAAGACAGACATGGCTTTAAGAACAGAACCCAAGGTCGTTTTTCTCTTCTAAAGGAAGTGGCTCTATTAGTTGATTCCTTCTACACCCACAAGTACTTTCCCACCACAGTTCTGAAGAGCAACAGCGCCTGTCCCTCCCACAGAGTCTCCTCCCCCAGAGACCCACAGGAAAGACAACACATCCTGGGATTCTGCTCGCCCACTTGGCCCTTGCTTTCTTCCCCCCGCTGGTCAGCCACGCAAGTTCAGGAACTGCTCCAGCCCAAGCTTATTAACCAAAAATCTCCCCAGCTGGCCTCACAAGGAGGTTCTTCATCAGACCATGTCCCTTAATGAGCAGAAAGTGTCCTTGCCGGGCTGTGAGGCCAATGCATTCCTGGCTTCCGCCCCTTACTGGACCTGGTGCCCTGTGATGGTACCCACATGCCTTCTGATAGCTGGGGCTGTGGAACCCAGCCCACAGCATCCCTCACTCCCAATGCTGGGCAGCACAAAACCAGAAAATCTCAAGTTACAAGAGCACTACTCTCCTGTGACCCGAGTTGACCCACCACCCAGTTAGTTCTCTAAGCTAAAGATCTTCACCTGCTTCGGGTCAGGGCCAGGCTAGTACCTACTGAGCTACAACTGAAAGGCATTTCTGGTGCTCAGCAGCAAGAGTGCACGCCAACAGGAGAGCAGGCCCCGGGGCCCATAACAGAACTTATCAACCAGAAGTAATCCCCATTAGAGTTAGATCTTCCCTGACAGGGAGACAAGGTCACACTCGTCTTTTCAAAAATGTTTCTTGCCCCAGCAAAATGACTCAGAAAGTAAGTGAACTTGCCACCAAGCCTGACACCTGACCTCCATCCCCAGAACCAAATGGTAGAGGAGCAGCAGCGACCCGGGTGAGTGGTCTGTGGCCCCCACAGCACACACCATAGCGCCCCTCTCCAAAAATACATGAATGGACTAACGTTCTCTAAAGTTCCTTCTCTCTTCTTTAAGGCAGCGGAGTCTTGGTATGTGTAGCCCAAGCCAGCCTTAAACGTCCAGCAATCACCCCAGCCTGCCAAGTGCTGGGATTACAGATGTACACCCCAACGCCAGGCTGGTGTCTTTGAGACAGGGCTGTACCATGTAGCCAGGCTGGCCTTGAATTCACAGAGATCCACGTCAACCTCTCAAGTCCTGGGATTAAAGGTGTGAAGTAGCACACTTGGCCCTGGCTTGCTCCTTATATGATTTTTTTTCTTTTGAAATAGTCTCCCTGTCACCCCCGGTGGCTTCAACCTCACAGATCCATCCACCTGCCTCTGCCTTCTGAGTACTGGGACTAAAGGTATGTAGTATCATGCCTGCCCCTTTTGAAAACTTAAAACTCAGCAGGGCTGGCTGGGATCACCCCCACTGAGAACTAAGTGGAACACAGTTAAGGATTTCCAGTTCTGCCTTCAGTCAAATAGGAGAGCACTGAGAGAGGCCTGTGCGTTTGTACTCCAGTCCCTACCCCACATTGAAGACAAGGTGGCCTGTCTGGGCACACACAGGAAGTCTTATTTAATTATTTTATGTGAATGAGTGCATTGCCTGAATGGCTGTCAATGCACCCATGTCATGCGATGCCCAGGGAGGTCAGAGGAGGGTGTTGGATCCCCTCGAACTGGAGTTAGGACAGTTGTTAGCCACCATGTGGATGCTGGGGATTGAACTTAGGTCCTCTCCAAGAGCAACCAGTGCTCTTAACTGCTGAGCCATCTCTCCAGCCCCAGGAGTCTCATGTGGAATAGCTCAGAAAAAAGCAACATCCCGGGGGCTGAAGAGATGGCCTAGCGGTTAAGAGCACCGACTGCTCTTGCAGAGGACCCAGGTTCTATCCCCAGCACCCACATGGCGGCTAAGAACCGCCTGTAACTCCAATTCCAGGAGAACCCCAGTTCCAGGGGAATCCGAGACCCTCTTCTGACCTCCGCGGCATTGCATGACAACAGAGTGCACAGACCTGCATGCAGACAGTACATTCATACACATACAAAAATAAATAAAACAAAGTTTAAAAGAAAAAAGCAACATCCCCAGAGTGTGCTCTCCCCCAGGACCCATGAAGCCCCATTTCCCCTGTTCCTAGTGCCCCCAACAAGAGTAAGTCCAGCAAAGCTGAGGGGCTGCGAGACAGGACTAGCTTTACACTTGACGTCAATCACCAGTGTGTCACCTTTTGAGACCTTTCTCAGCCACCTACTGTGTGCACGTGAAAACACACACACACACACACACACGCACACCCCGGTCCAGATGGACCGGACACCCGAAAGTTTCCAATGAAAATCAATCTTAAAAAAAAAGAAAAGAAAATCAATCTTTTGTGCAGACGCTGATCCCATGTCCACCCAGCACCACTGCAGCCACGTCAACCATTCTACCATCTTCAGAAACCCACACCTGCCACCATCAACTCCGATCCCAGGCAGGACATACTTACTCATCTGCACAAGAAAACAGCTACACAGGGTCAGAACAGCCAAAGGGGCACAGTTCTCAGCCACGTTGTTTGCGGATGGGGAACTTCATGCACACAGGAAAGGGGCTTTCCTCTCCGGCCAGGGACCCTACCAAGCCATTGGGACCTCCTGAGTACCAGCCGGTGGTTCTCGTGCATCCACTGAGGGTGGGAAATCCCCAAACCTGAGTGTAATCCTGCCTTTTCCAAGTGGTTAGTTACCATGGGTCAGGCCTCAGAGAGGGATGGTCTGTATAGTGAAGCAGGCCCTGGAAGGCCTTCCTCTTCAATGGAGATTTACCAGAGGCTACAGGGCATTGGAGGGAGGAAAAACTCTTTCTTTCTCATAAACAAAGTGGGGGGGGAACGACACAAAAAACCCCGAGGTACAGCAAAATCTGACAGGTGGGGTGTGGTGGCACATGCCTGTAATCCTAGCACTTGGGAAGCAGAGGCAAGTGGATCTGTGTGAGTTTAAGGCCAGCCTGGTCTACAGCGGGGGCTGTCTCAAAAAGACCAAAACAAAACAAAACAAACCCTAGGACGGAATTTGGGCTTTTTCTGATGCTCTCCCTACCTGGTAAGCTCTTGTATCTAGTTATTTTAGGATGCTTGAGAAGAGGGCACAGGAGCTGGTCTACAGGAAGGGAGGGAGGACAGGAGGGAGGCAGGACGGACAGCAGTTGGAGGTGGCGTATCCCATCAGGAGGAGCTATGACCACAAGGTGGCGTGGCGCAGGGCTGACCCCAAAGCCTCCAATGTCTGGCTCCTCCACTTTCCGGAGTGATAGCCTCCACTCGACACCTGGAAACCAGACACCCACTGTTAAGCACACACATCCTCTCATGGACTTGGAACGAAGTCCTTCTTGGAGAGCCCCTTTGCGTCCAGTCCTCTGTGAACACTGAAGTAATACTCCAGAGACTCAATGGAACATTTAAAGAGCAGGGTACATTCAAGATGTGGGAGAATTCTACGAACCCCCACCCAGAATACAAATCAGGCCCCCAGCCCGTCTCCTAGGCAGAGACCCTTGGGGAGCAGGCACCCACACTCTCACACTATCCTGTGAACAGGGGATGGCAGGGCTTCATTCAGGGCCTCTTTCCTTTGAAGCTCTGTGGTTCTAAGGGACGTGAGCAGCAAGCTCTAGGCGCACTGAAGTGCTGAACATGCTATCATTTTAAACACTGCAAGATGGTCTTTCAGAATACTTGGAAGTTAAGGGAAAATTGGTTCCTTCCACTGGTCCCACTGAGTCAGTGAGGAGACAAGGGTCCGGCAAAGCCACTACTGAAGAGGCCCGGCAGAGCTCCTTGTCAAGGTCACGGGCAGCAGGGAGCAGAGCCTGGGCCCAAAAATCCCATTTTGACTCTTAAAGTCCAGGACCTTAACTGCCAGGATGAGAAAGCAGCCAGGGCCTCAGGTCACCACTTCACTGTGGCCCTGAGTGCCAGTGACTGACGATCACCTTACAGCCGGCCTGCCCCGGCCTCACAGGGAGGGAGCACATCGTCCTTCCAGCCCCCTGGAAGCCTCAGAAGAGAGGAACTGCTGCCAGGATCCCTCCCAGGTCTACACAGCAGACTCTGTCCCAGGAAAGTTCCTCAGCCACACCCTGGGCCAGAGCAGTGGCTGTGGGGTGGGAGGACAGGGCTCTGCCTCACCCAGCCTTCCTGAGCAGTGAAGGCCAACACCATCTGCCTGAGCTGAGCCCAGAGCTTGACTATGAAAGGCAGTAAAGCAGGGGCTGGCCCACCTTGTGCCTGTCCTTCCTGGGCCAGCCTGGGAACAGTTTAGAAAGACAGACTGCATTTAGCTGTCACCAAGCCTGGGGACAAGGTAGAAGCAGAGGAGAAGCCTAAGATGGGCAGAGCTTCTGTCCCCTGCTGCAGAGCCCAGCAATTCCATATCAGGAGCAGCTCTCTACAGAACCAAGAGAACATGGAGTTTGTCTTCTCACCTTGCTCAAGAGTTCTAGTGCTGTCACTCCTACAGCCCCCCCACCCCCCAATCAATCTTGAGGGCCTGCAGTCCAGCATCTGAGTCTACAGGCCATGGGTGGCGGGCGGGAGGGCCGGGCAGCGATCACATGATGCTGGCCAGCCTGGCAGGCTGGCCCTAGTGGACTATCTTTAGACTGTGGTGACCCAGGCACTCAATGTTCCCCCTTTTCTTTCCCAGACAGGGACCCTGCAGCCCCAAAGTGGCTACGGCCACCCCCACAACTGGTACCAGTCCCTGAAGCCGTTAACCACAAGCTGACTAATAGTCAAGACTCCCTGACTGGCCTTTTCTGAAGAGCACACTGAACTCTAATCAGAACACTACAACTGCAATCCTCAGCTGACTTGTGCAGACTGACGAGGCAGGCACTTGTTGACATGCTGGAACTGACTAGCTTCAGAAGGACACTGCCTTTCCAGCTGTCCAGCAAAAGCAGAGGGAAGGGTCTTCCCCAAGGTCAGACAAGGTGTGCTGAAGCAAAGTGGCAACTCCTCTGCCACCATGGATCCCTGTGTGAAGCTCCTCAGGGCCCCGCAACTATACACAGGAAGGTGCCCAGGCAAGCAAGTCTTTATCTCATTCTATCTTGGCCTATGGTGTCAGGGCCTCAAGCAGCCCAATAGCCCTTGAAGTGTTGGCATCAGGACAATTACTGCCAGCAGCCTGCACAAGGTTTCAAATATGCACAGCTCACTTAGGTTTCAGACTCACTCAAGAATGCAGATATCAAAGATATACTCAAATACATATTTTGGGGCTGGAGAGATGGCCTAGCGGTTAAGAGCACCAAGTGCTCTTGCAGAGGACCCGGGTTCGATCCCCAGCACCCACATGACGGCTAAGAACCGTCCATAACTCCAATTCCAGGATAACTCCAGTTCCAGGGGAATCTGACGCCCTCTTCTGACCTCCACAGCATTGCACAACACGGGTGCACAAACCTGCATGCAGACAGTACATTCAAACACATAAAATAAATTTTTAAAAATTTAAAAAAATACATATTTTAGGGCTGGGTGTGGTGCTGTGTGCCTTTAATGCAGAGGCTGATGGATCTCTGTGAGTTCAAGGCCAGCCTGGTTTACATAGTGAGGTCCAGGCCAGCTGGGGCTAAAGAGAGACCTTGTCTCAAAAAAAAAAAAAAGTACTGGGAGCCCTTCAAAGTCAGTTCTTCAGCCCCTGAGAAGAATTTTTGAGGCAGGGCTCATGTAGCTCAGGCTGGCCTAGAACTCCTGATCTGCTTCCATCACCAGTGCTACTCCTAGCTGAATGTCACCTGTCAAAGTTCATTACTGTGCTCTTCACAGGCTGTGGCTCCCTGGGCTGCTCCCAAACCCCACCCTGCTGTGCAGCACAGGGAGTTCGGCTGCAAGTTGGACTCCAGTTACTGCTCTCAAGGTGCTGATCATTCCCTAATGCAGAGATACTGGTGGCCAGCAAATCTCTCCTTGAGACAGGGTCTTACTAAGTAGCCTAGGCTAGCTTCAAACTTGCTTCACAGCCTCCCAAGAGCTAAGATTCCCCAGTCCCCACCTCAAGCTAATTTTTACTGTCCTAAATCTTAGGCAGTTCTTGTGTAGAAGTTGCTGACTCCCTAAGACATTACTCTGCACTGTCCTGAGTACAGACAGGCTGACCCCGCACCAGCCAAGGTGGAAAAGAACTGAGAAGTCTCCCTGCACACAGAAGTATAGAGGCCCAGGAGCCTCCCAGGGCCACAGTAGTGGACAACTGTGTGAAGGATCCACTGGGATGTGGAGTTGCCGCCTCCCCCACCCAGACTTTTTCCACAAGTAGGAAAGCCAATGCCCTCTCCCAACCAACAGCTATGTCCACCATCCCCACTCGGGTTGGGGTGGTGATGATCAGTCGAGGTGGGGGCAGTTATAATCCCGGCAGATTCCCTGCCAGAGAGAACCAGGTAGAAGCTTGATCTCTGTGCTGCTAAACTTCACAGGTAGTTTTTCTGGCTCTTCTGGCAGAAATGGGCCAAGTTCCCCAACGTTGTTTCCCACGCCACTGCTGTGCTAAGAGGCATGCAGGGATAAAAGCAGGTTTCTCTCTAATCCCAAAGGTCAGCGTGGGGAGAGGGCACTTGAACACATGCACGATGGGGTTGCCACAGAGTTTGTGCCAGCAAAGGCCTTGCCTCCAGTACCACCAGGCATTTGCTTGTAGAGGAGGGGTTGGACAGTGTTAATCACATGAGCACCGGGCCAGGGGAGCCCACCTAACCGTCAGCACCCAGCCCCAAAACATGGTCAAGAAATCTCAACTGATATGAAGTCACAGGGGATCAGCCTGGCTAGGCCTAGGGCTTAGCTTTACACCAAGTTCTGAAGTATAGCTGTACCAGGGAGAGGACGGCAGCTCTGAACGGCACTGACCATTGGCCTCTTCCTCATAGCCACTGTCTCCACCTTTTATTCCAAAGTGCCTGATGTCTGAGTCCCTTAAGTCTTTGTCTACTGCTTACTACATATGCATTTACCTCAGGAAACTAGGCCTGTGTGCATTACATTTCTATTAACTACAGTTTTAGAAGAGTGCAAACCCAAGTGGTTAAGCCAAGTGTACACAGAAGTGTGTGATTCCAAAGAGCTGAAAATACAGGCTGACCCAAGCCCCACCCCCTGCACTGCAGGAGATAATACTAGTCTATTGACAGCCCCAGAGCTCCAGGCTCAGGTCTGGGACCTTACAGGAACCAAGATGACTGACACCCACAATCTAGCTGAGCCCACCAGCTCCCCTGGAAAGGGAACAGGAAGAGGGGAGGAGCACAAAGCTGTAAAGGCAGAGTTCTGTTCACTCCAAAGGCACTCCTAGGTAGAACTGAGGCAGCCGGGAGCCTACAGAGACCCCACAGGTTAAAAGGTCAAAGGACGGGTGAGAGGGGTAAACAGTGGAAGTATATTCCAGGCCTGCTCTCAGGCCCAGGGGAGAACTGAACTGGACCTAAGTTCCCTTCCCTTGCCCTTGGTGACCAGAGCTGAGCCCCCCTGAGGTTCTTCCTCACCCAGCACTTCATCTGTCTCACTGCAGCAGGCTGATGGTCTGTCCTCCAGAACTGAAACACAGCTTTCCTGGCTTGTCTCAACAACGAGCTGGGCCAGCACACCAATGTTGTGTTTGGAACTTTTTTTGTTGTTGTTGTTCTTTTTGAGACAGGGTCTCCCTGTAGCTCCAGCTGTCCTGGAACTCACTCTGTAGACCAGGCTGGCCTTGAACTCACAGAGATCCCCCTGCCTCTGCCTCCCAAGTGCTAGGATTAAAGGCGTGCACCACCACGCCCAGCAATAAAATATTTTTTTAAGACCCCAAAACTTGGATCCTTTGGGGGGAGCACCTTCCTGGTCTGGGTAGGCCTTCTGAGGCCAGGAGAGCTTCTCCAAAGGGAGAAGCCACAGTATCTGTGTTGCACTGTGATCCCTTCCGCAGCACCAGCAACCTGAAGCACCACCCCCTTCTTTCTCCTAAGCATAAAAAGGATCAAGACACTGACCTGAGTGCCGTGAGCCCCCTATGCCACTCAGAAACTGTGGCCAAGATACAGTCTCCAGGGGCTAGCGAGATGGCTCAGAGGTTAAGAGCACTGACTACTCTTGCAAAGGACCTGGGTTCAAGTCCCAGTACCCACAGGGTGGCTAACAACCATCTGTAACTCCAGTTCCAGGGGATCCACTTACACACATGCAAGCGATATACCCATACATATAAAATTAAAAATTTTTAAAATACAGTCTCCAGTTTGTGTAAAATAAGAAACAACCTGATGGCTCCAAAACTGGTTCCAACTGTGACCCTCTCCACAGCTGAGAGCTTCAGAGAGCTGACCGTCAAGTACAATGGCAGTACCTCCACAGCGGGAAGGGAAGGGAAGGGCAGGGGCTAGGACAGCAGAGGGCACCTCGCAGCAGCAGCAGGCCGCTGCTGCCCTCAGCGCCTACAGACACTGGACCTGCTGGAGGCCAAGGGCTTCGTGTGCAGCAAGACCCTGCCTGAAAAAACAAATGAATTAGAAATGGAGACATGGGCTCAGTGTACCATAGAAGAAACCAACCCAAGGAGGACGGCTCACAGGTGAAGAACCCTGCTGCAGACCTAACCACTCAGAGTTCAAGCTCTGGAACCTATATGACAGAAGGAAAAAAACCAACTCTGGACAACTGCCCTGTGGCCTTTACATGCAAGCTGTAGCAAGCATGCACATGCACACACACACACATACAAAATAATGGTATCAGAAAAAAACAAAAAAACCCTAAGACCCAAGACCTAGCCAGGCATGGCTGCCTGAGACACCCCAGCACTTGGAAGGTGAGGTACTAGAAGTGCTATAGCTTTGAGGCCAGCCTGGGCTACACAGTAAATTCTAGACCAGCCTGGGCTACATAATAAGACATCGTTTCAAAACAAAGAAACAAATGCCAACTCTGCACTCTGGACAAGACCCACCACCCTGTTAAGTGTCTTCTGTGTCTTTTTAAACTTTTTTAAATTTACTTTTTTTTTTTTTTTTTACATGTATGAGTGTACTGCCTGCATGCATAAGTCACCCATGTCTTACAATGCCCGTGGAGGTCAGAAGAGGGCATGAAATTCCCTGGAACTGGAGTCATGGGTGGCTGTTAGCTGTGGGTGCTGGGAAGTAAACCCAGGTCCTCCAAGAGTGGCCATGCTCTTAACCACTGAGCTATCTCTCCAGTCCCATGTCTTTTTTTTTTTTTTTTTAAACATACAATATAAGCCGGGCGTGGTGGCAGATGCCTTTAATCCTAGCTAGCACTCGGGAGGCAGAGGCAGGTGGATCTTTGTGAGTTCAAAGCCAGCCTGGTCTACAGAGCAAGTTCCAGGACAGCTGGGGCTACAGGGAGACCCTGTCTCGAAAAGACAAAAAAAAAAAATCCCACCTAGTTCATCCCACAGGCCAAGGGGTAGATGTCCAGGACGCAGCAGCCTGAGCCTCGCTTTCAATTATTGTTTGGTTTTTTTTTGGTATGTGTATGAATGTACTGTCTGCATGCAGGTCTGTGCACCCATATCGTGCAATGCCGAGGAGGTCAGAAGAGAGTCTCAGATTCCCCTGGAACTGGAGTTCTCCTGGAATTGGAGTTACAGATGGTTCTTAGCCGCTATGTGGGTGCTGGGGATAGAACCCGGGTCTTCTGCAAGAGCAGTCAGTGCTCTTAACCGCTAGGCTATCTCTCCAGCCCCGAGCCTTGCTTTCTAATGCCAACATGGTGAGCACATTGGGCCTTTCAAGTTGTGGATGGATGAGGGAGCAGCTGGCGTTGTCCATAAATTCCATATGCACTTCTGTGTACTTTCCCTACCCAGCACTTGGCTGACCTTGGCCAGATCGACAGGCTACGTGCAACTGGTGTCCACGATGGTGGGTCTGGCAGGAGGACAGGGCCTCCTATGTCTTAAATACTGTCCTTATTAAAGGACTGATACACAGCTTGCTCTCATTCTGGGTCTGCCTTCACTAGTTGAGTGTTCTGACCCTGAGGAGGCCTGTACATTTGATACACCTAAGATTACTCCACAGAAAAAGGCCTACTTAGGAGGACACTTGTGGGCTGCAGAACACATGACTAACAACGCTTTTCTGTCAGAACTGTAATGTCTTGAGTACTACCCAATCAAAATCCACTGTCCTCCCTTTCAATTGAAGATTTCAAGATGAGACCTCAGGGGAATCAAAAGATGGCACAGACCTCTCAGCTCTGACACTGCCATCTTGAGCAATACCATCTCAGGGCAACAGAGCTCCAGGGAATGCAAACCAGTCATGAACTGACCCTCCCTCTGCAGGCTTGGCTCAACTGTAGTGTTAACCAAGTATGGAGAGGGTTCTGGAGAAGAAAGCTGCCTTCCCAGGCACATGTACTCTGTAGACCCTAAGTCAAGAGAAATCCAGTTCCCTCTATGTGAGGTTAATCCAAAGATGAAAACCCTCCTTCGAAGGGGCACAGCTAGCCTGAGGCAGGCCACAGTACTCTAGGAGACTTTCTTTTGGGGGGTCTGAGAAGACAAAGCAGTTAGGAAATCAGCTCCTGGGCATTTCAGCCTGATGAGGAAGAGCCACCCACAAGGAGGCCTACTGGAGAGCACCCACCAGGGCTGTGCTAGGGGCTGGGGAAAAATTCTGGAGAGCCGGCAGGTCTGGGGCAATGACACTAGCCCTGCATGGTGGCAAAGTGCCCGGTGACTTTGGAGCATGGCTGTGGCCTCTACTGAGCCCAGGGATTCTACACAGGGCCGCAGGCAGTAGCTGGGGGTGCTTCCATCTATAGCTACAGAGCACTAGCCAGCTCCTGACTTTGTCAAGAAAACAGTCTTCCTTTCCAAGCTTGCCATGGGCTGTAAAGAGAAGTGCCCTTGAAAGCCTGAGCTCCTAGGTAGGTCTGGAAAATACAGCACTCAATGTCATGATCCTGCTGCCTTTCCTGTATTAAAAAGGTACATACGTGTACATGTGTGCTCTGACACTAACGAATGGTCTGTCCAGCATAGCAGTCACTGAGAATCCAAAATATGGCTAATCCAAAACTGAAGACACCTCACATTTTATTTATTTATTTATTTATTTATTTATTTATTTATTTAATTTATTTGGTCTTTTTGAGACAGGGTCTCCCTGTAGCCCCAGCTGTGCTGGAACTTGCTCTGTAGACCAGGCTGGCCTTGAACTCACAAAGATCTGCCTGCCTCTGCCTTCCCAGGTGCTAGGATTAAAGGCGTGTGCCACCACACCCGGCATGACACCTCATATTTTAAAACCCTGGTTGAGGGCTGGGCCTAACCAAGGGGCTACAGCTCGGGAGGGAGAGGGAAAAAAAACTTTGGTTGAAGCTAGGTGTGGTAGCACACTTGCCCCTTTCGAGGCCAAGAAAGGAAGGATTCAATTTGAGACAACTCTCAGCTATCCTGTTTCCAATCAATCAAGAGCGTAAGCATTACTCTATATTATTCTGAATATGCTGGTCCCTGCAATTCATTTCGTCTCTTTAGTTTCTTATTGGCTTATTTCTATTATAGATGAATGTATGAGTGTTTTGCTTGCATGTAAGTGCACCATGTGAACATCGTGCAAGCAGGCCAGAAGAGAGGGTCAGAACCCCAGAGTTAAGGGTGGCTATTAGCTCCACGTGGTGCTGGGAACCAAACCCCAGGCCTCAGCAAGCGTAGCTGCTGCTGCTGCTCTTCCTCCTCTTTTTCTTTTGTTTTGTTTTTTGTCTTGTTGAGACAGGGTCTCCCTTTAGTTCCAGCTGTCCTGGAACTCACTATGTAGACCAGGCTGGCCGTGAACTCAGAGATCTGCCTGCCTCTGCCTCCCTAGTGCTGGATTAAAGGTATATACCACCATGCCCAGCTAGCAGCCAGTATTCTTAACCGCTGAGCCATCTCTCCAGCCCCACCTTTTTACTTTGCAAATATGGCTCCTAGACATTGAAGCCATTTGTGTGGCTGTATTTATTGGTGGTCAATGTTTTATTTCAGCACCTGAGAAAGTTTGCATAGTACACCCTCCAGAGGGAACAGCCCCAACAGCTTAAAGTCTCATGTAGCCCAGGCTGGCCTCAAAGCCTCCCTTCTAACTTCTGACTCCCTGCCTCCACCTCCCAAGTGCTGGGATTACATCAACACTGTCAAGCCCGAGACTTGAGTGACATTCCTGGTTTAGAAAGATGTAATTCTATTAGTGCTTATGGTGGCTGGTGGGACAGAATACCAAGGTGTTGCTTTAGCTAAAATCTATTAAGGACATTTTCTGCATTGAAATGTTATTGCCGGGGCTGGACAGATGGCTCAGTTAAGAGCACTGACTGTATTCCCAGCACCTACATGGTGGCTAAGAACCGTCTTAGGACAGGTGTGGTGGCGCACACCTTTAATCCCAGCACTCAGGAGGCAGAGGCAGGCGGATCTCTGAGTTCAAGGCCAGCCTGGTCTACAAAGTGAGCTCCAGGCCAGCTGGGACTAAAGGGAGACCCTGTCTCAACAAGACAAAAAAAAATTCCTATTTCATAATGTTAAGACAGGCATGGTGACACATGCCTTTGATCCTAGCACTCAGGAGGCAGAAGCAGGCAGCTATCTGTAAGAAATGGAGGCCAGCCTGGTCAATATAATAGAGTTTCAGGTCAACTAGGGCTACAGGGAGACCCTGTCAAAAAAAAATAAAAAGTAACAAGGGGCTGGAGAGATCGATGGTCAGTGGTTAAGAGAACTGACTGCTCTTGCAGAAGAAATCCCACATGCCAGTCAACAACCTTCTAGAATTCTGGTTCCAGGAGATCCAACCCCCTCTTCTGCCCTCTGTGGGCACCAGGGTGCACTTACATACATGCAGGCAATATACTCATACACATAAAAATAACAATAAGCCAGGCATGGTGGTGCATGCCTTTAACACCAGCACTAGGGAAGCAGAGGCAGGCGGATCTCTGAGTTCAAAGCCTGTCTGGTCTACACAGCAGACCAGTGGAGGCTACAGGGAGACCCTGTTTGAAAAAGACCAAAACATGGGGCTGGAGAGATGGCTCAGTGGTCAAGAGCACCGACTGTTCTTGCAGAGGACCCGGGTTCTATTCCCAGCACCCACATGGCAGCTAAGAACCGTCTTTAACTCCAGTTCCAGGGGAATCCAACGCCGTTTTCTGACCTCTGCGGCATTGCACGACAGGGGTGCACCAACCTACATGCAGACTGTACATCATACACATAAAGTAAAAAAAAAAAAAAAAAAAAAGACCAAAACAAACATTCCTATTCCCCTTTTAAAAATTGTTTTAAGTACAGCACATAGTAACCTCCCACCCCTCTCGGCCCTGAGGCCTCACAGAGCCTGCAGAGAGCCAGCCTACCCTCCCCCACAGTAGAACTAAAAAACCCCAAGGTCAGCATCCCTCTTTCCAGCAGGTCTGCACAGCCCTGACAGAGCCTTCTCTCTGGGAAGAAGAGCCAGGACTCCCTGGCAGAATCCAAAGTTCCCAAGGCTTGGCTCACACTGACTAGGCTTATGCCCAGAAAACCCAGGCCTGCCAGAGATGCAGTCGGTTCTTCAGGATGAGGCTTGAGGGTAAGTATAGGCTCCCTCTCTTCCAGAAACAAACAGCTATGCATGTGTGTTCATTCGTTACCCCCAACTCCTTCTTTGGTCTGAAGGAATGCAAGCCAGGCAACATGTAAGGGATCACCTCTAGACTCATCTGCCATGGACTCAAATCCCAGAGACTTACTACTGTGCGGGCCTTAAGCAGATTACTGAACCTCTCTGAGCTCCCTTTTCTTATTATAAAATGAAGCTCATAACTGGAACTAGGCCCCCAGGGCTGCTGTGAAAATGAATGGGGAGGGGCTGGAGAGATGGCCTAGTGGTTAAGAGCGCCGACCGCTCTTACAGAGGACCTGGGTTCGATCCCCAGCATCCACATGGCGGCCGAGAACCGTCTGAAACTCCAATTCCAGGGGAATCCGAGACCCTCTTCTGACCTCCGCGGCACTGCACGACATGGGTGAACAGACTTGCATGCAGACAGTACATTCATACACATACGGAAATAAAATTAATAAAAAAAAAGAAAGAAAATGAATGGGGATAATGAATGGGACATGTGGTGCTCGCAGCTGGTAAGCATGAAAAAGGGGACCTCAGCACTCGGCCAGGGTCCCTGGGACACCCTTGCCACCCATGATGCAGACCCTAGCAGGCAGGGCCCTGACAGGAACGGCAAAAAGATGGGTGACTAGGACTCATCAGAACTGACTTCCCTAGGCTTCCACTCTGACAGTCTACTCTGACCCACTGATCAAAGTCTTACCAGGCATCAAAACTCACAGGATGGCTGTGGCCTTGGGAAGCAGAGGTAGGAGAATCAAAGGTCCAAGCTACATGGTAACCAGCCTGGGCTACATGAGACCCTGTCTCAAAAATAAAATAAAATGAAATGAAAAGAAAAGGCTGCTTGGGAGTAGAGGAGCGGATGAGGCTGCCGCAGCCTCTGCTCGGTGCGGCTCCTCCCTCCGAGCCTCTGCCGCTCTTCCCCCACCTCATGCACACATTTGTTAAAGATCTACTTTTATTTTAAATTATGTGTATGTGTGTGGATTCTGGCATGTGAATGCAATGCCTACAGGGCCAGAAGAGGGCACCAGATCCCCGGGAACAGGAGTTACAGGAGTCATGAGCCTCCTCACATGGGTTCTAGGAACTGAGAACCTGGATATTGGGCAAGAGCCAGCAAGCACTCTTACCCAGGCCACCATTTCGTTTTTTTTTTAAATTTTTATTTATTCTTGTATGTGTATGAATGTACTGTCTGTATGCAGGTCTGTGCACCCGTGTCGTGCAATGCCAAGGAGGTCAGAAGAGGGCATCGGATTCCCCTGGAACTGGAGTCACAGATGGTTCTCAGCCACCATGTGGGTGCTGGGGATCGAACCCGGGTCCTCTGCAAGAGCAGTGTTCTTAACCTCTAGGCCATCTCTCCAGCCCCTCTTTCTTTTTAAAATTTTATGTGTATGAATGTATTGCCTGCACCCGTGTCATGCAATGCCTCAGAGGTCAGAAGAGGGCTTCGGATTTTCCTGTAACTGGAGTTAAGGATGGTTCTTAGCCACCATGTGGGTACTCAGAATCAAACCCAGATCTGCAAAAGCATTTGCAGTCAGTGCTCTTAACCACTGAGCCATCTCTCCAGCCGCCCTATTTCTTAGGAAAGCAGACTGACAGGTAAAAACAGTCAGCTCGACTACATTCTGCTCTGAAAGAAATCAAAATAAACAAATTCTGTCATTTGGAATACTGTTGTAGGAGACCAAACTACCTTCTGGACTGATTATAAATTCCTCTGGGAAACAACATAGCTAAAATCTTTGTCTTTTTTTTTTGGAGACAGGGTCTCCCTAGCTGGCCTAGAACTCACTCTGTAGACCAGGCTGGCCTTGACTCACAGAGATCCACCCACCTCTACCTCCAGAGTGCTAGGATTAAAGGCGTGCACCTCCACTCCAGGCTTCCCAGCTTCAAGATGGCTCTTAGCCACCAAGTAGTTGCTGGGAATCAAACCAACTGGGATCCTCTGCTAGAGCAGTTGGTGCTCTTAACCACTGAGCCATCTCTCCAGCCCCTAAAAACCAACTTTTATTTTAACCCTTATACCTTGTAATTTTGGCTCAATCCTTTTCTGGACCATTTTTTTGCTAAATATAAAAATGTTTGGGGGGGGGTCCTGCAAGTCACTGTAGTCACCTTGGCCTTGCCCATCCCTAACCTTCCTCGGCCTTCTACAGGCTCTCTGCTTCCCTCTTGCTGGATACCGCACTTTCTCCCCAGAGTACCCCTGAAGCAGACCTTGCACCCTGTCACCTCCCTCCCTACCCCACCACCTCCTTGCTTCCGGAACAGAATAGCAGAGCCTAAGCATCTGGGAGACCCCTCCGTCATCCACACTGACCTGTCCGAGGATGCTGGTGCCTGGTGCCTTCTATTTCTCTGGATTCTACACTCACTCTTATCCTGCCCCATCTTGCAGGAACCTGGCCCACACAGGTCCAGCATTTCTCTATGAACATGCCTCCAGCTTACAGGACTGCACACCACACTCGGCACAATGGATGTTCCCTAAGCTGCTGGTTTCTGAGGTGATTTGTCAAGCATAGAACAGACACAGGGTAGTTGACTCTTTCCCTGTGGAAATGTAAGCTACGAGGCCAGGCCCCTCTGTCTAGGTACCAGCAGAATTCCCACGGCCTAACCCTTTGTATGCTACTCAAACCAATGGCTGACTATGTGATTTTTCACCCTGGTGGCCACATGCGTTCCTGTCACACAAAGGTCAGACTCAAGCCACAGGGCCTGTCTGGACAAGCCTGAGCACTGGAATACCGAGACTACCTCCTGAGCTGGGTCTGTCCCTGCTCCACTATGCTGGCTGACACTTGGACCCCAGCCTCCACAGCAGGACTAGTCTACACACTAGGACGCAATCTAACCAGGCACAAGATAGGAATCCTACAGTCCCACCAAGACTGTCGGCACACTGCAGAGCATTCACAATGCCATGGGGCAGCTCACCACACCCCAACTTGTGCTGGAAGCTTAGAACGCAAGCTTCCCACCACCCTGGCCACACTTTGGGAGGAAAGCTGGTCCAACTACGATAGAAGAGTAAAAAATTCTGCAGAATGAGATCTCCCTGACCAGGACCTTACTTTCTGACTTGTTACAGCAAACACAGACTCCTAATGGGAGAAGACCTTGAAGCCCTAACTCAACCACCCCCACTACGGGGGGCAGGAGAGTAAGTCAAAGTGGTTCAGTAAGCTGCCTGGTCTTAGTCATGAGTTGGACAGCTAGGGCTAGCAGTCTGATTGTCCAGCATCCCTGCCCAGTTTCCTAACTGCCACATATTGGGATCAAACCAACAACTGTGCAAGGAACAGTACTGTCTGGGAGGGACCTCTGTGCAAAGTGAATGAAATGTTCCACTCTCCAAACAGGACATACTGGCTCAAGGCTTCTACCCAGGATCTGTCCTTCTCCTTTCCATCAAGACACTTAATACCTGCTTAGTCTCTCACACCTACCAGAGATATGAGGTTAAAGGAGCCTTAAAGAGACAGAGACCAATGATGCTACTTATACCTAGGCCACAGCAATGGACAGGAGGCTCCACCAGGCCTAACTAACACAGCGTCCTCATTCTGCTTCAGGGCCTCAGGCCACAAGTGCTTCAAGTACACAGTCTCCACAGCACATTCCCTCTCCCAGATGATTAAGTAGTTCCCTCTGGAGAGTTCAATTCTTGTCTAGCCTTAAAGTCCTCTCTAACTCCTTTCTGCTCTGCAAGGACACCCCTTGGCTCATGAGATAAGACAGAATGTGGTCCTTTCTCTTTTGATGGTAGAATACGTCTTGGCCCATAAGCCTCATGGTTGAAAGAGGCCTGGTGAGCCGGGCGTGGTGGCGCGCGCCTTTAATCCTAGCACTCAGGAGGCAGAGGCAGGCGGATCTTTGTGAGTTCAAGGCCAGCCTGGTCTACAGAGTGAGTTCCAGGACAGCTGGAACTACAGGGAGATCCTGTCTCGAAAAGACCAAAAAAAAAAAAAAAAAAAGAGGCCTGGTGATGCGGACAGCTGGAACTACAGGGAGATCCTGTCTCGAAAAGACCAAAAAGAAAAAAAAAAAGAGGCCTGGTGATGCAAAGTCAAGGCCTTCAGAGCCCAGCAGTGCAGGCAGACAGCCATTGGCCAGCAGTCCTGAGGTGGCTGGGTCAGCACTGACAGTCAGAGTCTCTAGACTGCTCCTCACCCCACAACACATGCAGCATATTCCAAGGCACTTCATACATGCTGCTGTCCTTTTTTTTTTTTTAAAGAAGATGGATATCCCTAGGCTTCTAGATAATTCTCCTAGTTTTTAAATATAGATGGTTCAAGCCGGGCGTGGTGGCGCACGCCTTTAATCCTAGCACTCAGGAGGCAGGGGCAGGAGGATCTTTGTGAGTTCAAGGCCAGGCCGGTCTGCACAGCAAGTTCTAGGCCAACTAGAACTACAGGGAAACCCTGTCTCAAAAAGACCAGAAAAACATATTCTTAGATATAAACCAACTGAAACCTGTCAGGATGCAGATTGGATGAGAATGTGGACACAGGTGGTCCACTTTGTGAGTTTTTTAAGGGTTTCTTTTTATTTATGTGTGTGTAGGTCCCCGTGGAGGCCAGAAGAGGGTGTGGATTCACAAAGAGCTAGAGTTAAGAGTGGTTAATGATGAACTCTGCCTAAGAGCAGTTCCACTTTTAAATGCTGGTATCTCTTCAGTGCACTTGGTGACCTGTCTCTTTTGTGTTTTTTGAGGCCGGGTATGGCTATGCAGCTCAGGCAGGCTGCAAGCTCAAGGTAATCCTTCAGTTTCTTCCTCTGGAGTACTGGCTAGGATTAGAGGAGTACACCACACCTGGCCCACTTGAGACTTCTGCCTTTCAGAATAAAAGTCCCACCATAGCACTAATATATCTTGCTTATAAAAAAAATTGTGAATCAACCATCTAGAAGTACTTTGCCAGCTTGTGGCTACAGGGTTCTCCCACAACCACTATCCAAACTACTAAAATGTTACGAAGCAAGGAACTCCTGCATTCACGTGGGGACACTGTCCACAGCCACAGCACACCAATGCTCCTCCCACACCTGCACCAAGGCTTAACTATGAGCTCACTGAGATGCTGTATTTCAGGATTTGGGTCCAAAACAAAGCTATTGCCACAAGGCCTCTCTTTCTCACACATCGAAGAGCAGCGACCTCTGCTCCCTGGAACAAACCCAAAGCTGTAGAAAGACACCAAACATTGAATGGACAGTTTTACCACAGAGACCTGAGCTCATCTTCCACTAGGGCATTCTCAAGGGTCACAAAGCTGGGCTGGAGAGACGGCTCAGCAGATCAAGGTCATGGCTGCTTGTGCTCAGGATCCAGGTTCAGTGTCCAGCATCCACATGCACGGCAGCTAACAACCACCTATCTGTAAACTCCAGTTCCAGGAGACCTGACTCCCTCTTCTGGCCTCCATGGGGACTGCAAACACACTGCACTTAACACAGGTACAGGCAAACACCCATATACATAAAATTAAAAACAAAAATTTGATGGCTTACTCAGTAGGCACGCGCGCGCGCACACACACACACACAGGTGAGAACTCTTGCCTTTCACACATGAATACACAACTAAATTAAGAATGTTTACAATTGTTTGAAGAACCACCATTTGGGTTTCTCACTTCTAGAATTACAGCTCTTTCAAGGTCCTTAAATTCACTTCCACAATGGGTCAGCAGAGGACAAGGTCAGGAGAACCAGCTCTAAGGAGACACCAGCTGCCTGGATATGCACTGGGATCCAAACTGCAGGGATCAAGGGACAGAGAAGAACGGCTCCAGCACACCCTTTGTTAAGCAAACTGAAAGGTCAAGTTCAAGGCCTCAGAGTCAAAGGCCCAGTCTTTTATTTATTTATTTATTTATTTATTTATTTATTTATTTATTTATTTTTTGTCTTTTCGAGACAGGGTCTCCCGTAGCCCCAGCTGTCCTCAGAGTCAAAGGCCCACCCAGTCTTTTATTTATTTATTTATTTATTTATTTATTTATTTATTTATTTTTTGTCTTTTCGAGACAGGGTCTCCCGTAGCCCCAGCTGTCCTGGGACGCACTCTGCAGACCAGGCCGGCCTTGCACAGGCCCAGTCCTGATCAGCAGTTACCGAGCCACTGCCCTCTGCCCAGCTTCCCCCCAGCTCACATGTTGAAGGCTTGGCCTCTGTACAATGTTACAAGATTCCAGAATCTTTTCTGGAGATGGGGGCCAAGCTGCAAGAAGCAGGGAACTGAATATGCCGCCCTGGTCCCTTCCTCACTCTCTGTGTGCCAGGCTGTGGTGCTGGGGACACCCTGACCCAGCGGAGACACTGCCAAGAAACACAAAATGGCTCAGAGACAGGCTGCAGTTTAGGCCAGGGTTGCTGGACTGTGCATGGTGGTCTGGGAAAGCCTCACCATTACCTCAGCCCCAGGGAAGACTATTCCAGAACTAAAATCTCTAGACAGAAGCATGCGGGACACACTGCAGCAATCACAGGACCTTTTACTACAAACTGTGCACAGTGGGCAAGTGGGTGAGGGACCAGCTCAGGGAATCTTAGAGAATCCTCTCAGGACTTGGATCTCACTCAGTTCTGAAAAGCCACCAGAAGGTTCTAAGCAGGAGTGACAGTACAGAGGCTGCTAGGTGGGAAATGATGGAATCTAGTTCAGTCAGGTGACAGAGCAGAAAGCCACATCTAGACATGGAAGCAATTTTTTTTAATTTTATTTGTTTTGTATGTGTATGAATGTACTGTCTGCATGTAGGTTTGTGCACCTGTGTCGTGCCATGCCACGGAGGTAGGAAGAGGGCATTGGACTCCCCTGGAACTGGAGTTAAAGATGGTTTTCAGCCACCATGTGGGTGCTAGGGGATCGAACCCAGGTCCTCTGCAAGAGCAGTCAGCGCTCTTAACCGCTAGGCCATCTTTCCAGCCCCCCTCCTTTTATTTTAGGAAGAAAAAAAATTTTTTTTTTTGGTCTTTTCGAGACAGGATCTCCCTGTAGCCACAGCTGTCCTGGAATTCACTCTGTAGACCAGGCTGGCCTTGAACTCACAAAAATCCACCTGCTGCTGCCTCCCAAGTGCTAGGATTAAAGGTGTGCACCACCACGCCCAGTTTAGGAAGCAATTTTTAAGAGCGAAAAGGTTGTGCAGCTTGAGTTGGATGTGCTTCAACAAAGACAGCAGCAGAGGCAGAATGCCCTCACACTTCACAGTCACTTATTCGGAGACTACAGGAGGCAGAGAGAGAATGAAGCAGAGCAAAGCCATAATCCAGGCTCCCCTGGCTAAACACGGGTCAGCTGGGTCTGCACATACTACCTCAGACTAAGATGGAGAAGGCCCTCCGTGCCGCACCTGTGCGCTCTGCACAGTTCATAAGGAAGGCCCACACCCACCGAACAGAGTTCAGCCAGGGCAAAGAATAGATAAAAAGCAAAGGTGTCCCATCAAGACTGTCCTTTTGATTCCCAGAAAATCTCTCAGGGAGGTACCTCAAGCTACTGCCACAGGAAGGTGGCCACCTTGAAAAAGCACCTGATTCCTGGCTACCTGCCCCATTTAGAAAAGTCGGGCTGGAGAGATGGCCTAGCGGTTAAGAACGCCAACTGCTCTTGCAGAGGACCTGGGTTCGATCCCCAGCACCCACATGGTGGCTGAGAACCGTCTTTAACCCCAGTTCCAGGGGAATCGGACACCCTCTTCTGACCTCCGAGGCATTGCACGACACGGGTGCACAAACCTACATGCAGACAGTACATCATACACATAAAAAAAAAAAAAGGCATAGGTCACCCACCCCTCCCTACATGCACAAGAAATTTGTTCTATACAAATTTGGCTTTGGAGTGCATCTTTTGGCTGGGCCCCATCAACCTATCCTCCGAACCTTGGTGGTACCACCTGACTCCTAACTGGAAAGAAGGCAGAGGCCAGGCAAGCCAGGGAGGGCACAGGGCAAAGGCAGAAGTGGTTCCACCCAGGTTCTGATTTAAATTTCCTCAGCTTCCTCACTTAGCATCCTCATTAGCTGGTATGGAATCTGAACTCCTGGACACATCAAGCCATTCTCTTTCCTGGCCACTTCTCTGAGATCACTCTTGGCACAGCAAGGAAGGTGCCCCTGACCTGAGTGCCGCCCCCCCCCCCGTCAACCTCCTAGTCTCCTCTTGGAGGTTGCAAACAGGGGCACTCCTATCTGCAAACCCTCCCTCCTAAAGAGGGCTTTGTGGTTGGGGCACCCCTCTGTCCCCCCAGCTTCCCCAAGGAGGTTGAGTGCTGAGTAACAGCATAAAAATGCTGACTTTGTGGGGCTGGAGAGATGGCCTAGCGGTTAAGAGCGCCGACCGCTCTTACAGAGGACCCGGGTTCGATACCCAGCACCCACATGGCGGCTGAGAACCGTCTGAAGCTGCAATTCCAGGAGAACTCCAGTTCCAGGGGAATCTGAGACCCTCTTCTGAACTCCGCGGCGTTGCCTGACACGGGTGCAGACTTGCATGCAGGACATGTACATTTCCAAACACATACAGAAATAGATAAAATTAACTTAAAAAAAAATTTTAAAAAAAAAAAATGCTGACTTCGTACGGGCTGGAGATGAGTTGGCTCAGCAATTAAGAGCACTGGCTGGGGCATAGGACGTATGGCCCTAGCGGTTTGTGGTAAGAGCGCCACCTGGCACGGGCATGGGCAGATTCTTTTAATCTCGCACCTTGGGAGGGCAGAGGCAGGGGCATCTTTTTTGAGTTCAAGCCAGCCTGGTCTACAGATCAGTCCCAGGACAGCTTCGGGGCTACAGGGAGCCACTTGTCTCAAAAAGACCACCAAAATAAAAAAAAAAACAGATGCTTGCAGAATGACCGGGTTCGATTCCCAGCCCACATGGGAACCGTCTGTAACTCCCCAGTTCTCAGGGGAATCGTGATACCCCTTTCTGACCTCCAGGCATTGCACGGACATAGGTGCACAAACCTGCATTGCAAACAGTATTTTATACACATACAAAAATAAATTAAAAAAAAAAAAAAAACACTGACTGCTCTTACAGAGTACCCAGGATCGATTCCCAACACCTCACGTTGGCTAAGAACAGTCTTTAGCACCAGGCGCGGTGGCACACACCTTTAATCCCAGCACTAGGGAGGGGAGGCAGAGGCAGGAGGCAGGAGGCAAGGGGATCTGAGTTCAAGACCAGCCTGGTCTACATAGCTAGCTTCAGGCCAGCTGGGACCAAAGGGAGACGCTCTTTTGTCTCAAAAAAAAAAAAAAAAAAAAAAAAAAAAAAGCTGACTCCAGCCTGGGACCTACTGCAGACCCAGGGAAATCAGCAGAAGGGCTCCAGCCCTGCCACCCCCCCCCCCAACTCAAGTTGCACTTGTGTTACCCACCCCACCCCTAATCCTCTTCCCTCCCCAGTTAGAAAAGAAGGGCCAACTGGAAGGCCATTTTCCGCCTGCAGAAGAGGGGCTGTGACATGAGCAGGAAAGGAAAGCCTTAACCCTCACAGATGTGAGCTAAACTAGCAAAACCAGACGACTCAAACAAGTGAATGACCATGCCACAGCCCTCACCAGAACAAGTGAATGGCCACGCCACACCCTTCACAGAAAGATGACCTCTTAGCATCACCTAATGGGTCAAATTTCCTTGTTGTCATTAAGAGGACTTGTCTGCTGACTTGGGATCTCTCCTGCCTCGGTCTCCCTGTGATGGGAGCCACCGCACCCTATGGCTTCAAAAAATGTCTTCTTGAGCTGGGCGTGGTGGCACAGGCCTTTAATCCTAGCACTCAGGAGGCAGAGGCAGGCGGATCTTTGTGAGTTCAAGGCCAGCCTGGTATACAGAGTGAGTTCCAGGACACCTGGGGCTACAGGGAGACCCTGTCTCGAAAAGGGACAAAAAAAAAAAAAAAAAAAAAAAAAAAAAAAAAAGTCTTCTCATGGCTCAGTTTGTTCAAATGCCGATGCAGGCAAAACCCACAACCCAACTACAACGCACAACCTCACTTCGTCTTTAACGGCCCTCTTCTCAAAGTCCATTTCATTACTGATAAAAAATGTTTTGCAGGGTGTGGTGGCTAGTGGCACAGGCCTTAATCCCAACACTGAGAGGCAGAGGCAGGCTGTTCTCTATGAGTTCAAGGCCAGCCTGGTCTACATATCGAGTTCGGACATATGACGTGCTCCAGGGCAGAGGAGGGGCCCGATAAGCCCCATAAAAAAAAAAAAAAAAAAAAAACTTACAGATTACTACTTAAGAAATTGAGGGCTGGAGAGATGGCTCAGTGGTTAGGAGCACCACTCATCTTGCGAGGACCAGGGTCATCCCCAGCAACCCACAGGGTGGCTAAGACCCTCTTTAACTCCAGTTCCAGGGGAATCCAACGCCCCTCTTCTGACCTCCCAGGCATTTACGACCAGGTGCACACCTACATGCAGACAGATCATCATACACATAAAAAATTTAAAAAAAGGGGCTGGAGATGGGCCTCGCGGTTAAGAGCGCCGACCCTCTACAGAGGACCGGGTCGATCCCCCGCACCCACATGGCGGGCGAGAACCGTCTGAAGCTCCTCCAGAACTCCAGTTCCAGGGGAATCCGAGACCCTCTTCTGACCTCCGCAGCGTTGCACCGACAGGGGGCACAGACTTGCATGCAGACCAGTACATTCTTACACTACAGAAATAAATAACATTAATTAAAAAAAAATTTTTAATTATAAAAAATAAAAGAAATTGAACTGTTGACCAGCTGATTCCTTTAACCCCCAGTAACCCCAGCACTTGGGAGAGGTGGAAGGTTCAAGAGTTCAAGATCACCCTAACCCAGGCCATCAGACCATCCCAAAAAAGAGGAGAAGGAGATAGAGAGAGGCGGGGGAAACCTCTACAACAAGCTCAGTTGATCTGCTCCTACCTCATTTTCCCTGTAAACTAGCACTTAGCTCTGAGCACTGGGTCCTCCCCTGAACACAAGTCTGTCTACCCTGCTCCATCACACTCTGTGCACTGGGTCCTCCCATGAACACAAGTCTGTCTACCCTGCTCCATCACACTCTGTGCACTGGGTCCTCCCATGAACACAAGTCTGTCTACCCTGCTCCATCACACTCTGTGCACTGGGTCCTCCTATGAACACAAGTCTGTCTACCCTGCTCCATCACACTCTGTGCACTGGGTCCTCCCATGAACACAAGTCTGTCTATCCTACTCCATCACACGCTGGCCCATCACCCTCATGTCCCTAAGCCAGGAGTTTCTCCAGCCCTCAGAGAGCATAGCAGAGTCAAGACAGTAGTTCCCACCTGCACAGCAACAGATTCAAGGACATCTGCTCATACAGCTGTGCCTCCGCTTGTTTGGCAGGAGCTTGGGGGTCAGGACACTGGAACCTTAAAAGGAATTCAACCTTCCCATTGCAATTCTCATTTTACAGACAAGCAACAAAGGCCCAAAAAAAAAAAAAAAAAAAAGGGATTACTTCCTATTGGTTGGCTGGGAGCATGATCAGAAGTGGAACTGGTACGCGACAATCATATATATATATACTTATATTCACTTATCCGTTTGTGTGTACGTGTGGCAGTGTGCACAAGCCTCAGTGTATGTGGAGGTCAGAGGACAACTGGCAGGAGTTGTTTGTCTTCCACCATGAAGATCCTGGGGATCAAACTTAGGTCATCGGGGTTAGTGGCAAGGGCCTTTACCTGCTGAGCCACCTCACTGGCTCCACACAGATATTTTAGATAGTTATTTACTACAGGTGGCATTCAAGGGCTTCCTCTGCACCTGGCAGTCTGCTATGGGCTTCAAGTCTCACAACACTCCAAAAGCAGTACCATGCTCCTTTAAGGACTGGGTTAATAAATAATGGTTCAGAGAGTCCTGAGTAATTCCCTCCAAGACTGCCCAGAAACGTAGAAAAGGAGCTAGGGCTCCAAAGTCAAACCCTAGGATTCCAGAGGCAGAACTCCCCCTGCCAAGCTATCCCTGTACTGGGGAGAGGAGGCTAGTACAGTCCCAGTACAGGGAGGAGGGGAGGGGTCCAGGCTCAGAAAGAAGAGCAGAGTGTGGAGCTTTATCTGGGGTCAGGTCTCTACTCCCAAGGGTACCCTAGTTCAACTGGATTATAACCCTAGTAAGCTGCACTTCAAAGGGACACAAACGAAGCACAGAAGGACCCCGGCTGGCTCAGGCACTACTTTCCTTGTACATCCAGCTGGAAGTGGACACATAAGGAAGCCCCCACCCCCCCGCCCCGCCAAGGCTGCTACACGAGGTAAGAAGGAGCTCTCCAGGGTCTTTCAGAAGGCAATCTAACAAAAACTTAGGTAAAGCAATTAAAACTTGATTTACAGGCTGGAGAGATGGCCTAGCGGTTAAGAGCACACCGACTGCTCTTGCAGGGGACCCGGGTTCAATCCCTAGCACCCACATGGCGGCTGAGAACTGTCTTTAACTCCAGTTCCAGGGGAATCCGACGCCCTCTCCTGACCTCCGCAGCATTGCACGACACAGATGCACAAACCTGCATGCAAACAGTACATTCATACACATAAAAATAAATAAAATTGCTGGGCATGGTGGCGCACGCCTTTAATCCTAGCACTCGGGAGGCAGAGGCAGGTGGATCTTTGTGAGTTCAAGGCCAGCCTGGTCTACAGAGTGAGTTCCAGGACAGCTGGGGCTACAAGGAGACCCTGTCTCGAAAAGACCCAAAAAAAAAATAAATAAATAAATAAATAAATAAATAAAATTGCCAGGTGTGGTGGTGCACACCTTTAATCCTAGCGCTCGGGAGGCAGAGGCAGGGGGATCTTTGTGAGTTCAAGGCCAGCCTGGTCTACAGAGTGAGTTCCAGGACAGCTGGGGCTACAGGGAGACCCTGTCTCAAAATGACAAAAAATAAATAAATGGGGGCTGGAGAGGTGGCCTAGCGGTTAAGAGCACCGACCACTCTTGCAAAGGACCCGGGTTCGACCCCCAGCACCCACATGGCGGCTGAGAACCGTCTGTAACTCCAATTCCAGGGGAATCTGAGACCCTCTTCTGACCTCCGCGGCACTGCACGACACGGGTACACAGACCTACGTGCAGACAGTACATTCGTACACATAAAAAATAAGTAAAATTAACCCTGTCTCGAAAAGACCAAAAATAAAAAAAATGATGAAAATAAAAAAATAAAACTTGATTTACTGGGCATAGTAGCTCACTCCTGCAATCCTAATACTTAGAAGTCTGAAGCAGGCGGGCCATGAGTTCACAGGTCAACCTGGGCTATATACAGGTTATACTAGGCTACAAGAGTAAAACCCTGATGTTTTTTTCTTAATGCCTTTCATTTTTTATTGTTTTTTTAAATTTTTTTATGCGTATGAATGTACTGTCTGCATGCAGGTTTGTGTACCCCTGTCGTGCAATGCCACAGAGGTCAGAAGAGGGTGTTGGTTCCCCTGGAACTGGAGTCAAAGACAGTTCTCAGCCGCCATGTGGGTGCTGGGGATCGAACCCAGGTCCTCTGAAGAGCAGTCGGCGCTCTTAACCACTAGGCCATCTCTCCAGCCCAAACCCTGATCTGTTTTAAAAGCTCATCAGGTCGGGCGTGGTGGCGCATGCCTTTAATCCTAGCACTTGGGAGGTAGAGGCAGGTGGATCTTTGTGAGTGCAAGGCTAGCCTAGCCTGGTCTACAGAGTGAGTTCCAGGTCAGTGGGACTACAGGGCGTACCCTTTGTCTCGAAACGACACAAAAAAAAAAAAAAAAAAAAAAAAGCTCATCAGGGCAGCATTGAAGAGATGGCTCAAAGGTAAGAACATGTGGTGTTCTTCCAGAGGACCCAGGTTTGACTCAGCACCCACCCACAGCTAACAACCACCAGCAGCTCCTGCTCCAGGGGAGCCAACACCCCTTTCTGGCCTCTGGGCACTGCAAGCACTGGTGCATTTAGATACATGCAGGTAAAATACTCACACAAGTAAAATATTTTGTCGTGTTTTTTTTTTGTTTGTTTTTGAGACCGGGTCTCCCTGTAGCTCCAGCTGGCCTGGAACTCACAGATATCCAACTGCCTCTGCCTCTGAGTGCTGGGATTAAAGGCGAGGGCCACCATATCCAGCAGTAAACTATTGCTGAGATTGATGGGCATGCCTCTATCTCCCAGCCTTCAGGAGGCTGAGACGTGAGGGGAACCACCATTACACCTCATTTCAGTTCTTTGGGTAAATGACTTTTTTTTTTTGGCCTTTTCGAGACAGGGTCTCCCTGTAGCCCCAGTTGGCCTGGAACTCACTCTGTAGACCAGGCTGCCCTTGAACTCACAGAGATCCACCTGCCTCTGCCTCCCAAGTGCTAGGATTAAAGGTGTGCGCCGCTACACCCAGCCTGGGTAACCAACTTTTAAGATTGTCAGTACTGGGGCTGGAGAGAGGGCTCAGCATGTGGGCAGTGCACACACATGGCACACTTCCATAAATGCAGAGAAACACTCATGTGCATAAAAAAATAGGCGGGGCTGCAGAGATGGCTCAGAGGTTAAGAGCACCAACTGCTCTTGCAGAGGACCTGGGTTCAATTCCCAGCACCCACATGGTGGCTAAGAACTGTCTTTAAGCTGGGTGTGGTGGAGCACACCTTTAATCCTAGCACTCAGGAGGCAGAGGCAGGCGGATCTCTGTGAGTTTGAAGCCAGCCTGGTCTACAGAGTGAGTTCTAGGCCAGCTGGGGCTGTAGGGAGACCTGCCTTAAAAAAAAAAAAAAAGTGTGTATGGGCAGATCTCTGAGTTCAAGGCCAGCCTGATCAACGTAGTGAGCCCCAGGCTAGCTGGGGCTACAGGGAGACCAGTCTCAGAAAACAAAAAATAAAAATAAATAAATAAATACAGATATTAAAAACAAACTTGTCTAAGACTGTCAGTGCTAATAACTGGGGAGATGGCTCATCAGGTAAAGGTCCTGTCCGAAAACCTGCCAAGTTAAGCTGGACCCCAGAACACACACTGGAAGAACTCTTGCAGTTTGTCCTCTGATCCCACACGCCTGCACTTGCACATATGAACACACTCATACAATAAATAAATGGAAAAAAATTAGGATTGCCCATAACACTCTTCACACCTGTGGAGGAGCAAAGGTCTTTTTTTAGTAAATTTTTTTAACTATTTTTTTTGTCTTTTCGAGACAGGGTCTCCCTGTAGCCCCAGCTGTCCTGGAACTCACTCTGGCCTTGAACTCACAAAGATCGGCCTGCCTCTGCCTCCCAAGTGCCCGGCAGTAAATTTTTTGAAACAGTCTCCGTAAGTAGCACAGGCTGGCCTTCAACTTGAAGCATCCCGCTTCCACCCTCCTAGGCTGAGATTACAGGCATGAACCACCATGCCCAGACTAAAAGTCAATTTTTTTTTTGAGACAGGGTCTCCTTATAGCCCCAATTGGCCTGGAATTCACTCTGTAGACCAGGCTGGCCTTGAACTCACAGAGATCTGCCTGCCTCTGCCCCCCCAATGCTAGGATTAAAGGCGTGCGCCACCACGCCCAGTAAAAGTCAATTTTAAAGGAGCCCTTGCTGGGTCTGGTGGTGCCCGCTGGGCCCATAATTCCAGTTGGGACCATAATTCCAGCACTGGGGAGGCAAAGGCAGGTGGATCTCTGTGAGTTCCAGGCCAGCTGGGACTACAAGGAGACCCTGTCTCAAAAAGACTAAACAAACAAAACGAGTCTTTATGTTGTGGGGGGGGGGGTCTGGAAAAAATGCAAGACATTCTCAGACCACCATCCCCTCACAGTGGAGAAAAACAAGAGACCTAGAAGTTCCTGGGGTCCTATTCCAGACGCACTAATCCCCTAGCACAGACCAATAGGGGACTAATCAATCACAGATATCACAGAGAGTGTTCACCATGACCCCTCTGCACAGGTGCATCACAAACTAACTGATCGATATTACAAACTCAGAAGGTGAGACACACAGTGGTTAAGTGTGGGCACACACCGCTAACAGGTGGCAGAACAAGCACCTGGACCTGTGCGTCAGCCCAGCACCTAGGCTTCTCTTCATCTCTCTCTCCACTTACTCAGGCACCAAAGATTCCAGAAAGGGTGTAGCTGGAATATAGAAAAAATTAAAAACTACTGTTGGGGAAATGTCCAAAAGGACAAAACACAAATCAAAACTTAAGACTACAGACCTAATGCCAAAGTGGTCCAGCACCTGTGATCTCTGGGAAGGCAGAAGCAGGAGATCAGGAGTTCAAGATGCACTTGGGACTACATGAGACCCTGTCACACACTCCCAAAAGTACAAGCCTGGGACTTGGAAGCTTAAACTAGAATGGAGAACTCCACAAGAAAGAAAATTGTGAAACATATTTTATTAGTAGTTACTGCTTGTGTCCCTTAAGAGCTAAAATACTGGCCTGTGAGCCTAAAAGGAGGGCTAAAAATAGGCATTTGCAGCAAGCTTTGGGAAGCTCTAAGCTTGCTTATGAAACATCACTTCTGTAGACTCCCAAAAAACATATGCATCACAGAGCACGAAAATCCCAAGACCACACAGCCACTCCACTGGGGTCACGTTTAAATGTGTCCAGGTTGCAAATAAAACCAGGGCTGGAAAAGGGCCTAGAGGTCCGTGTTGGCCCAAGATAACGCCAGGACCTCACCTTACCAGACAGACAACCCAATCACAGAATTCACTCTCAAAAAGCACCCAGGCCTTAACCCGCTTAAAGCCAAAAGCTACTTAATTTAACTCAGGTAGCCTGCTAAAGACTGCTGCAAAGATCCTAAACCAAACTGTAGTCAGCGTCTCTCTCGTCTTAAGATTCCAGAAAAACAACAGAGCAAATCGTCCCTACCGAGACTTTCTGCTCTGGGCACTTGGAGCAGGTCGGCCTTCATGCACTGCGAAGGAAAGTTGAGATGCCAGGCAAGCTGTCTTCTTCCCACGATCAATAACCCCAGTGACGCAAGCTAGCCCGGGCCCCTGGCCTTGCACAAAATGCCAGCTCAGGCACCCGAGGCCGCCTGATGTCACGGCTGATTTAAACCCACAAGGCAGGTTCACCCTCGGCTCCACGCGGCGGCCAGTGTGGACGGCCCTGTGCAAACTTCTGAGGAGCGCGGCTCCCAGGGATGATTATAGCCCTGAGTTTTAAAGAGGGGCAGGACAGAGGGCGCCGTGCAGCAGCTTCCCCGGCCTGTGGGTGGAGGGCAGGATCTGAGGAACATGGAGGTTCCAGCCTGCCCCTTGCATAAGAGGGCTCGGGAAGGGACCGAGAGAAAGGCCGGGAGGAGGGCGCTGAACTAGCACCCCCGCGACCGCACGCGAGCGCCGGCCGAACCAGCCACGCGCACAGACGCGGCGCCCGCGGCGGGTCCGGGGTGCTGTCCTCGGTCCCTCAGGGCAGGGCCGCTGGAGCAGGCCGCTGGGCCTGGCGCGCTCCGGGCCGTGTCGGCCTCGCGGAGGCCCCACGCGGCGGGGGAGGGGAGCCGGGGCGGCGGCGGCGGGGCGAATGCGCCCAACTGTCACGGCCCGACCGGCCACTCCCTCAGCCGCGCACGCCCCCCGCGGCCCTCGGCTCCCGCCGGGCCCAACGTGCGATCCCCGCTCACCGCGGCCCTCGGCGAGGCCCCGCGCCGCCCGCTAGGCCCAGGCGCGCCGTTGCCTCCCTCAACCGCTGAGGCCCCGCGGCCCGGAAAACGCCCGAGTCACGGCGGGGCCGGAAGCGCGGACCCACCTGGCGGCGGCTGTCCGTTCACCGCGGCCGGCGGCGCCGCGTGCTTCGTCCACGGGTTCACCTTGGGCGGCGGCGCCTCCACGAAGTCCCGGCGCCCGGCGCCCGCGCCCGGCTCCCCGCCGCCGTCCTCGCCGTCGCTGGCCGCCTCGGGCCCGGGCCGCGGGCTCTCGCGCCCCGCCGCCAACGCCGCAGCCGCCCCGTCCCGGGCAGGCCGGGCGCCGTGGGGCCGCGCTCTGCGGGGGACGCCGTCCGGCTCGCCGCCGCCGCCGTCCGCGGGGCCCGGCTCGGCCTGGGCCTCGGGTGCCGGCTTCTTGCGCGCCAGGCCGCGCTCGTCGGCCTGCAGCAGCGCGGCGGCCCCGGGCAGCAGCGGCTCCACCTGCGCGGCCATCGGCGCCGACGCGGACCCGCGGGAGGCCGGCTCGGGGGCGCGGCGGGCGCGGGGCGCGCGGAGGAGGCGCGGGGGGCGCGGCGGGCGGGCGGCGGGGCGTCCTCCTCCCCCCGGCGCCGGGTGGCCGGGCGGCCGGCTGGGGGGCTGCGGCGGAGCGGACGGCCGGGGGGAGAGGCGCGGCAGGCCGAGCAGACCACGCGATCCGCGGCGGGCTGGCGGGCGGCGGGCGGGCGCGCGCGGGGACGCGGCGGCGAGGGGCGCGCGCACGGCGGGAGGCCCCGCCCCGGCCCCGCCCTCCCGGCCACTCAGCGCTGCGGGCCTCCGGCGCGGGGGGCGGCGCGGGCGCGGACGGGGGCGAGCACGTGCCTGATGCAACCGGGTGGGGAGGGCGGAGCCTTAAAGGGCCAGCGCTGCGCAGGTGGAGCACATGGGTTGGGCCGCGTGGCCCGCGGGGTGCCGGGGTCGGGGTAGCAGCCTGGGCGCAGCACCGGGACCTGGAAGGTGCTGGACCTGGTTACCCCACCGCCCGAGGCGCAGGCCCTGCGGTCTCCGGTGTAGGCCCGGCCTGGTGACCTTGGCCCGCGGCTGCGCTGAGCTGAGCTGGTCCTAGCCGGGCAGGGCCACCGCCAGGGGTTCGAGTCCACCTCACGAGTGGATCCAGGCCTACACCGTTCGCGGCAGCGAGTTCTGCACAGTGGGCAGGAAATGGCCTTGCTTTCAAGTAGATTGTGTTTTTCTGTAAAGAATTGTTTAGGGCGGAGTTGACCTAACGCTTAGTTGGGGACTTTGGAAATCTGCACCACCCGAGCCCTCTTCCTGGGGCTCAGTTTCCCTGTTGTGAAATGAAGGAACCGTGTACCCCCGCGGCTTCAGGCTTCACTGTGCATTCAGTTCACTATTTACTGACCTCATGGGGGAGGGCTGCATGGTTCTTGGAAATGGGTTTGCCAATAAACCACACTGACAGGTTGGCCTCTCCCAGCTGGCTTAAGAAGGTGGGAAAAGCCAAGTAACCAGATCAGCCACTGTCCAGTATTCCTGAAAACCATCAGCTGCAGTAGGAAGTCAGACCACATGGCTGAGGGGAGACTTTCTTCAACTCGATCCCCAAAGTGCTGGGACTCAGACTAGGTCTGTGGTCGGCTCTAGAACTCTCTGAGGACCACCGGAGCAGCCCTGGCCTCAGGCTAGCTGTGTCCACCCGAGAACAGCCTGGAAGGCTGGCCATGCCCAGAAGAAGGACTAGATGGTCCTCCGCTGGGTGAGGAAGGCTCAGTGGAGTCAGCCTGGTCACCCAGGAGTGCTGCGAGAAGCCTGGTGGGGGTCTGCTCCCTGCACACCCAACTCCTCTCCCAGCGCTCTAACCAGCTCCAACCACTGGCCTCCAAGCCTCTGTGGCTCTCCACGCTTCCCCGAAAACCCCTCTCTTGCAGGAAAAATGGGAAATTAATGCCCCATTTGAGGGTCAGGTGGTTAGTCAAAGTGCCCCGTCCAAAAAAAAAAAAAAAAAAATGCTCTGCAACACATACAGGCCAGGGTTTCAAGAGGTGCCAAGGATCCGAAGAAGTAAAGGGATGCCATCAATCTCAGCAGGGCTTTATATAACTATGGTGAAGGGATCCTTAGTCAGAAGGCACCTTTCAGAAGGCAAATCAATGCTGGTAACCACTGGGTTCCACTTTTATTTATTGCTAAACACTTCCTGAAGACAGTATTTACACTAGACCTGCTCTGGCCTTTGCTGGCACTAACTACTATGCGAATAATTATCATTGAAGGCCATGTTTTGTTTTGAGTCTCTTGGGTAGCCAGGGTCATGACCTTGAACTCCTAATCCTCCTGCCCCCACCTCCCAAGTCCTGGGGTTACAAACTTGTACCCCACACCAGGCTGTTGGTCATTCTTTTACATAACATTTTCTATAATTGATGTAGAGGGGAAACGCACCCCATATAACTTAAGGGGGAGCAGAACATTGTGTAACTGCTTCCCAGCACTATGCCAGGCAGCTCACAGCACCCAGCAACTCCACACATGCACAAACCTACACACAGATACAAATGTACACATAACTTTAAAAAATAATAGCTAGGCATGGTGAGACAGGCCTTTAATCCCAGCGCTCACAAGGCAGAGGCAGGCAGATCTCTATGAGTTCAAGGCCAGCCTGGTCTACATAGAAAGTTCCAGGCCAGCTGGGGCTACAGGGGAAACCCTGTCTTCAAAAAGACCAAAGAATAGTGGAGCGTAAGCCAGGGGTGGTGGCACGTGTCTGTAATACCAGTACTCTGGAGACTAAAGCAGGAGGATTGCAGAGAGTTTGAGGCTAGCCTGGGCTACAGAGTACAAGGCCACCCTGGGATATATAGCAAGACCCTGACTAAAAAAAAAAAAAAAGAGAGGAAAGAGGGAGAGGGCTTAGTCTGTAGTTGGGTGCTTTTTTTCCTTCATTTTTTTTAAGTCTTTTTGGGACAGGGTCTCCCCGTAGCCCATTGAACTCACTGTGTAGACCAAGCCGGTCTTGAACTCACAGAGATCTGCCTGTCTCTTCCTCCTGAGTGCTGGGATTAAAAGCATGTACCACTGTAACCAGCTCTGTAGGTGGGCTTTTTTTTTTTTCTTTGTAGCCTGAACTGTCCTGGAACTTGCTCTGTAGACCAGGTTGGCTTTGAACTCACAAAGATCTGCCTGCCTCTGCCTCCCTGAGTGCTAGGATTAAAGGCCTGTGCCACCAGGCCCTGCTGTAGTTGGGCTCTTAATTAAGACTTTTGTTTCAAAACACAAGTGAACTGGGGGCCTCTTCTGGCATACTAGTCACACATTCTCCCGCTCTACCACTGCCTAATTCAGGCTTTTGAATCTGGTTATTTTACTATGTTTTTATTCGTGGTGGCAAGGACTGAACTCAAGGACTGAACTCAAGGACTTTGGGCTTGCTATGCCAGTGCTCTACTCCCAGGCTCATCCCCAGCCCAGACTTATCACTGCCAATATACTATGATATGGGAAACTTGTCTCCAAACAGGAGACAGAAGTAAATGATGAGCACAGAGATTTTAGAGCTTGGCATGGTAGTCTGTACTCTCAGGACTCTCGAGGAATATCCAAGAAGATCAGATGTTCAAGGCTAGCCTTGGCTACATAGCGAGTCTGAGGACAGCCTGGTCTATCCATGACCCTATCCTCCTCTCCCCCAAAAGTAAAATAAAATTATGCAGTGGGTCTGAATACTTGTTTGTAATTAACTATATGTGTTCACTCTGGGTGCTGAGAACTTCCTGAATGGATGCAGAACTGGCCAACGAAGACAGGGTGAGCTCTCGTATCCCTTCTCTGGAATTATGGGACCATGTACAGTCAGTCCCCTCAGCCCAGGAGCACAATTTTATCCCATTTTAGGGCTCAGATGAGTGAAGAGCCTGGAGCTTCCACTCATAGCACACTTGCACATCCAAGGCTTGTATATATATGTGTGTGTTTTTGCACTGGACTACCAAGTTCTTCTGATAACTCTTGGGTACTGGCCTGTGTATACCAACATGAGGGGCGGGGGTAAAGAGGCAGAGGCCTTGACCAGAACTAACCATGCCAGCTGATGAGCATTTTCCTGCCTCCAAAGACTCCCAGGCCTGTTCAGTACAATGATTTCAGCTCTTGGGAAGAGGCTCAGCTGAGATCATCCCTGTGATCTCAATGGACTCTGCCATAGCTGTCATGTGGGAGGGGCCATCGGACATTGACCTTTAGGTCATAGCAATTTCACCCCAGGCCATTTGTTTCCTATGCAGTATGATTATGTGCATAGGTCATACATGACAGGCACAGAAGAAGCTGGTAGTTAAGTGTGAGATGGTTTGCCTTGGAAAAGACCTGACAAAGAGCCAACTTTCCATACACCTGCCCCTCTGAGTTGGTCCCTGATGCCAGCCCAGCCTCCTCACATCAGTTCTACTTAAGTGAACTCTTCCTGTATCCTCCATCCCCGCTGCCCTCCAGGGTGGCCCTGTTCCTCTCAAGTGGTCTCACAGTGGGCTGCTGCAAATTAGATAGGCTCTCGTGTAGCCCAAGGCTAGCCTCAAACTCAAAATCACAGTGTAAGCAACCATGAGCTTCTAATACTGGGATTAAGAGAGTGGACCACCACATTCAGTTCTTGGTGTGTGAAGGACGGGACCCAGGGCTTCCTATGTGCCAGACACTCCGGCTACCAACCCAGCTCCATCTCTAGCCCAGGCTTACCTCTCCATGGGACTGCTGCCCATTTCACCACACAGCCTCAGGCAGTTCTCTGACTGTGATGGATTTGGAGAGGCCCCGCCTCCACTCAACACAGACTGAGCCTAGCCTCCCAGCTGCGCTCTCCCAGATAGGCTACTGCCCAGTAACCATAGACCACTCTGTCCATCAGGGAGAAGCTATGAAACTACAGAGATTCTATCTCATCTGAGTTAGAATGGCTGTCATAAAAAACCAAAGTGGAGCGGGGCGTGGTGGCGCACGCCTTTAATCCTAGCACTCAGGAGGCAGAGGCAGGCGGATCTCTGTGAGTTCAAGGCCAGCCTGGTCTACAGAGTCAGTTCCAGGCCAGCTGAGGCTACAGGGAGACCCTGTCTTGAAAAGACCAAAAACAAAACAAAACAAAAAAAAGTGTGTGTGTGTGTGTGTGTGTGTGTGTGTGTGTGAGTGTGTGTCAGTAGCAAATGGAACCCTTATACACTGCTCGTGGGTAGCCATTATGGAAGTCAGTATAGGGGCGCCCCCACCACTAAAACTACAACTACCACATGTGACTCAGCTCTACCGCACCTGCCTGGGTAAAACCAGGAAATGAAGTCCACAGATTTCTGTACGTATCCCATGTGCAGTGGAGCACAGTTCACGACAGCCAGGTGTGCATCAGCCTACCCTCAGCACACCAGGAGAGGCAGAGATGGTGAGTGGGCGGAACGGAGGGTTAACTCCTCTGGCGTGAGAAGGACAAGAACAGAGCCAGAGGGGTGGCTCAGAGGCTAAAGGAGCTTGCCACTGAGCTTGTTGACCTGAGTTCAGTCCCCAGGCCCCACAGGTTGGAAGAAGAGAAAGGCTCCCTGCTGGCTGGCCTCTGATCTCCACACTTGCACTGCTACAAGCCTACCTGAACGGACACACACTAAGTAAATATAGTTGTAAAACTGTAGCAAGTGTGAAAGAAGCAAACAGTGGCCTCCTCACTGTTTCATTTCCCTAACAAATATTAACTGAGCATTTACAATGTTGCCAGGCACTGCCCACGCCCAGACACAGAGAAATGTGCAGCACACGCATTTCTCACCTTTGTGAGCTTTGGTCCTTCCCTGTGGGCCCTGCATGTCCCTGCCTCCCTGAGTAGGCATAACTGTTAAGACTGTGGTCCAAAGTGTGAACAGCGACTTCACTATCCAGTGACTGGGTGAATGTTTAGCCACCCAACAAGCTTCAGTTTCTGCATTTAGGAGTTGGAGATCATAATGGTTATCCCAGAGAGCTTCGCTGAGGATGAGGTGGGACCGCACAGCCTGCAGCTGGTGTGTCCTGTGTGCCAGGTAAATATGATCCTGCCTCTCACTGCCGCAGTCTTGGCCTTCCATCTCTGCTGTCCAGAACACTGCTTGTGCTTCAAGGTCCAGGGCTGAGGGTCAGCTTCCCCAAATTGAATTTCTCCCCTCAGATCACTCCCACTGCTCACTCAGCTGCTGGAAGAAATTCCCCAAGCATGTGAGCACTTTTTATGTTCCACACTATGCTTTGTGCATGCTTTAACCTAGAGCTGGAGTATATATTTCAAATGATGTGGATTTTGTGGCCTTTTTTTTTTCTTTTTAAGAAGAAAAGGGACAAGCTTATTTGGTATACTTAAAAATGTGGAAAAAAAAGGGGGGGGGGGCTGGAGAGATGGCCTAGCGGTTAAGAGCGCCAATTGCTCTTGCAGAGGACCAGGGTTTGATCCCCAGCACCCACATGGCTGCTGAGAACCATCTTTGACTCCAGTTCCAGGGAAATCTGATGCCCTCTTCTGACCTCCTCGGCATTGCATGACATGGGTGCATAGACCTACATGCAGACAGTACATTCATACACATAAAAAATAAAATTAAAAAAAATTTAAAAATATATAAAAATGTGTAGTGAGCAGGCAGTATCAGAGGAACTGGCTACCTGTGTTTTTATTTTTGAGACAGAGTCTCACACTGTAGCCTAGGCTAGCCTGGTACTTGATATGGAGCCTGAGTTCTTTTTTTTTTTTTTTTTTTTGTTTTTTGTCTTTTTCGAGACAGGAGTCCTCCCGGTAAAGCCCAGCTATCCCAGAGAACTCGCTCTGTAGAACCAGGCTAGAACCTTGAACTCACAAAGATCTGCCTGCCTCTGTGCTAGGATTAAAGGGCAATGCACCACCACGCCCCGGCGGAGGAGCCCGAGTTCTTACCATGAAGACCCAGGTAAGCCTTGAACTACCTAATAATAAAGTCTCCACAAGGCTGGTATCAAAGAAACACCACAGGCTGGAAGATGTTCAGTGGTTACGAGCACGGTTGTGTTCTTGGCAGAGAACCCCTGAGTTCATTCCCAGCAACCACACTGATGGTCCGCGAATAAAATACACCCCACACACACACAACACACACACACACATATATAATATGTGTGTGGTTCCATATATATATAATGGAATTATTATATATAAGATATATATATATATATATATGGCTTGGAACTCACTGTGTGGACCAGGCTGGCATTGAACTCAGAGATCTGCCTGCTTCTGCTTTCTGAGTGCTAGGATTAAAGGCATGTGCCAACAAATGTGGCTGAATAATAGATTTTTTTCTTAATGTGTGTGTGCTGTAGCGCACATTCAGAAGTCAGAAGATATAATTTATGGAGTTGGCTCTCTTGCTCACCTTTTACATGAGGTCTGGGGATCAATTCTGGGTCACCAGGCTGCAGTGCCTTTATCTGCTGAGCCATCTTCCTAGTCTTTGGCTTGATTATTTTTGAGATAGGGTCTTGTAGCCCATGTTGAAATGACTCTTAATATGTAGCCAAGGGTGGTCATGAACTCCTGATCCTCCTGTCTCCTATATCTCTCTCTCTTTGAAGATTTAATTTTTTTTGGTCTTTTTGAGACAGGGTCTCCCTTTAGTCCCAGCTGGCCTGGATCTCATTCTGTAGACCAGGCTGGCTTTGTACTCACAGAGATCCACCTGCCTCTGCCTCTCAAATGCTGGGATTACAGGTGTGCACCACCAGACCCAGTTTAAGACTTAATTTTATTTTTGAGACAGGGTCATACTATGTTGCTCTATTGGTCTGGAAATTGACATGTTGAACAGGTTGGCCTCAGACTCACAGAGATATACTTGCCTCTGCCTCCCAGGGATTGCTGGGATTAAGGATGTGCACCACCATGCCCAATATTACCTTTATTTTAGTTATATGTGGATGTGTGTGTATGGATGACCTACCCAAGAAGGTCAGTAGAGCACGTAATCTCCTGGAGCTGTAGGTCCAGGCAGTGTGAACCACGTGACATGGGTGCTCTTCAAGAGCCATGTTTCCAGCAGTCCAGCAGCTGGTCTCTTGAGTGCTGGGATTTCAGCAGTGTACTATGAGCCTGGCTCCAGACCAGCTTCCGTTCGTCCATTCCCTACTTCTAGGACCTCGTTGAGCCCCTTTGCTCCCAGAGCTTTACTCTCCGTAAACTGGCAGAAAAGACAAATAGTGGTACATGCCTGTGATCCTAGCTCTTGGAAGGCAGAGGCAGGCAGATAGCTGTAGTTTGAGGCCTGGTCTACACAGTGAGTTCTAGCCCAGCCAGGGTTACATAGTAAGAGTGCATCTCAAAAAAAAAAAAAGGGGGGGGGCAAAATTTTCACTTGCTGAAACTTATTCTGACTTCAGCAAGATTAAATGAACTGCTTACTTGTAAAATTGCTCACTAGTCCCAGCTCTGCCACCTAGACCCCAACAGGTTCCTTTGCCTTCCTGTAGCCTCAGTTTCCTTGTCTGTAAAATGGGTTTGATAACATCTACGCAAAGGGTACCCATAAAACTCAAGTGATAAAAAAAAAAATGCTGGGCATGGTGTCGCACGCCTTTAATCCTAGCACTCGGGAGGCAGAGGCAGGCGGATCTTTGTGAGTTCAAGGCCAGCCTGGTCTACAGAGTGAGTTCCAGGACAGCTGTGGCTACAGGGAAACCCTGTCTCGAAAAGACCAAAAAAAAAAACCTCAAGTGAGCCTCTAACCAGAAGGGCTCAGAGTAGTACACCACCACTGGTGTCATAGTGTGGTCAGTGCAGAGAGGTCTGCTTTAAGCCCAGAAGCAGCAGAAGCAATGCTGCCTCATTCCATAGACAAGACCCCAAAGCCCAGAAGACACCATGCTTTACCTACAGCCGCACTACGGCAGCAGCTTTCCCTGGGGCTGGTTGTTTGGGCGTCCACTGATGCTGCTCTGGAACTCGCTCTATTCCAGGCTGATCCCACGGCGGTCCTGCCTCAGCCTCTACTACTGGGCTCACAAGCATGCCTTTGGTACACATGGGTGGCTTTTTGGTTTTTGTCTTGGTGCCGGGGATGGAACCAGAACCTTGTACATACTACACACTACTACATATGTGCTGTACCACTCAGGTGCACATTGGGCCCCGAACAGTGTTTTTTACTGTTGCTTTTAAGATTTTAAAAAATAATGCAGCTGGGTGTGGTGGTGCATGCCTTTAATCCTAGCACTTGGGAGGCAGGGACAGGCGGATCTCTGTGAGTTCAAGGCCAGCCTGGTCTACAGAGTGAGTTCCAGGACAGCTGGGGCTGCAGGGAGACCCTGTCTCAAAACCCCCCCCCCAAAAAAAAAAAAAGTAATAATAATGCTGGGCCAGGCGAGGTGGCCCATGCCTTTAATCCCAGCACTCGGGAGGCAGGTGGATCTCTGTGAGTTCAAGGCCAGCCTGGTCTACAGAGCGAGCTCCAGGCCAGCTGGGACTAAATGGAGACCCTATCTCAAAAAGACCAAAAAAACCACAAAACAATAAAAAAAAAAAACACCAAAAAATAAATAAATAAAATAAATAAAAAATAATGCCTGATGCATGCCTTTAATTCCAGTACTCAGGAAGCATTGGCAGACAGATTTCTGAGTTCAAGGGCAGCCTAGTCTATGTAGTGAGTTCAAGGGCAGCTACAGGGAGACCAACCCTATCTCAAAACAAACAAAAATCTTTAAAAGATTCCATTTATTTAAAAAAAAATATTCCGGGGATGGAGAGATAGCCTAGCGGTTAAGAGCACCGACTGCTCTTGCAGAGGACCCGGGTTCGATCCCCAGCACCCACATGGCGGCTAAAAACCATCTGTAACTCCAATTCCAGGAGAACCCCAGTTCCAGGGGAATCCAAGACCCTCTTCTGTCTGACCTCCACGGCATTGCACGACACGGGTGCACAAACCTACATGCAGACAGTACACTCATACACATACAAAAATAAATAAAATTTAAAAAATTAAAAATTAAAAAAAGATTCCATTTATTAGGGCTGGGTAAATGACTCATCAGTTAAGATGCTGCTCTTCCAGAGGACCCGAGTTTGGCTCCCAGCACCCAAGCTGAGTGGCTTACAACCCTCTGTAACCACAGTGCCAGGGATCTGAAGCCCTCTTCTGCCCTCCTTGGGCAATTCCACACTTGTGATATATGCCCAGAGACAGATGTATGTACACATAAATGAAAATCCATCATTTTGGTCTTTTTGAAGCAGAGTTCCCTGTAGCCTGAGGTGCCCTGAAACTTGCTATGTAGACCAGGCAGGCCTCAATCTCAAAGAGATCCATCCACTTGCCTCTGCCTCCCAAGTGCTGGGATTAAAGGAGTGTGCCATCTTATCCAGCAAGATAAAACAAATCTTTAAAAACATGGTCCACGTGTGCAGGTCAGAGGACAATTTGTAGGAGTCTGTTCTCTCCACCCACCATTGTGGGTCCTGAGGGTCTAACTCAGGTTGTCTTGGTGGAAAGATCTTTACCTGCTGAGTCACCTGGTCATCCCAGTATTTTTTTTTTCAAACAAGCAGGGGTTCTTTTTTTAATTAATTAATTAATTTTGTATTTTTGAGACAGGGTCTCCCTTTAGTCCCAGATGGCCTGGAGCTTGCTCTGTAGACCAGGCTGGCCTTGAACTCACAGAGATCCGCCTGCCTCTGCCTCCCAAGTGCTGGGACTAAAGGCGTGCGCCACCACGCCTGGCATTATTTATTTTTTATGTGTATTGTGTGTACTATCTGCATGTAGGTTTGTGCACTCGTGTCGTGCAATGCTGTGGAGGTCAGAAGAGGGTGTCAGATTCCCCTGGAACTGGAGTTAAAGACGGTTCTTAGCTGCCATGTGGGTGCTGGGAATCAAACCTGGGCCCCTGCAAGAACAGTAGGTGCTCTTAACCGCTGAGCCATGTCTCCAGCCCCCATTCCAGTATTTTTTAAATTGACTTTAAATAAGGCTCCAGCACACAGTAGTGACTGTTGGGTCCTGTCCTCCCCTCACGTTACTCCAGCCCACTGCCTTATTTGGGTCCCCAGCAGACACCACACCAGTTATTAGTCCTGAAGTACAGACAAGTCCTGAAGACTGGAACAGGCATGGTGGAGAGAACGGCAGGAGACAGGGACAGGGGTAATGCAAGCGGGGCAGACTTCCTGGAGGGGGCTAGAGTGGGAACTAGACACTGAGGACGCTTTGTTCCACTGAAAGGGAGTCCCGGGAATAGGGCAGCTGGCCTCGGGCATTGCTGACCTTCACGATTGTCTCTGAGCTTCCCTGATGAGGCTCCTGGGCCTTTTCTGGCAGACACAGGGAAGAAGTGAACCACCCTTTACCCCAGGTGAGCCGTGCTGCTCAGGAGTCCAAAGTCAACACACACAATCAGTATAGGTTTGTGGACAGACTAAGTGATCTGTGTCTTCCTCCCTGAGACTCTCTGCAGAGGGATAGGCAGGCACAATCTCAAGCCAAAGTGTGACTGTGGGCCGTGTCCTCAGATCAGTGACAAGAATGATTCAAGGCTGATGTTTGTCCTGACAGGACCGTGAGCCTAGACTGAGCAAAGGGAACTTTGTGCTCAGGGTGACTTCAAAACAGGAACAAGTAAGCCCTCCATCTTTAAAGCATTTGGAGAAACTCGTGTTAAACAATGTTAAATGAGAGCTGGGGAGAAGGCTCATTGCTGGGGTGCTCGTCCAGGGTGCAGAAGGCACTGGATTCCTATCCCCAAGTACTGCAAAGTAAATAGAGAAAAGAAATAAATGTTAAATGAGTGTGTTTTGCTGTGGGAGGTCCTGGGGCCTCTAACACCCAGGGAACTCTCTGAAAAGGAGGCAGGGACCACAGGCCACTCTGGAGTCGGGGCAGTAGATCACAGTTCCCTGGAACCTGAGAAACGCCGCCTTAGAACCAGGGTACCAGGCCCGAATTGTCGGGGAAGTTCTGCTTTTCATGTTCATTTCTGTTGCTTCCTGTGAGACCTAGAAAAAAGTCCCTGTTCTTCTCTGGACTTAAATGTTCTAGAGGTTTCTTCCCTTCCTAGTATTTTTTTTTTTTTTATGGTGGGGGAGGGAGGCATATTGTGGATTAGAATGGGCTAAGCTACCTATATATATATAATTTTTTTTTTTTTGGTCTTTTTGAGACAGGATCTCCCTGTAGCCCCAGCTGTCCTGGAACTCACTCTGTAGACCAGGCTGGACTTGAACTCACAAAGATCTGCCTGCCTCTGCCTCCCAAGTGCTAGGATTAAAGGCATGCGCCACCACACCCGGCTTGCTACC